>OY728129.1:1506990310-1507590310 GCA_963277665.1 Viscum album
CTACAATATAATTAGGACATGTGTTAGGGTAATAATAATAGCTTTTTTACCCTTAATTACCCTATTTACTTTTAACCGTGGTAAAAAAAAGTAAAAAGTTACTATTCACCAAAAATATTTTTATCTTATTGAAACGCATTTTACTCCTTGATATTAACCATGTCTCTTGGAATTTCGAAATTCAACTCACAGAAGCGGTAAAAAAAAATTTATTTGAATTTGCAAATACTCCAAGGAGGTAGGTAAAAGTCGGTAAAAAGTTCAATAAAATTTATATATATATATAATTATTATAAACTGACTCCAATTAAATACATTTAACTTGTATAGGTATTATATATATATATATATATATATTTTCATAAAATAAATTTAAATAAAATAAATAATTATTTAAATTAAAATTCAGTTTTAAACTGACTTTGTGTTTTTCACTATTCATCTAAAATTGAATGTTTTCCGAAAAATACCTAAAAATCACCATAGGCTGATTTCAATATTCTAAATCCAGAAATGAAGTCCATTTTGAAAGTTAAAATTTATAAAAGTTCAAAAAGTTGGTATTACTATTCATAATTACTATTTTTCTTTTTGTGGTGTGTTAGAACTCGAAGTTGCTTACAACACACACTATTGTATTATTCAAAGAGAATCATATCATAGAAGATTGGGGTGTTCCATTCTCCCCTACATCTATAAATTGTGTCCTCGAAATTTTAAATTGTTCTTCAAAAATAAAATGTGGAAAATAGAAAATAACTTTGTGGAAAACCCACATCAGAAAAAGGTTTAATAATTTTTTTTTCAATAAGAGGGAAAGGTAAATGAAAAAGTCACCACCAAGTTAGGGTTTTGAATAGAAGAACATTGGTGGAAATTATAGAAACGTAATTAGAAGGAAAATGTAAATATTTATAGGGAGTTATTTCAGTCATCAATCACAAACAAGTGTAAAATTGAGGGCCTCAAGGCCATCAATCTTTGATGATTTAAAATATCATCAGTTCAACAAAATATAAGGTATTAGGATAAAAAAAATTTGGTTTTAATATCCCTTTCCCTAAAGTTTAAGAATTAATTTATTCATAGAATAAGAGAAATATATATATATATATACTTGATGAGTAGAGTTTCACCCTTCAACTAATTTCTACCACGACTCATATTTCATTCCAAAATATAATAGAACCCAAAAATAATATTATATTTATCCTAATCGTATAAGAATTCAAATATTAACACATACCATTAAATTGAAAGAAAATATTTTGTATTAACCAGGGACTTCCTATAGGCTAGTGGTAGGTAATAAAGGCATGTTGCACAATGGTTGTGGGTTTGATTTTTGTATCTTTGTCCATCGTGATGGGTTATCGCCTGACCTGCAGGTTGTCATTTTTTCAAAAATAATCAAAAGAAATGTTTTAACCTTAAACAATACTATCCAAAGTTCAACTTAATCTATTCCAACCTTTATAGTTATCGAAAATACCTCTCTCCAGACTCTCTGTAAAAGGTATCCAAATTCCAAAATCAATTGTAACATCAGATTCCCCAAACAAACTAAAGTTTCTGTTATTGTCATATACTGAAAATATGATTACCTTAGTCATTAAAACCTTAATGAAAACAAAAATTACTATAGCACAGTCCTTATATTTATCAAATTATTCTTATAACCAGAATATAATCCTTGAGTCCAAAAAAAATACATTAATTATTCCACTTCAACTGTAGTGACATCATATGATTGGCCTTGATACCTTATCCTTTTCTAAGATAAGTTTCCTTGGAACTTATGGAATTCATTTTCATAATGCCCCATTTCTCTACAATTGTAGAATTCAACATTGACAACCTATTTCTTCCCATTTCAATCACGATCTTGGTGGCCTTTTTCACCACACTTGTAATAGGCTCCCATTCCTTTTAGGCAAGTACTGGGGTGTTTCTTCCCACAATTATCACATAATGGAAAATCCTTCTTTCCCTTTTCCCATTATTTGTCTCTTGCTCCACCGTTCTCTTCTTGTCTTGCTTTACTTTATTTTCATAAGATTTAGAGAATTCCTTTTCTATATTGATAGCACATGATACAATATCTTCGTATGATGAGAAGGATTATGATACAAATTCTTGATGGAGAAATGGTTTTAACCCATCAAATAAACAATCAATCTTACTTCTTGGGTTACATATGTAATATGCATCATGCCTTTCTATCCTTGTAAAGTTAGACTCATACTTTGGAACATTCTCATCATACTTTTTCCTCAGAGTTAGAAATTTTCATTCCATATATGCTCGATGGTCATGTGGAAAGTATTTTTATATGAAAATTTCTTTAAACTCCCTCCATTCCATATTTGATACTTCCTCATATTTCTTTGTGTTTTGAATCAATGACCACCATTGATCAGTATCTTTAATGAGGCGGTAAACTGCCATGACAACTTTTTCCCTTTCGCTACTCCCCAAGGCATGGAATATTTTCTCTATGGAATTTATCCATTTCTCAGCGACTAGTGGATTTTTACCCCCATTTATTGTTGGTGGTTGTAGCCTCATGATGTGATCTAATATTGATTCTCCATGATACAGATCAAGGTGCTCCATAAGGGTAAGGTTATTATTCATAACCTGTGGGAGTTGTCCCATTATGGTGATTAGTTGATCAACACCAATTGCATCACCAACTAAACTATAATTATCTTGAGTATGAGGTAAATCCCTACATAGAGTGCGTTCATTGATAAAGTTTCCATTACTTCCACTAGGCCCCATTTCTAACCAATAACATAAACTAGATTAGTTTATGAATTGAAATACATAATTCTAAACTTATAAAACACTTAACATAAACCTAACAGTTTATGGATATAATCCATAATCATAAAATATTTTCTTTTTGGATTTATATACTCATAAACCCTTCATAATGTTTTTTAATGAAAATGGGAATTATCCTAAGCATATCCCCTGGGAGTGTCATAACCAAGAGTGCAGCAAAGCCCATTATCATGCATGAGTTCTCATTCGATTCAAGCTCAAAGCGGTGTTTTCAGGTTTCACCCCTTGTAACATTTGTTCCAGAGCTTCCTCTACCTACTTATATCTATACATGGATTTATTAATTGGAAAAATCATAAAATATCTACGATAACTAAATTCTATGAAGTTATTCTATACTAATCCTCAAAGTCAATCTTAGGGCTATGTGCTCTAATCAGAGTTAACCTAAATCTAGTTTTCAAGGTTTTTACTAAACTTTCTATTATACCAACTGTAACACCCTGACCCATGAAGCCCAAAGTCGGTGCATTATTACATAACATTGGCATGATCATAAAAGATCATGTCTCCAAAGATCGTTTAGTTTAGTAGCTTTGGAAGTAGTAGATACACTCATAAGGTTTAGGTTACATCATAAAAGGGAAAACTACAACAACATTGTTTCCATAGAAAACACTGGGATCCGATAGACTGTCCCTGTAGGTCAGTCATAATATACTTCTTTACATCTTGGTAAAAATAAATCATACAAAGGGGTGAGATCAGATGCTCAGTAAGGATAAAAATATAGAGGAAACTTTCATAAATAAGCATAAACATTTAAGGAAATGTATAGAACTAAAACAAAATCTTTTTAAACTTGAACTTTAGCATAATATGGAAAAGATAAAATCAAAATAATGCCAATTACTTACTCACATGGATACTATACTAGTTGAATAATCCCATGAAATATCAATAGACACTTTCATAATGATGGAATTCATAATGTTGGACATTAATTTATTTGTCATGGCCTTGTGCTTGGACATAGGGGAAAACAGTAACCAGACCCAAACCTAGTGAGCCTCTGTAACTGGACTCCATCCTGGAGAGCCTCTGTAAACCAACTCAATCCCGTAGAGCCTCTATAACTGGACTCCAACCTGGAGGGCCTCTGTAACAGGGCTCCATCCCGAAGAGACTCTGTAACCAGACTCCATCCCGGAGATCCTCTTTAACCGGACTCCATCCCGAAGATCCTCTATAACCGGACTCCATACCGGGGGGTCTGCTATTTCGGAACCCCAAACTGGAGGGCTTTCTTTTAATAGTCCCCAACCCGGAACATACTAGTCTAATACATTCATCATAAGAAGAGATTGAAATATAACATAAATATTCATATTAAAACTAGCATACGAAATGTCAATACATTATCCAGAATCCATGAATGGTATGGAATAACACATCCATAGTCATACATATCACAAAAACTTCAATACGATTTGGAAGTTTTGTATCATAATAAACCAACTTCAAATAATCTTATAATCTATCAAAGGATGTTAACATCGATGAAATCAAAACATTTTTTTTAGAGAAATATCTCTTTCTATTTTGAAATAATTTAAGAGTCACATAATTATAAAGGAAAAATTTATTTTGAAAATATTCTTATATGCTTATAAGGGAATCTTCGACGATTTTATAATGGTGGAAAATAGCTGCACCCACTGTATAAGTTAAAAAAAGACATTCTTACCTTAATTTTGTCGAAAAGGTTAAAGAGGACCTTGTTTGGAAAAATATGGAAAGATTCCTATATAACCATATTATAAAAAGTCAAAAAAGATATAAATTACTTTAACCCATAGTCTATAAAATAGGAATAATGTTTTGATATAGTTTCTTTTAGAAACATGGATGGGGATGATAAAGAGGCCGCAGTAGATACTTACGTATAAACAACCTCAGATAATGAAGATATTGAGAAGTAAACCCTTACCTTGTACTTTTCCTTGGTAGAGGGTAGGTTAACATCCTTTATAACGGTGAAATAATTTTTATTAAATTATAAAAGAATCATATATATTAATATGATATCATTTATGATCTTTTAAAATTGCTTTGTTAATAATATCTTAGTATTATCGTCGTTACTGGTGTTAACAAGTTCGTTTTTCATTATATTCTTTGTTATGTGAGTAATATTGGTTATGTATGGGATATATATTATTCATATGAAGAATTATATCAACTCTTTAAACATTATTTTTAATCATAAAATGAAAATTAGTCTTTAATGGATACGATGGAGAATGAATCTCATCACGATCATGGAGATGGTAATCAGTACGTACGCACGAGTGATAATATCATTCTATTGATATTAAAATAATATATAATTGGATGTTATATCATATATACAGAATCATTATCATGTTATATTTATTATTTACATGAATTACACATCATTATTATACCCACTCAAATAATAATGTTTTGAATAACAATTACACCCGACGTGGAGACGGTAAGCCGTACGTACGCATGTAAGGTGACATGTCATTCAAGGGATTGATAAAATAATGAATCTGGTTCTACCAAATTTATAATAACATAAAATTATATAGAAGTTACTAGAGTTATTATTTTATAATGGAAAAAACAGAGAAATAGGAAGTGGAAGAAGAATGGAACTTGAAGAGGTGATAAAATATTTACCGCTTCTTCGGGTTCTTCCTTTTGATTTGATCATAATGTATCCTTATATTGGTTTTATGACTAATTTAAGTCCTCTAGGATTACGGTAGGACAGTTTATAGGGTATTTGGGCAGGGGTTGTCTGGATAAAATGGCTTTGAAGGTGTTAATTAGAGAGAAGGGGATGTTCCCTTTTATAAGAGGGGTGTAGGGAAACTTAGGAAAAGCTAGAAATATTATTTTATAATAAACCAACTTTTGGTTTATAATGGATAAAAAATGGATCATTTAAAGGCTAAGATTGGTATGGGTCAAAAACCACTCAACCAATAAGTTTTATAGAGCTTTGGGTCACTATATTAACTTTATCTTTTAGATTTAACTCATAGTTATATAGTTTGACATTTACCATGTCTCTTTGTATTTTTATATTATATGGTTAATAAAGATACTATATACTACAAGTGAACCCCATGTGGTTCATTAAAAAACCTATAATTATATATGTCTTTTGGTCTAACCTTATATTTTTACGTCCATTATATCTATTAATAATACAATATTCGTTTTAAAAACTATTTTATGTCAATTTTGACACTATTTGGTATTTGTTTTTTTGTTAACATCATAACATCATTATTAATTCGAAAAAAATTCATCTAACCTACCCTAATATGATATATTAACCTATATAATTAGTGGAATTCATCAAAAGTTTCAAATTACATTTATTTATATATTTATAATATCAATTATTTAAATATTTCATTAATATAGTAATTATTGTATCATCATTGTGTCACAAATAAATTTAATTATTTAATGTCTAAAAATTATAAATAAAATACCATTATGTAAGAAATACTTTTATCTTTCTAATAATTTTTTATATTATAATTTATCATATTTTTATCCTAATATTAAATATGTATTAGTTATAAAACGTTGAATTTTACACTTTTAACTCTTCTTTGAAATAAAGAATAATAAATGTCATAATATAATCCATTTGGACCAAAGTCGTTCATATTTTATTCCTAAGGATGTTTTTGGTCGAATTATACATATCCAATAGAATTAGGACATGTGTTAGGGTAATAATAATATCATTTTTACCCTTAATTTCCTTATTTACTTTTAACCGTGGTAAATAAAAGTAAAAAGATATGACTCACCAACAAATATTTTTATCATATTGAACCACATTTTACTCCTTGATATTAACTGTGTCTCTCAGATTTTTTAAATTCAACTCACAGATGCAGTAAAATTTTGTTTTATGTAAATTTGCAAATACTCTTAGGAGGTATGTAAAAGTCGGTAAAAAGTTCAATAAATTTTTTATATATCTAAAATTATTATAAACTCAATCCAATGAATTACATTGAACTTATATAGGTATAATGTATCTATTTTTACCTATAATAAAGTTAAAAAAATAAATAATTATTTAAATAAAAATTCAGTTTTAAACTATGACTAAGTGTTTTTACTATTCATCAAAAATTGAAAGTTTTCAGAAAAATACCAAAATTTACCCTAGGATAATATCGATATTCTAAATCCAAAAATGAAGTCCATTTTAAATGATAAAATTTATAAAATTTCAAAAAGTGGTTATTACTATTCATAATGACTAGTTTGCTTTTTATGGTGTGTTAGAACGCGAAGTTGCGTACAACACACGATATTGTATTATTCAAAGAGAAGTGTATCATGGAAGCTTGGGGTGTTAAATTCTCCCCTCCTTTAATAAATAGCATCCCCACAATATTAAATTGTTCTTAGAAAATAAAAGGTTGAAAATAGAAAATACCTTTGTGGAAAACTTACATCGGAAATAAAGATAACAAAATTTAGTTTTAATAAGAGGGAAAGGGAAATGAGAATTTCACCACCAAATTAGGGTTTTGAATAGGGTAACATTGGTGGAAATTATAGACACGTAATTAGAGGAAATACATAAAGATTTACAGAGAGTGATTGAGGTCATCACTCACAAACAAGTGTAAAATTGAGGGCCTCGAAGCCATCAATCTATGATGATTTAAAATATCATCAGTTCAATAAAATATAAGGTATTAGGATAACACATTTTTGGTTTTAACACCCCTTCCCTAAAGATTATGTATTAATTTATTCATAGAATATGATAAATATATATATATATATATATATATATATAATTGAAAAGTAGAGTTTAATCCTTCAACTAATTTCTACCAGAACTCATCTTTCACTAAAAAGATAATAGAACCCAAAAAAATATTATATTTATCCTAATCATATAAGGTTCCATATATTTAAACATACCATTAAATTGAAAGAAAAGATTTTGTATTAACCAGGGACTTCTTCTAGGCTAGTGGTAGGTAATAAAGGCTTGTCGCATTATGGTTGTGGGTTCGATTCCAGCAGCTTTGTCCGTCACGATGGGTTATCTCCCAACCTGTAGGTTATAAATTTTCAAAAATAATCATAATAAATATTTTAACCATAAACAATACTATCCAAAGTTCTACTTAATCCATTCTAACCTTTATATTTATCCAAAATACCTCTTTCCAGACTCTCTGTAAAAGGTATCTAAAATCCAAAATCAATTGTAACATTATATTCCCCAAACAAAGTAATGTTTATCATATTTTCACATACTGAAAATATGATTACGTTAGTCATATTAAAACTTTAATGAAAACAACATGTACTGCAGTACAATCCTTATATTTATCACATTATTCTTATAACCAGAATATAATCCTTGAGTCCAAAAAAATACATTAATTATTCAACATCAACTGTAGTAACAATATAAGATTGTCCTTGATCCCTTGGCCTTTCTGAGGTATGTTTCCTTGGCGCTTAGGTCATTAATTTTCATAATGCCCCATTTCTCTATGATTGTAACATTCAACACTGACAGCCTCTTTCTTCCCCTTGCAATCATGAGCTTGGTGGTATTTTTCACCACACATGTAACAAACTCCTATTCCTTTTAGGCAAGTACCAATGTGTTTCTTCCGAAAATTATTACATAATGGAAAATACTTCTTTCCCTTTGCCCCTTTATCTGTCTCTTGCTCCACCATTCTCTTCTTCTCTTGCTTTACTTTATTGTCATCAGATTTATAGAATTCCTTTTCTATCTTGGTGGCACACGAGACTATATCTTCATACGATGAGAAGGACTGTGATACTAATGCTCAATGGAGAAATTGGTTTAACCCATCAAAGAAATGGGCTATCTTACTTCTTTGGTTACGTATATAATCTACAACATGCCTTTCTATCCTTGTAAATTTAGACTCATACTTTGAAACAATCTCGTCCTCCTTTTGCCTCAGACTTAGAAATTGTCTTTCCATATCCACTCGATGGTCATGAGGAAAGTATTTTTCTAAGAAAAGTTCTTTAAACTCCCTCCATTACATAATTGATACTTTCTCATCTTCCTTTTTGTTTTGAATCAATGACCACCATTTATCCACATCTCTATTGAGGTGGTAAACTACCATGAAAACTTCTTACCTTTCGCTACTCCACATAGTGTGGAATATTTTCTCTAAAAAATATATCCATTGCTCATCTACTAGTGTATTTGTACCCCCATTTAATTTTAGTTCTTGTTTCCCCATGAATAAATCTAACATTTATCCTCCACACTGTGGATCAGGGTGGTCCATACGGGTAAGGTTATTATTCATAACCTGAGTGAGTTTTCCCAGTATGGTGATTAGCAGATCAGCACCGATTGTATCACCAGATCCACTATAATTATCTTGAGTATGAGGGAATTCCCTACATAGAGTGCATCCATTGATATAGTTTCCATTCCTTCCACTAGGCGCCATTTTTAAACAATAGTATAAACTAGATTTGTTTATGAATCGAAATTCATAATTCTAAACTTGTAAGACACTAAACATAAACTGAATAGTTTATGGATATAATCCATAATCATAAAATATTTTCTTTGAAGAAGTATATACTCATAAACCATTCATAATGGTTTTTAATGAAATTGAGAATTATCCTAAGCATATCTCCCAGGAGTGTCATAACAGAGAGTGCAGCAAGCCCCGTTGTTGTGTACCAGTCCCTGTTCGAGTCTAACTCAAAGTGGTGTTTTTGGGTTTTACCCCTAGGTACATCTATGCCAGATCCGCCTCTACCTACTCTTATCCAGACATGGATTTATTTCTTGGAAAACCAATAAAATATCTACTATACCAAAATTATAGGAATTTCTTCTATACTAATCCTCAAAGTCTATCTTAGGGCTATGTGCTCTAATTAGAGTTTACCTAAATCTAGTTTCCAATGTTTGTACTAAACTTCCTCTGATACCAACTATAACACCCTAACCCCAGAAGCCCAGATTCGGTGTATTATTACATTACATTGGCATGATCACAAAAGATCAAGTCTCAAAAGACCGTTTAGTTTAGTAGATTTGGAAGTACTAGATACATTCATAAAGATTACATTACCTTATAAAATGGAAAACTACAACATAATTTTTTCCATATACAACACTGAGATCCCAAATAATGTCCATGCAGGTCAGTAAAATTATAATTCTTTACATCCTAGGAAAAATAAAACATAGAAAGGGGTGAGCTCAGATGCCCAGTAAGGATAACAATATTGCGGAAACATTCATAAATAAGCATAAACAATTAATCCAATGTATTGAACTAAAAAAATCCTTTTAAACATGAACTTAAACATAATTTAAAAAATATAAAATCAAAATAATGCCATTTACTTACTCACATGGATATTATAGTAGTTGAATAATCCCATGCAATATCAATCGCCACGTTCATAATGATGGAATTCATAATGTCAGACTTTAATTTATGTGTCAAGGTGATTATCCACTAGAAGAGGCTAATATTCATTGTTAATATATATTGTTTTCATGTTACTTGTAATTCATAAATACCATTTTAGTGCATTTTACACTTTGAACATCATTTCACATCATGATTACAATTCTTTCTTAAATTGCACTATTACATGGTACATTCATGAGCACAATTTACAATAGAAAATTGTCTTGATTTTAATTTTATATTTAGTTTTAAGGTTTCTCATTCCATTTGAAACAATTCATACTTTTGGTGCACTTGAAGAATCAAATTCGAAGACCACCAAAATGGGCCTTGAACCAACAACATTCTGGGATAGTGAGTTGGACAACATCCCGATAAAAGTATTGTAGCAGCTAGGTTTCAAGCCCCAAGAGTCCCAAAATTTAACTGGAGATATAATAAATCCTAAGAAATATTTAATTCAACAATTTATCAAGCTAATTCAAATATTTTAATGGAGTTACAGACATCCCAAGTTGAAGATTCAATTCTGATCCAGATTCTACATCCCAGAAAAACATCCCACCATTTAAATGATATCATGAAAATCACAAAGTATTTTGGGATGACATTTTACAGGATATTAGGGGACATCCAGGGAGTCATTTAAGTATTCTATGGACCAATCATATTCTGACTTCTAGAAGGTGAGTTCGCTACTTCTGTTTGGTGGATAAAAGTTGGCTCCCACTTCGAGGCAAGAGTTGAAAGGTCTCCTCTACATTAAATGTCCACCCACCTAAGTCCACCACAATTAATTAATGAGAGTGGTAATATTGGTGGATGGACCCAAGGCCTTCTAAATTGATATTAAAAGAAGTATTAATGGAGGATTTATGGATCTTTGAGTTTTACTTTCAATGCAATGTTGTTATGCCAAATTGTCTTTGTAACATTCTTCTTTTATATGCAAGTTGTTTGAATCAAATTAGTTTTCAATAAAAGTTCTTCTTAGTCTATTTTTATGTTCTTTTTATTTTCACATTGATACCATTTACCCAAGGTGTGATCTTATTCACACCATCACATGTGAATTTATTCACACAATTCTGGAGTGATTGTTTCATTGTTTTATTTTTCTTCTTCAATCCCACCCCTATGAGTCTACTTTCAGCTTCCTTTGAGATCATAGATTCAATGGAAGGATAAACCTAATGGGTTGGTCCTAGGGAGTTTCATGGGGAAGATTGGATGTTATTTTATGATCTTAAATTCTGTAATCATTTCATTATTTTAATATTTCCATTTGATGATTTATTTTTTTCTTCATCTTCTCCAACTTTAACAATGACACATTTCAAGTGATAGTACGATCCAATTCCTTGGAGTGATCATTAAATTGATCCTCTAAGTGCATTGGTGATTAGACTTGTAATTGTTTAGTGATTAAATTGGTGAATGATGTTGTGGAATTATATCATTTTGTGGATACGTCTTGAATTATTGAAATGAACGTTATAAGAAAATAAATACATTCAATCTAACCCTAGTAACAACTTAGGATAAACTCATATCCATTAATTGTGTTAGACTAAGTAATTTTATGTTTTAATTTATTTTCATTAAATTAAATCAATATTTATTCAGATCTAATCAACCCAAATATTTGGCCACTCCATAGCCAAATCCTTCCAAAATCAGAGTGTCTCTAGGTTTCTTCTTCAATCCCTACGGATTTGACCCCAACCTTTACTACAACGACCACATACCTGTAGGGTAAGTTTGGAAATAACCAGAAGGCCTCATGCCATCCCCTAGGGGATAACTGTAACCAGATCCAAACCTGGAGAGCCTCTGTAGCCAGACTCCATCCCGAAGAGACACTATAACTGGACTCCACCCCGGAGAGACTCTGTAATCAGACTCCAACCCAAAGAGCCTCTGTAACCAGAATCCAGCCCAGAGAGCCTCTATAACCAGACTCCATCCCGGAGAGCCTCTTTAACCGGACTCCAACCCCGAGAGCCTCTATAACCAGACTCCATCCCGAAGAGCCTCTGTAATCAGACTCCATCCCGGAGAGCCTCTATAACTGAACTTCATCCCGAAGGGTCTTCTGTAACCAGACCACAACCCGGAGGGCTTACGATTACCGGTCCCCATCACAGAACATACTAGTCCAATACATTAATCATATGAAGAGGTTGAAATATAACATAAACATTTGTTTTAAAAATAACATAAGAAATGTCATTACATTATCTAGAAACCATGAATGGTATGAAATAACACCTCCACAGTCAAACATATCACAAAACCTTCAATACAATATGGATGTTTTGTATCATAATAAATCAACTTCAAATAATCTTACAATACAACAAAGTATGTTGACATAGATGATATCAAAACATTTTTTTAGAAATACCTTATTCTATTTTGAAATCATTTAAGAGTCACATAATTATTAACGAAAACATTATTTTGAAAATATTTTTATAAGCTTTTAAGGGAAGCTTTGACGAATTTATAATGGAGGAAAATAGTCGCACCTTCCGTATAAGTTAATAAAGACATTCTTACCTTAATTTTGACGAAATGGTTAAAAAGGACCCTGTTTGGAAAACGATGGAAATATTCATTTATAAACATCTTATAAAAAGTCAAAAAAGGGTATAAATGAATTTAACCCATAGTCTATAAAATAGTAAGAATTTTTTGAAATATTATTTTTTAGAAACAAGGATGTGGATGATAAATAGGCCCCAGTAGATAATTATGTATAAACAACCACGAATAATGAAGAGATTGTGAAATAAACACTTACCTTGTACTTTTCCTTGGTCGAGGGTAGGTTAACCTCTTTTATAATGGTAAAATAATTGTTATTAAATTATACAAGAATTATATACATTAATATGATATCATATATGACTTCTATCATTGCTTTGTTAATAAGGTCATAATATTATCGTCATTTTGGGTGTTAACAGATTCGTTTTCCATTACATTATTTGTTATGTGAGTCATATTTTTTATGGATGGGATGTATATTATTAAAATAAATAATTATATCAACTCTTTAAACATTATCATTAATCAAAAAATTTAAATTAGTCTCGAATGGATACGATGTGTAATGAATCTCATCGCGTTTGTGGAGACGGTAATCCATACGTACGCACGAGCGACAATATCATTATTTTGATATAAAAATAATATATAATTGGATGGTATATCATATATAAAGAATAATTATCATGTTATATTTATTATTTAGATGAATTAAACATCATTATTATACCCATCCAAATAATAATGTATTTAATGACAATTACATCACGACGTGGAGACAGTAAGCCGTACGTACGCACATATGGTGACATGTCATTCAAGGGATGGATTGAATAATAAATTTGGATGTACCATATTTATAATCATATCAATTTATATAGAAGATACTAGAGTTTTTATTTTATAATGGAAACAACAAAGAAATAGGAAGTTGAAGAAGAAAGGAACTTGACAGAGGTGATGAAATATTTACCTCTTCTTCAGGTTCTTCCTTTTGAATTGATCAAAAGGGATACATAGATTGGAATTCTAACTAATGTCCTATAGAATGAAGGTAGGATAGTTGAGTGGGTATTTGGGCAGGGGTTGGTAGAGCCAAATGGATTTGAATGTGTGAATTAAAGAGAAGGGGAAGTTCCCTTTTATAAGAGGGGTGTGGGGAACCTTAAGAAAATATAGAAATATTAATTTATAATACAATCATTTTCATTTTATAATGGCTCCAAAATGAATTATTTAAATGATAAGGTGGTTATGGGTCAAAAAAAACTAAACCAATAGGTTTTATACATGTTTGGGTCACTATATTATCTTTATTATTCAGATTTAACTCATAGTTAAATAGTTTGACATTTACCATGTCTCTTTGTGTTTTATATTATATGGTTAATAAACTTACTATATAATTCCACAAGAACCCAAAGTGGTTCATTAATGAAAACCCTATCATCATATATGTCTTTTTTTCGAACCATATATTTTTAGGATCATTATATCAGTAAATAAAATATTATTCATTTTAGAAACTATTTTATGTCAATTTTGACACTATTTGGTATTTATTTTTTGTTATAATCATAAAAGCATTATTAATTCTAATAAAATTCATCTCACCAACCCTAATATGATATATTAACCCAAATAATTATAGGAATTCATCAAAAGTTTCAAATTACATTTATTTAGATATTTATAATATTAATTATTTTATTATTTCATTAATACGTTAATTACTGCATCTTCTTTGAGTCATAAATAAATTTAATTATGTAATGTCTAAAAATTATAAATAAAATAAAATATTGTGGTAAATATTTTTATATTTCTAATGAATATTTATAGTCTAATTTATCATTTGTGTAACCCTATAATAAAAATGGTTTAGTTATTAAACATTCAATTTATCACTTTTAACTCTTCGTTGAATTAAATAATTATAAATGTCTTAATCTAATCCACATGGACCGAAAAGGTTCATATTTTATTCCTAAGGTTGTTTTTGGTCGAATTATACTTATCCAATAGAATTAGGACATGTGTTAGGGTAATAATAATATCATTTTTACCCTTAATTACCCTATTTACTATTAACCGTGGTAAATAAAAGTAGAAAGTTACTATTCTCCCAAAAATATTTTTTTCTTATTGAACAAAATTTTACTCCATGATATTAACCATGTCTCATAGATTATTGAAATTAAACTCACAGGAGCAGTAAAATTCTTATTTTATGTACATTTGCAAATACTCTTAAGAGGAAGGTAAAAGACAGTAAAAAGTTCAATAAAAATTTTATATATCTAAAATTATTATAAACTGACTACAATGAATTACATTAGAATTATATAGGTATTTTGTATCTATTTTTACCTGAAATAAATGTAAATAAAATAAATAATTTTTTAAATAAAAATTCAGTTTTAAACTATGACTTATTGTTTTTCACTATTCATCAAAAATTCAATATCATCAGAAAAATACAAAAAATTCACCCTAAGCTAATTTTGATATTCTGAATCCAAAAATGAAGCCCATTTTGAAATATAAAATTTCTAAAATTTTTAAAAGTGGGTATTACTATTCATAACAACTAGTTTTCTTTTTGTGGTGTGTTAGAACTCGAAGTTGGGTACAACACACGCTATTGTATTATTCTAAGAGAAGCATATCATGGAATATTGGGGTGTTAAATTCTCCCATCCTTAAATAAATCATGTCCTCACAATTTTAAATTGTTTTTTGAGAATAAATGGTTGAAAATAAAAAATACATTTGTGGAAAACCCGCATCGAAAATAGGGCTAATAATATTTAGTCCTAATAAGATGGAAAGGGAAATGAGAAAGTCACCACCAAATTAGTGTTTTGAATAAGAGAACATTGGTGGAAATTAGAGACACACAATTAGAGGAAAAAAGTAAATATTTATAGCGGGTGATTGAGGTCATCAATCACAAACAAGTGTAAAATTGAGGGCCTCAACGCCATCAAACTATGATGATTTAAAATATCATCAGTTCAATAAAATATTAGGTATGAAGATAAAAAATTTTTGGTTTTAATATCCCTTCCCTAATGTTTTAGAATTAATTTATTCATAGAATAAGAGAAATATATATATATATATATATACTTGAAAAGTAGAGTTTCATCCATCAACTAATTTATAGCACAACTCATCTTTCATTCCAAAAGATAATAGAACCAAAAAAACATTATATTTATCCTAATAGTATAAGGTTCAAAATATTAATGCATACCATTTTATTGAAGAAAATATTTTGTATTAACAAGGGACTTCTTGTAGGCTTGTGGTAGGTAATAAAGGCATGTTGCACTATGGTTGTGGGTTTGATTCCTGCAGCTTTGTCTATCTTGATGAGTTATTCCCAACCTGCAGGTCATCCTTCTTCAAAAATAATCATGAGAAATGTTTTAACCTTAAACAATAATATCCAATGTTCAACTTAATACATTCCAACCTTTATAGTTATCCAAAATACCTCTATCCAGACTCTCTGTAAAAGGTGTCTAAATTCCAAAATCAATTGTAATATCAGATCCCCCAAACAAAGTAATATTTCTCTTATTATCACATACTGAAAATATGATTACTTTATTCATTCTAAAACCTTAATAAAAACAACAAGTACTGTAGTACAGTTCTTATATTTATCACATTATTCTTATAATCAGAATATAATCTTTGAGTCCAAAAACACAAATACATTAATTATTCCCCTTCAACTGTAGTAACAGTATAATATGGGACTTTATGCCTTGGCCTTTTCTGAGGTAAGTTTCCTTGTTGCTTAGGGAATTAATTTTCATAATGCCCCATTTCTCTACAATTGTAGCATTCAACATTGACAGCCTCTTTCTTCCCCTTGGAATCACGAGCTTGGTAGCCTTTTTCACCACACTTGTAACAAACTCTCATTCCTTTTAGGAAAGTACCAAGGTGTTTCTTCCCATAATTATCACATAATGTAAAATACTTCTTTCCCTTTTTACCTTTATCTATCTCTTGCTACACCATTCTCTTATTATATTTCTTTACTTTATTGTCATAAGATTTAGATAATTACTTTTCATTCTTTATAGCACATGAGACTATATCTTCGTAAGATGATAATGATTGCGATACTAATGATCTATGGACACATGGTTTAATCCCATCAAAGAAATGTCCAATCTCACTTCCTGGGTTACATATATAATCTGAAGCATGCCCTTCTAACCTTGTAATGTTAGACTCATACTTTGCAACATTCTCATCCTCCTTTAGCCTCAGACATAGAAATTGTCTTTCTATATCTGCTCGATGGTCATGAAGAAAGTATTTTTCTATAAAATTTATTATAAAATCACTCTATTCAATGTTTGATACTTACTCAACATCCTTTGTGTTTTGAATCAATGACCACCATTGATCAACATCTCTAGTGAGGTGGTAAACTGCCATGACAACTTTTTCACTTTCGCTACTCCTAAGGCGTGAAATATTTTCTTTAAAGAATTTATCCATTGCTTAGATACTAGTGGATTTCTACCCCCATTTAATGTTGATGGTTGTTGCCTCATGAAGCGATCTAACATTGATCCTCCACGCTGCAGATCAGGGTGCTCTATATTGGTAAGGTTATTAATCATAACCTGAGTGAGTTGTCCCAATATGGTGATTAGCTAATCAGAACCAGTTTCATCACCAACCCCACTATAATTATCTTGAGTATGAGGGAAATCCCTACATAGAGTGAGTGCAGTAATACCGTTAACATTCTTTCCACTAGGAACCATTTCTAAACAATAGCATAAACTAGATTAGTTTATGAATCAAAATACATAATTCCATAATTGTAAAACACTTAACATAAACTGAACAGTTTTTGGATATAATCCATAATCAAAAAATGTTCTCTTTGCAGAAGTATATACTCATAAACCCTTCATAATGGTATGTAACTAAAACTAGATTTATCCTATGAATATCCCCCAGGAGTGTCGTAACCAAGAGTGTAACAAGGCCCGTTGTCGTGCACCAGTTCCCGTTCGAGTTTAGCTAAAAGCGGTGTTTTGGGTTTTACCCCTAGGTACATCTGTGATAGAGCCGCTTCTACATGCTCGTATACAGACATAAATTTATTGCTTGGAAAACTCATAAAATCTCTACAATACCAAAATTCTATGAAGTTCTTCTATACTTATCCTCAATGTCTAACTTAGGGCTATGTGCTCTAATCAGAGTATACCTAAATCTAGTTTATAAGGTTTGTACTGAACTTCCTCTAATACCAACTGTAACACCTCGACCCTAAAAGCCCAGAGTCTGTGCATTATTACATAACATTGTCATGATCACAAAAGATCATGTCTCGAAAGATCGTTTAGTTTAGTAGCTTTGGAATTACTAGATACATTAATAAGGTTTACATTACATAATAAAATGGAAAACTACAACAACATTGTTTCCATAGACAACATTGAGACCCCATAGACTGTCCCAATAGGTCAGTCATAATATACTTCTTCACATCCTAAAAAAAATAAAACATAGAAAGGGGTGAGCTTAGATGCTCAATAAGGATTAAAATATAGCGGAAACTATCATAAATAAGCATAAACATTTAAGTCAATGTATAGAACTAAAAAAAGTATTTAAAACATGAACATTTTCATAATATGGAAAAGATAAAATCCAAATAATTCCATTAATTTAATCACATGGATATTATACTAGTTGAATAAACCCATGCAATATCAATAGCCAATTTCATAATGATGGAATTCATAATGTCAGACATTAATTTCTGTGTCAAGGCCTCATACCAGGACCTAGGGGATAACTATAATTGAACCAATCTCGGAGAGCCCCTATAACTGGACTCTATCCCGGAGAGCCTCTCTAATAGAACTCCATCCCGGAGAGCCTCTGTAACCAGTCTCCAACCCAGAGATCCTCTTTAACTAGACTACATCCTGGAAAAACATTGTAACCGGACTCGATCCTAGAGATCCTCTATAACCAGACACCATCCCAGTTGGTCTGGTGTAACCGGACCCCAACCCGGAGGGCTTACTTTTACCGATCCTCAATCCGGAACACACTAGTCCAATACATTCATCATAAGAAGAGGTTGAAATATAATATAAACATTCATATTAAAACTAGTATAAGAAATGTCAATACATTATCTATAAACCATGAATTGTATGAAATAAAACATACACAGTCAAACCTATCACAAAACCTTCCATAAAATATGGATCTTTTTTATAATAATTAATCTACTTCAAATAATCTTACAATCCATCAAATGATGTTGACATAGATGAAATCAAAACATTTTTTTGAGAAAAATATCTTTCTATTTTGAAATCATTTGAGAGTCACATAATTATAAAGGAAAAATTTATTTTGAAAATATTATTATAAAGTTTTAAGGTAATCTTTTACTATTTTATAATTGAGGAAAATAGTTTCACCATTCATATAAGTAAAAAAATACATTCTTACCTTAATTTTGTAAAAAAGGTCAAAAAGGGCCTTGTTTGGAAAATGATGGAAAGATTCCTTTATAAAAATATTATAAAAAGTCAAAAAATGGTATAAATGACTTTAACCCATATTAAATAAAATATTATGAATGTTTTTAAATAATTTTTTTAGAAACATGGATGTGGATGATAAAGTGGTACTAGTAGATAATTACGTATAAACAACCTCGAATAATGACGAGATTGTGAAATAAACCCTTACCTTGTACTTTTCCTTGGTCAAGGGTAGGTTAACCTCCTCTATAATGGTGAAATAATTGTTACTAAAATATACAAGAATAATATACATTAATATGATATCATATATTATCTTTTAACATTGCGTTTTTAATAATATCTAAGTATTATCGTCGTTTCGTGTGTTAACAGATGCGTTTTGCTTTATATTATTTGTTATGTGAGTCATATTTTTAATTAATGGAATGTATCTTATTCATATCTATAATTTTATCAAGTATTTAAACATTATTTGTAATCATAACATGAAAATTATTCTTGAATGGATATGATGGAGAATGAATCTCATCGCGTTCGTGAAGACAGTAATCCGTACGTATGCACGAGCGACAATATCATTATTTTGATATTAAAATAATATATAATTGGATGGTATATCATATATAAATAATCATTATCATGTTATATTTATTATTTACATGAATTACTCATCATTATTATACCCATGAAAATAATAATGTATTGAATAACAATTACACCACGACGTGGAAATGGTATGCCATGCGTATGCACGTATGGTGACATGTCATTCAAGGGATGGATAGAATAATGAATTTGATTTTACCTTATTTAAAATAAAATCACAGTATATAGAAGATATTGGAGTTATTATTTTATAATGGAAATAAAAAAGAAATAGGATGTTTAAAAACAAAGGAACTTGAAAGAGGTGATGAAATATTTACCTCTTCTTCGGGTTCTTCCCTTTGATTTGATCAAAACGGATCCTTAGATTGGATTTTTGACTAAATTAAGTCTTATAGGATTAAGGGACGAAAATTTAATGGGTATTTGGTCAGGGGTTGTCCGAGCCAAATAGATTTGAAGGTTTGAATTTGAGAGAAGGCGAAGTACCTTTTTATAAGTGGGGTGAGGGGAACCTTAGGAAAAACTAGAAATATTATTTTATAATAAACTCATTTTCGGTTTATAATGGATCCAAAATGGATTATTTAAAGGATAAGGTGGGTATGGGTATAAAACTACTCAACCAATAGTTTTTAGACCGTTTTGCGTGACTATATTAACTTTATCGTTTATATTTAACTTATAGATAAATAGTTTGACATTTACCATGTCTCATTGTTTTTTTATATTCTATGGTTAATAAACATACTATATACTTCCAAGAGAACACCAAGTGGTTTATTAATGATACATCTATTATCATATATGTCTTTTTTCCAAACCTAATATTTTTAGGATCATTATAGAAATTAATAATATAATATTCGTTTAAAAACTATTTTATGTCAATTTTGACACTATTTGGTATTTGTTTTTTGTTATATTCATAACAAAATTAATACTTCGAAAAAATTTTATCTAAGCAACCCTAATATTTTATATTATCCTATAAAATTAGTGGAATTCATAAAAAGTCTCAAATTACATTTATTTAGATATTTAAAATATAAATTATTTTAATATTTCATTAATACCATAATTAGTGTATCATCATTGTGTCATAAATAAATTTAATTATTTAATATCCAAAAATTATAAATAAAATACCATTATGTATGAACTATTTTCATATTTCCCTTGAATATTTATAGTCGAATTTATCTTATGTGTATCCCTATTTTAAAAATGGTTTAGTTATTAAATAATGAATTTAACACTTTTAACTCTTCTTTGAATTAAATAATAATAAATATCCAAATCTAATCCAAGTGGACCAAAGAGGTTCATATTTTATTTCTAATGTTGTTTTTTGTCAAATTATACTTCTCCAATAGAATTAGGACATGTGTTAGGGTAATAATAATATAATTTTTACCCTTAATTACCTTATTTACTTTTAACCATGGTAAATAAAAGTAAAAAGTTACTATTCACCAAAAAATATTTTTATCTTATTGAACCACATTTTACTCCGTGATATTAACTGTGTCTCTAGGATTTTCAAAATTCAACTCATAGAAGCTGTAAAATTTAGTTTTATGTAAATTTTCAAATACTCCTAGGAGGTATGTAAAAGAAGATAAAAAGATCAATAAAATTTTTATATATCTAAAATTATTATAAAATGACTCTAATGAATTACATTGAACTTATATAAGTTTTATGTATCTATTTTGACCTAAGATAAATTTAAGTAAAATAAATAATTATTTAAATAAAAATTCGGTTTTAAACCATGACTCTGTATTTTTCACAATTAATCAAAAATTGAAAGTTTTCAGAAAAATACCAAAAATTAACCCTAGGCTAATTTCGATATTCCAAATCCAAAAATGAATATGATTATGAAAGATAAAATTTATAAAATTTTAAAAAGTGGGTATTACTATTCATAACGCCTAGTTTTCTTTTTGTAGTGTGTTAGAACTCAAAGTTTCATACAACACACGCTATTGTATTATTTAAAGAGAAGCATATCATGGAAGTTTGGGGTGATAAATTAGAGGTGTGAGATTAATAGAAGGAGAAGTGACCTTTAATAAAAGAGGTGAGGGTCACTTTAGGAAAAGCTTGAAATATTATTTTATACTAAAATCATTTTCAATTTCTAATGGCTCAAAATTGATTTATTTGAAGGATATGGTGGGGATGGGTCGAAAACCTCTCAACCAATATGTTTTAGACTGGTTTATGTCATCATATTAACCTTATCTTTTAAATTTAACTCTTATTTAAATAGTTTGACAATTAATGTGTCTCTTTGTATTTTTATATTATATAGTTAATAAACAAACTATAAACTTTCATGGGAACCTGAAGTGGAACATTATTAATATATATAACTTTTTCATGTAATTTGGAATAACATTATATTTTTTGGTATATTATATTAATTAATAATATAGTATTTGTTTAAAAAACTAAATTGTGTAAATTTTGACACTATTTGGTATTTTGTTTTTGTGAAAATTATAGCAGCATGATTACATCGAAAAGAAATTATTTAATCAATAATAACATGTCATATTAACCTAGAAAATTAGTGGAATTTATTAAAAGTCTCAAATTATATATATTTAGATATTTTTAATATCAATTATTTTAATCTTTCATTAATAAGGAAATTATTGCATCATCATTGTATCATAAATAAATTAAATTATTTAATGTCTAAAAATTATAAATAAAATACCATTATGCAAGAAATATTTTTATCCATTTAATAAATTTTTATAGTCAAATTTATATTTTGTGTAACCCTATATTAAAAATTGGTTAGTTATTAAACGTTGAATTTAACTTTTTTAACTCTTCTCTAAATAAAATAATAATAAATGTCCTAATCTAATCCATGTGGACCAAAAGGGATCATATTTTATTCCTAAGGTTATTTTTGGTTGAATTACACTTATCTAATAGAATTTGTACATGTGTTAGGGTAATTATGATATCATTTTTACCCATAATTCCCTTATTTACGTTTAACCGTGGTAAATAAAAGTCAAAAGTTGCTATTCATCAAAAATTATTTTCATCTTATTTAACCACATTTTACTTACAGATATAAACTATGTCTCTCAAATTTTTGAAATTCAACTCATAGAAGTGGTAAATTTATATTTTATGCAAATTTGCAAATGCTCCTTGGAGGTGGGTAAAAGACGGTAAAAAATTCAATAAAATTTTAATTTATCTAAACTTATTTTAAAATGACTCCTATAAATTAAATTGAAATTATATAGGTATTATGTATCTATTTTGACTGAAAATAAATTTAAAATATATTAAAAAATTCGGTTTTAACCAATAACGTAGCATTTTTCACTATTCATCAAAAATTGAAAGCTTTCAGAAAAATACCAAAAATTCACCCTAAGATTATTTCAATATTCCGAATTCAAAAAATGATTTCCATTTTGAAAAAAAATTATAAATTTTCAAAAAGTGGCTATTACAATTCATAACGACTTGTTGGATTGGTCGCGGTGTGTTAGAATCTTGAAGTTGCATACAATACAAGCTATTGAATTATTCAAAGGGAAAAATACCATGGAATCTTGGGGTGTTACATGTATTCCAGCCCATTTTACTTTTAGAACTCATTTTAATATAGTATTTTACATCACAATTACTTCTTTTTGTGTTTTGGGACCATGTGTTTGTACAGGTTTAAAGGAAATGTCGTCCTGTTTTTGGGAATACGCCATTCAGTGCTAGTTTCTAGACCCTGACCTATGGAAGACGTGCTTGGGGTAGTCACGACATGGGCCCCGGGGGATGATTCGTGACAAAGGGGAGTCGATTATACCGAAGAATTAAGACTATGATCTTTTCAATGTATCAATAGTGTTATGTGTTATTAGTATGGTTTTTAGTTTGGGGAGTTCAGTGTTGGTACAACAGCTGACATATCCATACACCAGGACCCTGAATTCTAATTTCCGACTCAGTGCATGGGAAGACTGATTGTGTGTGTTTTTTGAATATTTTTTCTTATGATATATTTGGAGTCATCCCACCAGGTATAACTTAATTACTATGGTGCACCTGCTCCTTATCAGGATGCCACAATGTAGACACCCAGATCAGATTCCCAGGAGAGTACACGATGATAGCCCATCGAGTGATGAGGCTCTGGTGCAGAGCCATATTACTGTGTTGGAACCTTATGGTTGTGTAACTGTAGAACCACCACCTATTGGGAAACAGTTACCACCAGCCGCACTGGAAGACGATGCACGACGACTGAGTGCATTGCATGAGTTCTGGCGGCAGATGCCTTTGAGGTTTTGAGGTGAGATTGATTACTAAAGAGATGAGGACTCTCTGGAAGATGTGGCTAGAGTTTTTCTCCTAGTTGGGAGACTATTTGAGTAAATGGTGATCATAGATGTTTGTGTTTTCTTGTATGTGACCATGAGGATGGTCTGCAGGGTAATGAGGCTTCGGTACTTGGACCGTAGAGCAAGATGGTACCTTCAGGTAGTGTGCCAGCTATATCCATGCCTGTTGGTTGGCAGTTACAACCGGTGGTACCGATAGAGAACACATGTAGGCTTAGTTCCTTACACATGTTTAAGAATCAGATACCCCTCATGTTTCAAGTCGATCCCGACTCATAGGTGGATAAGGACTCCCTTGAGGAGGTGGATGAATTTACATCTTGCTAGGGTACCATTCGATCAGATGGAGGTCCTGGTAGAGAGCCATCTATGTGTCTCAATAGGATGATGACATGGTTTATACTATCCCAATCTTGTGAATATGTGACTCTTATGAGGATAAGCATGAGATACTTCCTCAGAGAAGGGGGTCTCTTTCCATAAACACCTATGGGATGAGTGTTCCCTAGAGCTTCTATAGCTTCAGTAGGACGTCATGTCGGTAGCTGAGTATTAATCTAGGCATACCAATCATCCCAGGTTCTAGATGTATACAATACAGTCATTGCTTCAGGTCTCAGACCCATGAGAGAGGTTTTATAGGGACATCTAATCCAAAACTATTCCTCTATGCATTCCTATATATGTTGGGGTGCTAGAGAGAACATTTAAAGTGAATGTTCTTTGGCTTAGCGGATGCAGCCAGTGAATGTTAATAGTGGAAAAGCTGGAAACTGATGCCAGTCTCAGAGACCTGTGCATGTAAAATGTTTCAGGAAGATGATGTGATAGGGAGAGATGAATCTTCGGGGCTACAGATGAGGAAGCAGAGCTAGGAGAGCAACACGAGGTAGTGTTCATTTTGACGTGTTACAACCACCCCCCTTTATGGTCCCAACCAGGATCAGGGAGCTAGAGAATAGGGGAAGGGAGTACCTGTATGCGGTCAAGGATTGTGACCCAATGGCTCTAGGAATGATTCGAGGTACGGTTTGTGTCTACTACTCGATGCCGTATTAATATACATAGGTTCTGATCCTTCATTCCATCCCTGAATCATTTCCATGACCTAGATTTTCTGTTTAAACTGTTGAATGGACCCACATGTCTAGAGATACCTTTTGGAGGAGACGCGATAATCTCACATACATCGATGGTGTGATCTGACCCTTGAGGCGAGAGTTTCATTTGGAACCTCTTGGTGGCAGCGTCGAGGCCTTACGACATTAGTTTGGGTATGGACTAGACATATGTTGTTCATACTCAGATTGACAATGTTAGGAAAAAGGATTTGGTTTTTCTACAATGTGGTAATGAGGTTTTTCTTGGTCGGGGAAAAAGAAACCTAGGAATCACAAGATAAACTCATGCATAGGAGGGTGCAACCGATCACTCTTGAGTCGGCCAACCTTACCCTCATGGAAGCAGGTGTTTTGGATTTTCAGTTCCCAACAAGAGTGGTAGAGTGTGGGGTCATCTTTTCAAAATATGTTTCAAGGGTTACCTCCCTGATAGGAGAGGGACTTCTGCTTTGGCTGGGTATAATCAGAGTTTTGAACCAGACTTCTCTATGGTAGTGGCATCCTTGTTAGATTTTACGAAGAAGGGGGAAGCCTTTCCTGTGGACGGAGAAGTGTCAACAGAGCTTTCAGAAGTTGAGACAACAATGGTGGCTATAGTTTTTTCCAGAATATGACTTTGAGATAGTCTATACTCCTTGGAAAGAGAATGTGGTAGCAGACACACTCAACAAGAGCTTTGGACTACAACTGCGGAGTGAGGCATCAGAGAAGCTAGCTGTTCTACATATATGATTCATGGATAATGATGGAGTAGCTTACCTCTAGTCTATGAATTTCACTCCCCCAATTCTTTAGAAAATTTATGGGGCACAATTTGAGACATTGAACGAGAGGCCTAACGTGCTCAGATATCCTCAGTACGGTCTCCTGAATGATTTTATGAATGTGGGAACTGTGTCATCCTCTTTTGAGGATGCACCATGGTACCAGTGACGCTTCAGAAGGAGGATTTGAGATAGGTCCATACATCCCCTTTAACGGTGCATCCTGGAGTGGAGAAGATGTACCAGGACCTCTGGGATCAGTATAGATGGCCGTGGATGGAGGAAGTAGTGGAAGAGTTGGTATCATGACGCCTCACTTGTTAGAAAGTGAAAACTTCTCAGAGCCAGTAGAAGTCTTATGCCGAGAGGAGGAGGGAGACCATGTATTTCTATAGGTCTCACCTCAATGAGATTTTTGGAGATTTGGCTGGGGCGGCAAGTTATCTTCGAGGTTCATCAGACCTTTCTAGGTTCTCAGCAGAGTGGGTGAGGTGGCGTACCGTCTATCTCATTCCCAAAGATGCACCCGTTGAATAATATGTTCCATATGTTTAAGCTGAGGAGATGAATTCATGATCCATCACATGTTATCAAATAGGCCCAAATGAACTTTGAGGATGTGGTGACTTTTACAGAGTTCTTGGTGGATACAGAGTATCGACAGGGGAGAGTCCTTCATGGATGATCGATCCCTCAAGTGTGAGTTTGGTGGAAGAATGGGGACCTGCAGGAGAGCATATGGGAGTGGGAGGCTCATATTCAGGCACATTACCCTGATTTTTTTGATTTGCATTTGTTTTAGCTTTCGGGGATGTAAATCCCTAAGGTGGGGAGCATTTAATGTTCTATAATTTCCATATATTTTATTTTTAATTATATGGAATTATTTCAAAACTGTGAAATCTGGCGGTGCGTGATTCTGAGGCCTGAAGTGCCCGAAATGATACTTCAAAGTATTGTTAAGCTTTAATTAGCGCACATAAGCAGTTTTCCTAATATAGAAGAATAACACTTAAATAGTGGCCCAGATCAGAAATATGAGGGCACCGTTGCATTCAATAAGGAAGGTTTACCCAAGGCGCAACAAAAGGTTAGTCGGCACTGGCCTCCTGTGAGAAAACCTAAAAATGGAATAATTGTAAATAAAATAATTAAATAACATTGTTTTATTTTTCAAATGCTTATAACTCATGAACAGTAACTCAAATTAAAAATCCGAGACCACTGCTGAGATCATGAGGGTATTATCTCTTTAGGTAGATACTGACATTGGGCGGCACGATCCACCAGTGAAAGTTATTTTTTGGCAGTAAATAAAATAAAAGTGACAATTATTTTATTTTAAAATCCATAACTTCAAAACGGTAAATCTGATTGAGAATTAGAGAGTACCTTTGAGTTCATTGGTGTGTTTTCTCCTTAGGCGGAGCCTAGACTCGACCGACACGAGTCAAAGGTGAACAAAATTAATTTATTAAACTTTTTTTTGGGTACGATCTGTAATTTCATGAGAAACATTTTTTAACTTTTGAACTGGTGCTCGAATTAAAAATCTAAGTGCACCATTGAATCGGTAGCACATAGATTCGCTTAAGGGATACTTTATTTTCACCTCATTAGGTCTGAAAAAATGTTATGTTTTTTGACTTTTTAAAATAAATGAAATAAAATAATTTTATTATTTTATTTTTATTTCATATCCTTCTACAGAAAAGAAAAGCATAGTGTCGGTGATGTGTCAAGCCAATAAATGGCACAACCTACGGACCCTAAGTAATGAGGTCATTGGGAAATTAAGAAGCTTCCTAATTGATGATCCCCAATAAATTCCAAAGTCTTTACATACCCTCCCCCTCTCCTATATAAATTGAGTTTGTGGAGGGGTATCAGCACAACTTCTCCAAGCAACAAAGTGAAGAAGGATCGCCATGACTTCGAGCCCTTAGAGGATGGAGACGAAGACAAAAGGAGGTGAAAGATGACACTGAACCAGGAACTGAAGGAAGACGTATGAGTGGCGTCATTGGGAAACAGTTTCCAGAATGTAGAACACAATCCACCTTCACGCGTGGAAGCTCTCAAATTGGTTTTTTATGTAGGGGGTTTATTCATTTACACATTTTAAATGATTTCAACTTCCTTGTTTTTGAATAATACAAATAAAGTGGACAAACCGACTAATGGGTTTATATGAGATTCATTCGTTTTTGTAGGGTATCTTTGTGGGGTTTTTATTGTTGTTAATTCAATAGATTATTAAACCATTGATCCCCCTCATTTTTTCTAGCTCACAAAGAGGGTGTAGAACTAACAAACCTGGCCCGAACTCTCCACTATATTGCTATTCTTGTGCCTCTATGGAAGACCTCCAGCACGGCGACACCGGCCGACAATGTTTGGAAAAGGACATCGACGCACGCCACAACAGGAGGCTATAACACGAAGCCACGATGGTCCTCGGATCGTTCGACACCGGCTAACCATGGAGGACGTGCGACATGATGTCATGCGCCATCGGTGAGAAATAGGTCATAGATCATTAGCCTTGGTGAACAGAGGAGGAGGCAGACATGATGTCCGGCCGCGAATGGAGTGGTGATGTGACCAAATGCCGCTGCCGAGCGGGAGGCGGCGCGACCAGTGCGCCGCTGGCAGACAAGAAGTCGCGACGAAGGATGAACCCATGTTTCCTATGGGTTCCGCGGTGACCAAGTGGCGCCCACGCAGCGCCACTGCTTTGAAAAACGAATGTCCCCCTAGAAATTCGGGAGTTCGGGAGACTGTGGGTTCGCTTCCCCGAGAACGGCTAGGGAGGACCCCCTTGTGGGTCGTGCCTCATGCGAACAGGCCACCGCCAAAGGTGGTTGCCGCCCTAGTGGGCCGCCGCCCAAGCGAGCCACCGCCCAAGTGGGCCCCTGCCCAAGAAGGCCGCCGCCCCACTGGGCTGCCGCCCCTTTGTAGGCTGCCCTCTACGGGTCGGCCTTCCCTTGCGGGTTACCCCCTCGCGGACTGGGTCGGACCTCAGCCCAGTGGGTCGAGTCTATTGTGGCCCAGCCCAGGCTGGGCCGGGCCGCCCTTACGTGCCGCCCATTTTGGGCCACCCCTTTGAGGTTTGAGCCCACCATGGCCCAACATAGATTGGGTCGGGATGGGTCAGTCCGATCGGGTCGGACTAAACTTGGGCCCAACAGGGCCCAACCAGGCCCAACCGGGCCCAAAAATGATTAAAGGGCCATATCTGGAGAACCTAGACTCTGTTTGAAGAACTGTCTGCGACGTTGGGATTCATGGATCAATGTGGTATTTTTCGTATAATCCTATTGATTTTTGGAGACACTTGGAGTATTTCTGGGTTGGATAAAACCCAAATCTAACTGGGCCCCCTGAATGAAATTGCTTATTACTCACAGACCGGGCGTCCGATTAACGCACCGTCTATCAAATTGGAACCCTTATGACTTGGAGGTCCATTAGGTTACTACTTTGTGTGGATTAGTGATGGTAGAGGTATGAATGATATCTCGAGGGAAGATTCTAAGGAACTCGAGCTCACTAGGTATGAGGAATCCGGTGGCTGGCAGTGAGGTGGAGGTTGGAGATAGATCATACAGAGTTCAGCGATCAATGATCCTGTGTCGGTCAGTGCATACCTATATTGTGTAGGTTTTATCCTATGTGGGTTAGCACTAAACGATCCTCTATGGGTGAGTGGATATAGATCCTGTGTGGGTCAGATCTTGTGTGGCTCACCGGGGGTTTGTTACCTATCGACTCTCGATGGGTCAGATCTTGTGTGGATCATTGCGGGTATTAGTACATATCGATATTGTGTGGGTCAAACTCTGTATAGTCAGAATCTATGCCTCTTGATAGAATAATATGATCTAGGTTCATGACTAATCATCTTCACTTCTATACTTCACTGAAATCCGGGTTTGATCTGAGACTCTAATTGAGCTGTGTCTATTGCCTTGTTCTTTGTGATTGAGAACATGCTTTGTGGTTTTCCTTGTGGAATTCTGAGAGACCTTTAGAGTTCTCAGGGTCCCTACTGAGTATTTTTATACTCTCCCCTGCACGAACTACACCCCCTCCTTGTTCTCTCTAGTGCAGACAATGAGCTGCTGGGCTGAGTATTATGGGAGCCTGGACTAGGCGGTACATAGAGGAGACAAGCAGACCTGGGGTTCTGAGGAGGTGATCTGAACCTACCTTTCCGGTAGGATCCCTGGAGGAAGAATTTGTAGCTGTTTTCCTATTTTTAGTTATATTTTCCCATTTTAGTTGTACTCATACATTCAGTTGGGATAATAATTTGGCCCCTTTTAATTTTAGTACTCCATTTACTACAACAATTTACTTCACAATTTCATTCTTGTTGTGTTCTCGGACCGTGTGTTTATATAGGTTTAAAGGAAATGCCTTATCGTTTTAGGGAATACTCATTTCGGTGCTAGTCACCAGCTCCGGGCCTATGGAATATGGGATTGGGGTAGTCACGACACAGACCCCTGGGGACGGGTCGCGAAAGATAATATTTAAATAATTATGTTTATATAAAAAAATGAATCAAGATCTAGATAACAATCAAAACCATATGTAAATCACTCCAAAAATTCTAAAAGAGTAACTTTTATTCTATAGCATGTATGACACACAATTCCAAACATAAAAAAGAATATAACATCTCAATAATTTATGGTATAGTTAATATTTTAAATATATATAATATATTTCATCTTAAAAAATTTATTAAATAAAGAGTTTTATCACATCACATTCAATAAATACTTTCTTCGATAGGTTTGGTTACATGCAAGACCATGTTTTATCGAAGAACAATAAATTGTTTAAATATTACTATTTAAAATAATAATATATAACCTAACTATTAAATTATTAGTCATGAATAGGATTAACTAACATATGAATATATTTTATAGAGTTAATTGGTTACCAATTAATTAGAAATGAATATAAGAACCAATTGAATATAAATGGGATGTTTTTATAAAAAACTATTATTATGCACCAAAGGTGTTTCATATTGATAAATTAAATTAATTAATATTATTTAATGATAATAATTAAATTTATAAATTATATAATCAATGAAATATTTTTTACATTCATCCAATATATTTTATAGGTGTAATGTAAGAACAAACCAAATTTTACGCATAAAACCTATATTTGTCATAAAGAAAATCTTGCTACCTTTTAAATAGTGAACCTATTTTGAAAATGATTTTTGAAACTTTTATAAATTTTAATTTTCAAAATAAAATTAATTTTTAAATCAAAATGATAAAATTAATTTTTGGTGAATTTTTGGTATTTTTCTGTGAAGTTTCATTTTTTGATGAATTATGAAAATACTGAATTTTAATTGGTAACTTATTTTTCATCTAATTTTTTTCTACAGTTAAATTATATATTAATTAGGTTTTAAATTTTATTTATTTAAATTATACATCAATTAACCAAATTTAGGTCATGAGAATAAATTTCAAATTTAAATTGGATATTAAATAATTTCATGCTTTCTAACATTTTTTACTTTAAAACCCCACTTAGTAATCTAATCTATGGGATTACATTTCAATTAATTTCTACCAATTATGGGTTATAAATTTTTAGAAATATATTAAATATTTGGAATAATAATAATTTATAATTATTAATAAGTTCAACTTAATTTTCAAACAAAAAATTAGTGACTGTAATTAAAATTAATTATTGCGAATAAGGTAAAATTAAGTTTAACAAGGGACTAAACCTTAATCTTAAGGTCCATAATGAAAAATAAACATGTCTCCAACCTATTTTATGACTATATTTAGACCATATCCTCCCTTTACTCTAATTTGGTTCATTACTTGAGCCATGTTCCATTAAAAAACAAGGGTGGAAATATATCTTTAAAATTTGACAAGAATTTCACTCCTCATTCAATATAAATAGACACTCACCCCTCCCAATTATTCAAACCTATCAATCCATTTGGATTATAAAAAAACTCACCAAATTAGATACCAAATTACATCCCCTCATCCTTGAATTTGTAGTTTGTTTATAAATAAAACCAATAATGTCTTTTTGTATAATCCTAAAGATGTTACCCGAATAAGAGGTAACTATAACACCCCAACCCCAACAGCCTGGATCCGGTGCATTATTTTATTAATTTGACAATTATTATAAGTAATCAAATACAGAATTACTAATTACTTTAATAGTCTAGGAAATCCATCTTACAAATATGATACCTATAATACTTTGGGAAAATAGTAAATACTAACATGATACATAATAAACTGAAATAAACTACAACCCTGAATGCTTATTCAAATATTTATTATTAATAACCTTAAAAAATAAACATAATAATGGTGAGATTAAATTATCATTAAGGGTATGTAAAGAGGAAGAAATAATGAATAAATAGAAATAAATTAACATGTCATGGTAAATAACTGATAACACATTCCATTCAAATAACTAGATAATGAAAAATCAATATGTAAAGGAAAGCAACTGAAACACATGTCATTTAATCAATGAATTGAATATGAAATATATTCATAGATATATCAATGAAAATTATCATGGATGAAAAATAAAATAATCTAAATGGGTTAAAATAATTACTATTGGATGCCATGTTTCCAAGGTACATGATACCATTACCCTCAAGACCTTTCACAAGACTATTTATAACATATCAGGTAAAAACCCATATAAGGTGGCAAGACAGGTGACTTCTCCCAGGATACCACCAATTACTCAAGGGGATATCTATAACTGGTCCCCACCCATATCATACATATCCAAAGAATTACTAAAATATCAGATAATCATTTTAATAATATGCCTTATCAACTAACCATATTGATTGAACAATACAGATTAAGAAATATTTTTTTAGATAATAAAATAAATGTCAAAGTATACGTTGTATGTAAAATGGTATATCATTTAGGAAATAGTAATTTCTATGATAAATGATATAAATAATTAGTATAAATTCAATGTTAAATGACCATAATAAATTCTAATATATCAAGGGGACTAATAAGGAAATCGAGGAAGTGAATGTCAATACATTCCTAGTCTAAATGAAACAAAACTATCTAGAGAAATGATTGGATGGTATCAATACAAAATAACCCATGTCATGTAAAAATAGAGGGTTTTTGTATTTGATGAAATACAATAACAACTTTTAAAAACAATTACTAAGTAAAATATCATTTTAATTGAAAAAAAAATAAAAATATTTTTTATTGAAAGTTCCATTTTAAACATTATGTTTTAAAATAAAACTTTTAAATTTGAAAAGTAATATTATAATAAATGATGGTGGATACATCTACACATTACATACAAGGTAAAATTAAACATTGTTTTTCATGGTAAAATGGATTATAAAAATGACTTGTCTCAGAAAGTGATAAACATATTCCTTTGAAAAAATTCATAAAATAAAAAACGGGTAAAAAAGTCATTAACAAATAAATTCTTTTAATTTAAAAAACTTTTTTTTGAAAACATTTTTATAATATTTTTTAGAAAAAATATAGGTCCTCTTACTAAATATAGAAATGATGTTGGGTTTTCATAAAAACATTTTGCAAAATTATTTGAGGTCTAAAGATTGGAAAAATATTACTAATAAATGATAAAGTTAATTATGAACCGTAGGAGATTAAAATGAAAGTTATTATTTAATAATTATCCTATAATATCCAAAAAATGGAAATTAAAGTGTAAAAAATCTTTAAAAAATGTGATTGTGGAATACACCATTGAAAAGGACATAATGTCAAATTGAGAAACAATAAATAATTATATTATTTTTATCAAATATAAATCCACAAAAGTGAAGTTCAAATATAGAAAAATAGATGTTAAAAAGTTTTTACACAAATAATATTATAATATTAATGACAACAATGAAATAATATAACTTAATGAAAATAAAATAATTTATGAAATTCTATTCGACTTCATAACCATTAAATAAATTCTCCTTAAAAGACATAATTCAAATTGAAACTCTAAATAACATGAAGAAATATTTATTCATGATATTAATGTTAATTTCGGAGTTATTATACCATATATAAAAAATTAGGTGCACAAAAATTAAGTATGCCTCACAGAATGAAGATGAGCCAAGAATCCATTAGCTTATGTTTCCTTTCAGATAAACATATTTTAACCCCATATGTAAGGGGTTTAAACATGTTAATAACTTATTACAGTACCATATTAATATTTATTATATCATATATGATCCTATTATAATATCTTATTACCCCTTTGTTCATAATATTTCAATATTTTCGCTACATCGTGTGTTAATTTACTAGTTTTTTGAGTATATTTAGTCTTGTTATTTCTTATTATAACTAAATATATCATGTCTTTATCATATAAATAATTTAAAAAATGATTTTAATATTTAATATATCTAGTATATAGGTATCTATAATAATCTATAATGTTTGGAGATAAAAAATGAAATGCACTATTCATGGAGATGGTAGTCCGTACATACGCATGAACTCTAACTTTATTTCATGTTGTTTTATTTTAAAAGAATAAAAATTAGGTCATATGTGTATAAATTTATATTATAATTAAATTATCATTTTTATCTAATATATTTGATATATTTTTATAAAAATTATCTTTAATTCATTCCTTGAATATTGTGAACGAATCACATCACTTTGTGGGGGTAGATAGTCCGCACTTCCTCAAACGATGTTATCGTATTAATGAAAAATAGAAAGTATTAAATTAATGTTTTATAAAGGAATAAAAGAATTTTAAAGAAATAATAAATATAATAAATATAATATATATAGATATATATTGTGCATCATAATGACCCCAATGATATACATTAAAGGAAGAATGAACAATCATCATTTTATGAGGCTGTAGTTCGCCGATCACATAAATAGTATGTTCATTGGCCATTTGATGGAAGTTTGTTTGAGTATAGGTATAACCCTTAATATAAAAACAAATAATTATATTTATGATACTGTTTTGTTATATAATCATGGAATAAGAATATTAAAGGGAGTGGATAATGGAAATAACACTAAAGAGCTTCAGGAAAGGCGTTACCTCTTAATCAGGCTAGTTTGTACAGAAATGTCTCATTGGATTGATTCCTACCTAAGGGGAGGGGGGAATTCCAGGATAAGGGTATGGATTTTTAGGAGATATTTGGGAAGATCTTGGTCGATCAAAAGTGGATTTATTGGTGTGAGTAAGGGGTAGAGTGCTTGCATTTTTATAGTGCAGGGGAGTGACACCTTTGTAAATCACAAAAGCTATTTGTTAACAGGAGGTCTAAATTAGTTATAGTTCCTCAAAAATGAAAACTAATTGATTAATGGGAATAATATTTGATGAAAACCACCACCATATAAAAATATGTTCATATTAATAATTTTTTTCCTTAACTTCAAAAATCCCCCAATTATATCATTTTAGTTTTTCTTAAAGCATATGATTTTCAAACAAAATTAATGTAACCATTAAGACTAAAAGAATGTGAGGTTTATTAGAAATTATATATCCACTAAATTATTAATATATAATGTTATTTATAAAAAAATCATGTGTTTTTGAAATTAATTCTATAATAAGTGTATGTGACGCACAAAAACACCACTTAAACCCGGACCGTGTTAACAACGTTTTTATAGTCTATGGGTTAATATTTAAATTAATAAAGATAAATTGGTCCATTAATATAAAATATTTAATATCTAATAACTATTAAAAATAACTTTTAATAATATATATATTTTTTTAATTTTAAATAATTTTAATAAATATTATTTATTGTAAAATAATAATATTCTCACTTTTGAAAATATTTATTTAATATAAAATTTAAAATATAAAAAAATAATTTAATTGAAATAAATTAATTTTAAATATCTGTATCATGACATATTAATCAAAAAAATTAATTAAAGTCAATAATTCAATCAATCTACTTCACATTTAATATTTATACTATCATTTATTCTTGTTAATTATTAACTAAATAATAACTACGTTGGCATTTCTTAAGAATTTCAAGTAATTAAATCATCATAAAAAATTAATGACAAATTATTATCACAAAATTAAGCCATTTTATTTAAAAATTACATTTATAACCCTAAATATGATGTTTTTTTACCTATATCAATGTTGTATAAATGTTAAAGATAAATGATGGTCTCTTTCCTTCTCTTTCATTACTTAACATTTTATATAGGGAACTTCCATTTAATAATATCCCAATAAACCATTAAAGTATTACCAACTGGTTATTTGGTCTATATATTGGTAGAAAATTATTTCATGACAAGGTTATAAGTCATTTTGGCCCTTAAATTAAGGTTTAGTCTCTTGTTATTCTTAATTTTAACTTAATCACCCTAATTAATTTTTATCACATTCACTAATATTTTTGGTCAAAAAACAATTTAATATTATTTAAACCAGAATATTATACTGATTACAAATATGTATGTCCATTTTTAAAAATTCCAGTCACAAATATGGGAAAATTATGTTTAATGCTAATCCCATGGGTGTAGCGAGAAATTGGGGTTTTAAAGTAAAAAATGCTTAAAAGATCAATAAGTATTTATATCCAATATCAATATAAAAATGATTAAAATATCCTATATTGGATTAATATATTTAATATTTACTTATTAAAACTTCAAGATCCAATTTAATATATAAATTATCATTAATAAAAATTTAAAATAAAAGGTCGTTTTTAAATAAAATGCGGTATTTTATACTATTCATAAAAAAAATGAAACATCTCAGAAAAATACAAAAAATTAACCCTACGATAAACATGATATTAAAAAACCAAAAATGAATTTTATTTTGACAAATAATATTTATAAAAAGTGTAAACATTTAGTTTTAAAAAATGTGCACCACTAAAAGGTGGTAAAACTCAATCTTTCTTACAAGTTTATAACATATTTTGTATAACATAAACTTAATATGGTGTTGTGTATAAATAAAGACATAAATAAAATTATTTTTATTATAAAAACAAAACATTTCAATGTCTTGGGGCATTAAATTCACTCCACATTATTTAAATTTCATCATCAAAATTTAAACATGATCTCATTAATAAATAGATTGATATTTGAAAATAAACTATTTCTGAAAACCCTACATCTTAAATAGGGTAATAATACATCTTCCAAATAAGAGAGAAATGAAATTACAATTGTCACGTAACTATATTCCCTCGTAGGAGAACATAGAAGAGAAATTGAAACATGGATAAATAATAAAAATCTAACAATCTTGTTCATATGAAAAGTGATAGAGAACATGGTTATGAGAAAGATAACAATCCCAAGGCCATAAATACATGATGATTTAAGAGGCCATTTGATTCATAAAAAATAATAGGACAAAATATTTGGTTTCAAGATCATTCTTCATGGATTTTAGGAATTCTTTCACTATTTAAGAATATAAGTTAGTATACTTACTTGGTACGTTTCTATGAGAACAATCTTATCCGTTGGTTATGCCTAGAACAATTTATACTTCATCAATCAGAACAAAATTCATATTATAGTGATGTAATATATCAATTTCTAAAACAAGATGAAAATTTCATTTTAAAACATTTCATAAATGCTCAAATTTTACAAATGATTATGATCAAACACTTTTAGAATAATGGTTGTTGAATTTCCCAAATGAACATAATATTAATCCCAACAACATGAAGTAGCTATCTAATAATAACATACTAAACATGTGAACAACCTCATCTGGTATTCTCCTGAAATATGGTATGAACATAAATTACAATAAAACATTATTAAAAACATGGATTCTTCCATATTTATTATGTAAGACACATATTAGTGGATATAGTAATTAGATCCAAAAGTGTTGTAAACTCCATCAATGATAGCATAAATCAATTGTTGAAAAGTCATTAATCAGTTTCAAGGTAGTCATCAGTTGTCCAAATTAATCATTTATTCATCATTATATCAACATCATGAACATATAATGGTTTTTCTTTCCCTGAATCATGTGTTTTTTTTGAAAATTTTAACTTTATAATGAATATATTTTCTTGGTACCATTCAACATATGATCTCAAATCCTTAACAAAAGAGAAAAAAATTACAATCCTCATATATTCCATAATTCTTATAACTAGTACATAACTGATAAAATATTCAAATTAAAAAGTTGATGAATCCAAATACACAAGCACATTGATTATTAAACTTCATCCATAAGCCATTAACAAGGATACCTCATCCTATCACATAATACCTATTTACTTTCACATTTTACCAGTAGTATCGTCATCATCAGTAGTATAACCAATACTCATACAACCTTGCTGATTCTCTTCATTAGTTTTCCAATTGAAGCATAAATTTTTATAATTACCATTAATTCCAAACATAAATAATTTAACCATCAATGATTTCTTAAGGTGGGCAATATTCCCTTCCATTGCAACTACAAAACTCTTCATTTTTCTTTTTTAGTTTATTGATTTGTGTCCTTTTGTTTTGTAGTAATTGTATATTATTGACCCTCTAATACATCTACTTTGGTGGTTCCTTACACATTTTTAACATTTATTAAAATAAATATGCTTTCCTCGATGGTCTACATTACTCGAACTCTCAGTAAAGTCCTTCCCCCTCCTTCATTAGTGAGTCCAATAGTTGGTTAAGGTTAATTTTGTTAACAATTTCATATGAAAAATGATTTGGAATAATCACAATATCCTTCACTACAGTTATCATTCCATTTAACATATCACTAGTAAATGTTTTTTCACATTCAACGTTAACGCAATTCCTTCTGGTTTACTCCATTGAATAAAACTAGAAATCATAGCATGAGAAGAACTTATCAAAACAGAAAACTATATAATCATGAAAAATTAAATATAGGATGCCTAAATTGTTGCTCCTAATTTTTAAATCTATTAATCCTTAGGATTATACTAGGATATCCATTCTCATATTCTACTTAAATACTTCTTGATGGTTTATAAAAAAAATGAAAAATATCCTAAGAGTATCCCCTAAGAGTGGAAAACTAGGTGCACAATAAGGTTAGTTGTCATGTTCCAGGTTTTTCCAAGTCAGTCATGACACACCTTGTTAGATTTTTTACTTTTAGGTTTAACTATTCCAGAACCACATCCACTTATAGTATCCATAAAGGGATGTATTTCATGGAAAGAACACATAATTTCTACATTACCAAAATTCTAGTTTTTTATTTTATATTTATCCCCAAATTCTACCTTAGGGTTATGTTTAATGACCTATATATTCATAAATATAGTTTCCAAGGTTCCCACTAAACATAATTTCATAGAAACGATAGTGACCCACCATAAAATCTTCAAGAGAGTGTATACTACCATTTACATTGGCATGATAACAGGGAATCAAATCACAAAGGGCTGAAAAGTTTAGTAGTCTCGGTAAACTGGAAACATACATGAGTCTTTTATTACAAAAGAATACACTAATTAAAACGTATTTTATTATTATTCTTTTAATTTCTAGGATAAAAATTGTATACATATAGCTTATCCTTGCAATGATTTTGGAGCAAACTTCATGGATTCCTAGGGAGAGTAAAAAAAATAAGAATGAGCTGAAATATTTAGTTAGGGTAAGTAAAGTTGTATCAATAATAAATCAACAGGAATAAATTAATATGACAAGGTAAATAACTGATAACACATTCCATTCAAATAACTTGAAAAGTAAATATCAATATGGAAAGGTAAGAAACTTAACGCATTCCCTTTAACCAATTAAATGAAAATTAAATGCATTCATCGATATGTCAACACAAATATTTTTGGATGAATAATAATTGTATCTAAATGAGGGGACATCTTTCTTACTGGATACCATGTTTCCTAGGTACATGGTACCTCTACCGTCAAGACCATTCACAAGATAGTTTACAAAATATTAGGTAGAAACCCATTTATGGAGGCCAACCAAATGGATTATCCCCTGAGAATACCAATTTATCAAGGGGATATCTATAACTGGCCCCCACCCATATCATACTTGTCCAAACATTACTTATAGATCCAATAATATATTTAACAGTGTTCATTATCAACTAATGGTATTGAATGAAGAATACAAATTTTTCAATATTTTCCTAGATAATGGAATAACTTTCAAAGTATACATCATATGTAAAATGGTATGCAGTTTAGGAAATAGTAATATTCACGATAAAGTATGTGGATAATTAGGGGGATTTAAATGATAATAAGAAATTTGAATATTTGAAGGGGAATAAAAAGGATATCAAGGAAGTGAAGGTGAATAAATTCCTTGTCCAAATAAATAAAAAACCATTGAAAGAAATGATATGGATGGTATCAATAATAAAATAACCCAAGAAGAGTAAAAATAGAGCGCTTTTGTCATTTATGAAATAAAATGATAACTTTCAAAAAATATTCGCGAGGAAAATATCTTTTTCTCCAACAAAACATTTTGAAAATATTTTTACTTAGAAATCCATTTTAGAACATTTAAATAAAAATAAACATTTTAATCTTGAAAAGGATACATAAAATAAATTATGGCAGATAAATCTGTACATTTCATATGATTTAAAAAGAAACATTACTTTTTCTTGGTATTAGAGGTTAGAAAAATGGATTGTTTTGGAAATAGGAAAGAATATTACTTTGAAAAAAAATTCATAAATTAAAAGAGGTGTACAAATGTCTTTAAAAATTTATTTTGTAAGTGTTAAAAATATTTTTGTGAAAACATTTTTAGAATAAATTATTTTTATAATAAAAATAGGTTCTCTGACTAAATAGGGAAATGAAGTCAGGTTTTCACAAAAACATTTTATAAAACATTTGAGTACAAAATAGTATAAAAGTGGTATTAATACTGGATAAAGGTCATTTTGAAACATAACAAATTAAAATAAAAGGTTTTATTTAATAATTTCCAAAAATATCATTGAATGTAAATTCAAGTGTAAACAATATCAAATAAAATAAGATTGTTGAGTAAAACCATGAAAAGGATATAACATCAAAGTGAGAAACAATAAATGATTAGATTATGTGAATAAACTTTAAATCCACACAATTGAAGTGGAAATACAAAAATATATAGTAAAAAATTATTACACACATAATCTTAGAATATTAATGACAACGAGGAAGTAATATAACTCAATGAAAAGAAAATTAATTATAATATTCTATTCAATGTAGTAACTTTTAACTAAAATCCCCTTAAAATAAATTAATCAAATTGAAAATCAAAATAACATTAAAAAGATTTATTCACTATATAACATGTCAATTTTTCATTATGTACACCACATATATAAAATTATATGAACAATAATTATGTTTGCCTCCTAGAATGAAAATGAGATAAGAATCCCTTACCATGTGTTTCCTTTCAGTTGAATATCCTTTATACTCATTTGTAATGGATTTAAAGATGTAAATAACTTATATATTAACTATATAAATATTTATGTAATAATATATTATGCTCTTATAATATCTTATTACCCCCTTTTTAAGAACCTTTATTTGCTTTAACTACTTTGGTGTTAATTTCACAGTTTGACGAGTATGAGTTTAACTAGTTATTTATTGTTCTAATTAAATATATAATGGCTTCGTCACATAAAGGAAATAAATTATTTTCATAATAGAATATATATATATATATATAGATATAGTATATATGTATCTATAATAATCTATAATTTTAGGAGATAGGAAATGAAATGCACAGTTCATGGAGATGATAGTCCGTACGTACGCATGAACACTACATTCATTTCACTAGTCTTATTTTAAAAGCATGAAAATTAAAATATATTTATATACATGTATATTATATTTCAAGTATCCTATTTGTGTAATATATTTTATATATGTTTATTAAAATTATCCTTAATACATTCCATGTTTAGTGTGAACAAATCACATCGCTTTGAGGGGGTAGTAGTCCACAGTTCCTCAAACGATGTTATCGTATTAATGAAAAAATGGAATGTATTAATGGAATGTGTTAATAATGAATTATATAAATAAAAATTCATAATAAGTATCATATATATAATATATAAACTGTTTTTTTATCATAATCACCCCATGAGTGGTGGTAAATGAAGAACAAACAATCATCATTTCATGTGGTGGTAGTTCACTATTCATAGAAACAGTATGTTCGTTACCCACTAGATGGAAGTGCGTGTGAGTGTAGGAAGAACCCCTAATATAAAATATATCAGTATATTGTGGAAACTTTATTTTTTATAATCATGAAATAAGAATATTTTAGGTAGTGGATAATGGAAAGAAAACTAATGAGCTTGAGGAAAGACGTTACCTCTTAACCGGGTTACTTCTTTTGGTTTGTAGGAAAAGGATCCCTTAGATTGCTTCAAACCCAAGGGTATGCTTCTAGGATTATTAAAGGTATTATTATGATATATTTTGGCATATATTTGTGGATAATAATTATCTTGATAGGTGTAATTATGGGGTAGAGTGCTTTCATTTTTATAGTGGAGGGGGAGTGACACTCTTTTAAATACTGAGAGGTATTCTTTAATGTGAGGTCTACATTACCTTATGTTCTTTAAAATGGAACAAATAATGTATTTAAACGGAATAATTATATTTTGAAACCAATAAAACACAAATATATGTTAATTTTAGTAATTTGGTTCCTTGACTTCTAAAATTCCCAAATTTTTTCAATTTGGTTTTTAATAAAGCATACATTTTTCAAAAACAATTAATATAAACATTATTACTAAAATAAAATGATATTTTTTTTGAAAATATAATTAATATTAATTATTAATATCCTATACAATTTATAAAGTAATCATCCAATGTTTTCTATAAATTAATTTTAAAACAAGCATATGCGACATGCTAGAACACTGCTTAAAATATAAAAAAAACATGGTATAATATAATGTTTATTTAATTTTATTTAATTTTAAATAGAACATATTTAATATATAATGTTTATTTAATTTTAAATAATTTAATATATAAATAGAACATATTTAATTTTAAATAATTTATGTTAGAGTCATAATAAATAGAACATATTTAATATATAATAAAATATAAAAAAAACATGGTATAATATAATGTTTATTTAATTTTAAATAATTTAATAAAATATAATTTATTTCCAAATAACTATAATGTCATATTTTCTGTTATTAATTTAATTTAAATTTTTTTAATATCAGAACAATAGTGGAATTAAAATATATTTATTTTACACATGTTTAACATGATATATTCATCTAACAAATAATTAAAGACAATAATTTATTTAATCTATATCACTTTTAATATTTATACTATCATTTATTTTAGTTAATTATTAAATAATTAATCACGATGTTGGCGTTTCTTAAGAATTTTAAATAATTAAATAATATTTTAAGACTAATGTTAAATTATTATGAAAACATTAAACAATTTATATTTTAAAATGCTATGTATAATAAAAAATATGATTTTTCATACCGATCTTAATGTTTTATAAATGTTTAATTAAAGGAAAGTTCCCTTTATGTCTCTTTCATTAACCATTTATATAGGGAACTTCCATTTAGTAAAATCCCCATAATATAGAAATTTAGAAAATGTGGGGATTTGGTCCATCCATTGGAATAAAATGGTTTTGGATAATTTTCCACATCATTTCGGCCCTAAGGATTAAGGTTTAGTCCTTGTTATGCTTAATTTTACCTTAATCACAACAATTCAGTTAATCACATTCACTGATATTTTTTGGTAAAAATTGGTTGATATTATTAGATGAAAAATATTATACTCATTACAATCGTGTATGTGAATATATCAAAAATCAATTAAAAAATTTGGGAAGATTAATTTGAAAGAAAATCCCTCACATATGGCGAGAATGTGGGTTTTTAATGTAAAAATGTGGAATAGTTCAATATATATTTATACCCAATTTCAATATAAAAATGATTCCAATGTACTATTTTGAATTAATATATGTATAATTTATTTATTATGACTCTAACATAAAAATTGAAAAATAATTTATCATTAATAATTATTTAAAAATAGATTGTTTTTAACTAAATTGTAGTATTTTTCACTATTGATAAAAAATAAAACTACTCATGAAAATTACAAAAAATTCACCCTAAATTAATTTTCATATTCTGAATCAAAAAATGATGTTATTCTGACGAAAAATATTTATAAAACTGTCAAAATTATTATAAAAAAGGATGTGCCATTAAAAGGTGGTAAAACTCCATCTTTCATACCACAAAATCTCGGGTTGTGTATATAATAAGATTAGCAAGGTGTTGAATATAAATAAAGAAATAAAAAAATTAATTTTATTCTAAAATTAAAACATTATTATATCTTGGAGTGTTACAATAGCTCTCTTTAATGATTGGTTTTGTTTAATTTACTTCTCAACCCTTTAACTATTTTTATATCATGATTATATAACAACCTAAGTATATTAAATATAATAATATATTTTTATGCTATGATTTAAACCTACACATTCACACACATCCATAAAATGGGACATGCAATCATTGCTTGTGTATACGGTGAACCACCATCTCATGAACTGATATCATTCGTTCTTCTATTTAGAAACTTTAATGGACGAAATAATGATAGGTTTATATTTTATATATGATATATATGATATTTATTATTTATTTATGATTATATGACTTTTTATATAACCATACCTTCATGTGTTCCATTTTGTGGGGATACGATAACTTTGTTTGTGGACATGTGCACTACCGCCTCCTCAAAGCGATGTGATTCATTCACACTTTACATGGAATTTATTAATAATGTCTAAATATTATTTTTAAATATATGACATACATATGAAATTTTAATCATCATATAAATACATATCATTTACCTTCCATTATTTTAAATATGACAAATAAATGTAATTAGTGATCATCCATACATACGGTCAACCATCTCCAAGAACGGTACATTTCATTTCCTATCACCATATATTATGAATTATTGTAAATACATATATATGATTAATATATATGATAATTACATAATGTTTTAAATTATAGAGATTATTAAATCATGATTGAAATAAGAGGAACAAAAATAAAAAGTCAAAACATACTTGAAAAATATGGTAATTAACACACGAAATAGTGAAAATAATGAGAGACTGTTAAAAATGCGTAATAAGATATTACAAGAATTTAATATGTATTATTATCAATATGAATATGGTTTTTTATTTGTTTATAACATTATTAAAATGATTATATAGGTGGTTAAAGGATTTTCACCCAAAACGAAATGCATGGTAAGGGATTTCATCTCAGTTTACATTCCATTGAGACTTACTTATTATTATAAACCAATTCTAATTAATGTGGTGTATAAACTATGACTTTGTAATTTAATATCATGATTCACTAATACAACATTGTATTTCATTTCTCATTTTAGATTATCCCATTCAAATGGTTTTGGATAGAAATTTACCATATGGTAAAAGTTATCTTTGTAATGACACTTTATTTTGTGATTATTAACTTTATCTTAAAATAATCACTTCATTATGATCATTTTTATTGGAAATTATATTTATCTAAAATATCCATATGTTCATTTAAATGATATTATTATTTCCTAAACCACATACCATTTTTACATATGGTGTTCAAATTGAATGTTATTTGTTTAACCGGGGAATTATTGATAAATCCATCTATTTTATTCAATATGAATTTTTGATAAGGAACATTGATTGTGATTTAAATTTATTATTTCACTACATGAGAATTGGATTGAACATGAACTATATGAGTTCGGGACCATTTAATACAAGCCCCTCAATACATCTGTAGTCTCATTAGACAAAATTATTTTGTGACAAACCCCTCAAGTTTGATTCGATGAAGAATTGTTGGGTTTCTACCCACATATATAATATATCATTAGAATATGAATTTACGGTAAATGTATCATTTTCCTCGAAAATGTGATGTCTTATAATTAAGAATTTACTTCATTTTAGTTATTTTTTATAAATGATGTATTTCTTTAACTTTATCTGTAGATGCATTTTCATTCTATATTTATTGATTTAAAGGAATTAGTTTTTTTATTTTAATTTCCATATTCATTATTACTTATGTATTTATTTAAATAGAATGTTTTTAGTTATTTACCCTTTTCATATTGTTTACTCACTCCCTCCTATATTATTTATTACAAGGAATCTGTGTTCAATTATTTACCTTGATAAATTTATTATTTCATTTGTTTTTCCATATTTATTTACCATTAACGAGCATTTGAGATCACCCTTATTTCATTTTCTCTAACCAAGAATCCAAGAAGTATACTAGGAATGATATTCAAGGATATGATAAGTGGGAAAAATTTATCCTTGAAAAATAATTGTTGTAATTATTTTATTCACTTTTAATACAAGACTCATGTATTTATCTGGTTTACCAAGACTACTAAATAGACATGTCCTTTATGCTTCATTTCCTTATAATCATGTTAATGTAATGGTATTATACACTAGATTTAGGATTTTAAGGTTCAAGTCTCTATATTTGTTATCAAAGTAAGTTTAAGAGAAACCATGAGGACTAGATTTTAGAAAAATTATAATTGAGATCGTGACCCTAAGGTAGACATTGAAGATAAATATAGAAGATAATCCTAAAGTTTTTGTTAGATAGATATTATGTGGTTTTCATAGTAACACATCCCTATCTGGATACTACAAGTCGGTGTGGAATTGAAACGGATGTCAAAAGGTGTATCAAATCCGAAAAGGTATGTCAGGCCTAATTCAAGTGTAACTGGGTCTAAAAGAATGGGCGTTACTATACATATATTTTGACATGCCTAGGTGATATTATTAGAACAATTTACATTTTACTTATAAACAATTATAAAGGATTTTAATAGATAATGAAAATGAAGTACCTTGGATTAACCAATTGACCATGGAATGAACTATGTAGAAATAAATGGGTGAAGTATTTATGTATTGGGGTTGAATTGAAAACCATTGTTAAAAGGATATATAATGATTAAATTTAAATTATTTCCATTCTATTTTGGAACTTTTATTAACATTGTTTTAGTAAAATTAACACTTCTATGCCGGGTGACAACCCATAAAATCCGGTAAGAAAGTGGGGCTTGAACCCAAGATCGAATGAAGATAAGGGTTTCATGCCTACCATTAGACTACATGACATACCAGTTAATATATCACTATATTTAGATAAATAATTTCAAGAATTAATATTAATGATAAAAAAGTATCAATTTATAAGTTGAGAGATTAATGTATTAACCATATTTATTTTGGAAAGTATTTTGGACAAACATAAATACATGTTTTATGGATCTAACAAAACGAAAAATTTAAATTTTATTGATTTATAAATAAAAAATGTTAATGTTTATATATAAATTTCATGGAGTAAGGGAGGAATTATAATTTGAACAAAGAACAAACAAAATATGAAATTGTTTTTATGAAATTCAAATGTATCAAGTAAGTGAAATATTTATATTATTGGTCAATAAAAGAATTACCTAACCTTAGGAAAGGTTTATTAGAAAATTTTATCCTAATACCTTCCATGTTTTTGAACCAATGGTATTTTAAATCATTATAGTGTTATGTATTTATGTCCCTCTACATTCCATTGATCATTCACTTGTTTATGATCAATGACATCAATATGTCTATATAATTATTTTTCTTTTCTTCGAGGTATAAACTTGCACTTTCCACTAATGGTATTCTACATAGAAACCCATTTATATTTTATTTCTCTTGAAATATTTACTCCACATAATCTCTTGTTAACATTATATTTTATAAATGATTTTACAATATGAGGTTTTCAACAAGGGAATTTTAAAATATAAACCCTTGGTTACATAGATCGAGTTTATGAGGACGCAACACAAACCATAGAAATGTATATAACCACTCAAGAGATTATGGTATATTTAATATTTTAAAAAAATTTAATATATTCTATATCTTTAAATGCATGCAATACTGATTTTCCATGCATCACATAGAATAAAGACTTTCTTCAATAGCTTGTGTTACAAGCAATACCGAGTTTTACCAAAAACAAATATATTATTAAAATAGTATTCATCACTATAATAAGATATAAAATAGCCATAAAATGATTATTTATGAATATTATTAACTAACATATTAATATATAATATTTAATTAATTGGTTACAAATTGATTATAAATGAATATAAGAACCGATTGAATATAAAGGGGGTGTTTTTATAAAAACAATTATAATGCGTCAAAGGTGTTTTATCATAATAAAAAAAATTATTTACTATTAGTTAATGATATTAATTAAATTTTTATATTGTATATTCCCTCAAATATCATTCAAATTAGTCCAATATATTTGATTTTAATAAAACAAGAACATACCAAATTTTATACCCAAAAACCTATATTTTTCTAAAGGTAATTTTTCTACCTTTTAATGGAATGCCTAATTTAAAACTAAATTATGACAATTCTATAAATTTTATTTTTCAAAATAAACTTTATTTTTTGAAATTGGATTGTTAAAATAATCATACGGTAATATACTTATTTTTATGTGAAGTTTCATTTTTGGATTAATATATAAAAATATTGAATACTAATTAAAAACTAATTTTTTTATATAATTATTGTATATAGTAAAATTATATATTAATTTGGTATTAAATTAAATTTAGTTCACTTATAAATAATCTAATTTAATTCGTGACATTAGAATCATTTTCCCATTGAAATTGGATATTCAATCATTTAAATCTTTTAAACATTTGTTACTTTAAAAACCAACTTTTTCTTCCCATATTTAAGATTAAATTTTAATTAATTTTTAACAATTTTGTGATTGTAAATTAGAAAAAAGGATTAAATATTTGGAATCAAAATAATTTATAATTTATAATAACTTAAAATTAGTTTTGACAGTGAATGTAATTAAAAGTAATTACAACGATTAAGGTAAAATATTGATTAACAAGGGACCAAACCTGAAACTTAAGAGAAAAATTAACCTAGAAACATATAAAAACCTATCAGGGCCTATATTTCGACCAAATAATCTATGTTATTTATTTTTTTATTAATATATCCACTATGAATCGAAAAAATATTGGTGGAATTCATTCTTTCAAAACTTTATTGGAATGTTACTCATCCACTATAAAAAGGCACCAAACCCTTCCACTTATTCACTCGTATCATGCCATTTGGATCATCAAAATAATACCCAAATCATATCAAATTTAACTACCCTAATCCTAGAATCCTCAGGATTTTTATAAATCTAACCAAGAAAGTATCTTAGTACAAACCAAAAGGAGTTACCCGAATAAGAGTCAACTCTCTTCAATGATCACTTTTGTTTCATTTACTTCTCCAACCCTTAAATTATTTCTATATAATTCTTATATAATATCCTTAGTATCATAAATATAATGAGATTTTTTATTCTAATATTTATACCATTACTTTTAAACATATCCATAAAATGGGATACACAATCATCGTTTTCTAAGGAGGACTACCACCTAGTGATCTGATGTCGTTCATTCATTAATTTAACCCATAAAAGGTTGGAATAATAATTCATTTATAATTTATATATGATATTTATAATTAATATAGTCTTTTGGGAATTTCTATATGACCATACCTTTATTTATTGAACTTCTTGGTAATACGATGACATCATTTATAGACGTGTGGACTACTGCCTCCTCAAAGGGATGTTATTTTTTCACATGTTCCCTGGAATGTATTAAGAAATTTTCTAATAATAATATGTGAAATATGTGATGTATTTTAAATAAATATAATACTATAAATATAATATTTATATATATCATTTACTTTTCATTATTTTAAATATGATAATGAAATTGAAGTAGTGATCATGCATATGTATGACCTACCGACTCCAAGAACAATGCATTTAATTTCAAATCTCAATATATTATAGATTATTATAAATACATATATATTAAATATATATGATAATTACATCATATTTTACATAATTGGGGTGATGAAATAATTATATAAATAATAATAACAAAAGCAATAATTTAAAATGTACTAAAAAACTAGGCAATTATCACCTAAAATAGTGAAAATAATTAAAGATTGTTAACAAAAGGGTAAAAAGATATTATATAATGTTAATATATGATATTATAATTTTGATTATAGTTATTTGTTATGTGAATGAAACAATTAAAATCATTATAAAAGAGGTTAAATGATGTTCACCAAAAATGAAATATAATATAAGAGATTTGTTACGAATTTACATTCTATTGAGACGTACTTATTGTTATGTGACAATTAACTTCAATGTTTTATATATACTACCCCTATGAATTTAAAAATCAGGATTCAATCATGAATACTATTATTTTATGTTTAAATTTTATTTATCCAACTCAAGTGGGTTTTACTTGAAAATTACCATGTGGTAAAATTTATCATTCCATGATCACATTCTTTTCTGATTGTTAACATTATATTGAAGAAATTAATTCCTTATAGTAATTTTTGTTGTTTATTAAATTTATATCAAATATAAATATCTACATTCAATGTATATTAATATTTTCTAAACCATATACCACTTTTACGTACAATGTTTCCTTTGAAAATTATTCGATTATTTGGGGAATTATTGTTAAATTCCCATCTTTTATTCAGTATAAATATTTGATAAGGAAAATTTCTTATTATTTAAAATTTTTATTTCACTATTGGAAGAATTATTTGGACATTAAATATATGGGTTTTGGACTGGTTAATGAAAGCCCCTCGATGCATCGGTTGTCTCATGAGACGAAATCAGTTGGCGACAAACCCTTTGTGTTTGTTTCCAAGAAGAATAGATGAGTTTATACGTGTTGAAATAAACTGGATTGAGAATAGTTCTCTAAGGTAAAGGTATCATGTTCCTAAGAATAATTATATTCTATTATTAATATTTTCCTTCATTTCATTTATTTTTATTATCCATGTTATTTTTCCTTAACATTACATATGGATACATTTTCATTCTTAGTTTATTTATTTAATTGAATTTGTGTTTAGTTATTTACCCTACCATATTGATTATTCTTTATATAGTTATTGAAATTGAATGTGTTTCTAGTTATTTTCCTTGAAATATTATTTACACACCCCCTCTAAGTTTATTTGTTACATGGAATGTTCGAACAATTATTTACCTTGACATATTTATTTTTCTCATTTATTCATTATTTTTTCCATTGTACTATACCATTACTAAGAATTTTAGGTCACCGTAAATTTGTATCCTTTCCCTATGAATTCAATAAGTAAAATATGAAATATGTGTAAGGATATTATAGGTGGAAATAAAGTTATCTTAGAAAAAAATTAGGTTTTAGTTATTGTATTCATTTATAATACAAGACTCATGAAAGTATCTAGTTTACCAAGACTACTAAATTGATGGGTCCTTAGGGCTAAATTTCCTTGTGATCCTTCCAATGTAATTAAATTAGTGTTCTTCCTTAAGCTTACTAGGTATGTGTCTATATAATTGGGAGATGCCTACTTCACCATGACATTAACATGAACCAATTTAAAAAAACAAGAAGAATAAACATTTTTAATATAGTGGATCCATAGATCCACACATCTATTTATAGTGACTATCATCATTAGAAAATATATTTATTACAGTGGAATTATTTGAAAAGCCATTTTGTTAACTATTTATCATCTTAAAAGTTAAATTGATTGGATGTGGATATTAATGATTAATAAAAAGAAATAAAATGAAATTGAATATTTGTTATTGGTTGATTTCAAGAGGTTATTCCCTAAGAAATATTTCCCTTAGACTATACAAAATACTATAGAGTTAAAATAACTTGATCTTTATCATAAGGATAATGATTCCATTGTTACATGTGAAGCCAAATTTATAAGGTTAATGAGGTATGGTTATGGATTTATTAGTGATTCAGAAAGTAATATTGATAGTTTTTATAATAAATTAAATCCAATTCATCATAATGATTTTTAAATATGGGAGTTTGATAATTAAGAGATATTTAATTTGGGCAGAAAATGTATAAATTGATGTTTTGAAAAAAATGGAGCATCATAACATATTCTCATCTATTGAAGACCATGAAAAGAAAAAATTTCTACATACTAGATACTAAAAATATAAAAATAAAAACTCATAAAATGTTCTATAAAGAAGAATATGGTTTTTGAAATTTTTAAGGAACAGTCCTATAATATGTAAATATTGATAAGGAATAAATCAATGGCAGGTAAGTGGTCATGATGGAAGAATTGGAGAATAAATAATTGTATTTCAGAATCCTTGACCTAAGGACCAATTTTTTAATTATATTAAGGTTGAGAATTATTATTCTAATTTTACAAAGAAAAGGATGAAGTAAGGGAATCATCATCCTTAACCTTCAAATCCTTAATATCTTATTCGTTCAGTTGATAGAAAATTAGTTGAGTTGGAACAACCTAATAATGTTTTCAAATGCAATATATTAATTATTTAAAGATCATATTTTTATTCATTTTATTCCATACCAATTAATTCATTGATATCCTTAAAATTCAATGTATATAAAAATTCATCACCTTAAAAGGTAGAGGTTGGACTATCTATAGTAACACTTAGTTGATCTTATATTTCAACCTAGATATAAATGTACCACCCTATTAATAAATGTGGGGAATTATTGCCTATAAATTTGTTACTTATTCCCTTAGATTAATTTGACATAACTCTTGGTATTGACTATATCCCAACTTATATATCTAGTATAAATATTCATGAATTTGTTTACCTTTGATATGTTGCACCAACCTAGATTAGTATTTAGTTATAGGAAAGGGAATTATTCTCAAGGTTTCACATCATTTTATAACATGAAAATATTAATAGAATGGGAATAGTATGTATGTCTTTCCAAAATACTAGATAATATGGAGATAATAATGATGTAGAATATACAAATTGTGCAATATGTTTTATATTTCTTCTTAGAATAATTTTCCTGACCAAACATGTATTGAGAAGTGAATTGTTCTATTGATTTTGTCTCGAGTTATCTTCCTATATCAATTTCTATATATAGAATGGATCTAGTTGAGCTAGAGGATTTAAATAAGTAGTTATGAGATCGATTATAAATCAATTTTATCAAACAAAATGTGTCTCTTTAGGGTGATTATATATTGTTTGTTAATAAAAATGATGTATCCATGATATTTTTATTGATTACTGATAACTCAATGAAATTACATTTAAGACTAAATATCCACTTTTTAGAAATGATAATCTTTTCAATAAATTTCATGGTTCTTCATACTTCTCTATGATTGGATTAATATATGAATATCATCAACATAAGGTGAAACATTATGATATTCCAATGAATACCATTCAAAAAAGCATCAAATATTTTAGTTTATTGTAGTACCCATTGGATTAAAAAATGCACTAGATATATTAATAGATTTTATGAATAGAATGTTTAATTATTACCTTTAAAAATTTTGGGTATATTTAATATATGATATTATTATTTATTAAAAAATACTTGAGGTGCATAAAGACTATTTCAGGATTTCATTACAATACGTAAGGAGGAATAAGTTAGATGTGAAGTTTAGTAAGTTTGAATTTTTACTAAAATAAGTGACATTTTTAGGGAATGTTTTCACCATTGAAGGAATTTTATTTTAGACTTTAATGAATTAAGTCATATAAGAATGGTTTAGGTCATGATTTGTGATTGGGATCTTTAGATTTATTTGTCTAGGTAATTACTACCATCACATTGTGAATATTTTTTCATGATTATCAATCACACCCTGACCATTTATTTTCCTATTATTTAATTAATTTATTGGTTTTAAAAATTTTATTTTAGGTTTTTGATGAAATCCCTTTATATTTTCATATATTATGATTTACATATTTGGTTCATAGTTGGTACACAGTTGTAACAATGTGTCTAACCAAAAAAACCCTAAATTTATTATCAATAGAAATTTCCATAGTTGGAACATAGTTTTCCTAACCATGAGACTAAACTATGTGGATTCTCAATTGCATCCAGTGAAGGGAACATTGTTGGAAAATAGTTTTGTAATCCATGTGACCCATCTATGATTTAAAAAGTGTAATATTCTTATTATATCTTTACATAATTTTAACCTACTCTAGCCCCTCATTCTCCCCATTTACAAAAGGAATCCATGAAGAGCCATAGAAATGGATTCATTATTCTATGAATTGATTTTTATAGTTTTATCTTCGACTATTTGTGGATTTATTATGGTTTGGAATCCTTTTATTACTTTTATATCCTTATCTTCTAGTTTCTTCCTTCAACTCTTACCTAGTGGCCATGGTTTCTAAACCCCATGTCATGGATTTTCATTGATTTTGTGATACCTATTCACTATTTATCAACAAATGCAACATGTTTCATTATCCTTTAGGTAGGTTTACCCATGATTAACACTTTTGAATTGGGAATACTGATATATTACCTAATATTTCTAAATGTATGATTTAAATTTCTCAATTGTAATGCCCCGACCCTAGTTACCTAGAGTCGGTGCATTATTACATAACATTGGCATGATCACGAGAAAGATCAAGTCTCGAAAGACCGATTAGTTTAGTAGCATTGGAATAACTAGATACATCCATAAATATTTACATTACATCATAAAAAAACATCTTGTCTTCATATCCCCTCATACTATCCCTGCAGGTCATTCATAAATTACTTCTTCATAATCCTGGGAAAATTAAAACATTGAAAGGGGTGAGCTCAGATGCTCAGTAAGGATAACATTATAGCAGAAGCTTTCATAAATAAGCATACACACTTAAGGCAGTTTATAACTAAAAAAAGCCTTTTAAACTTGAACTTTAGCATAAAATGACAAAGATAAAATAAAATAATGCCATTTACTTACTCACATGGATATTCTACTAGTCGAAAAATCCCATTCATTATTAATAACCACTTTCATAATGATGGAATGCATAATGCCAGAATATTATAACCACATAGCCAAGGCCTCGTGCCAAGACTACAAATAAGATTTTGCCAAGGCCTTGTGCCAAGACACTAATTTGTCTCATGAGACCTACCGATGCATCGAGGAGCTATAGCGGGCTCCACCCTTCACTTATTAAGTCCAATGAATTCCTCATCTGAATAGGTTTAAACATAAAATAAACATTCGTATTAAAACTAGCATACGAAATTTCAATACTTTAACCACAAACCATGAATGGTATAAAAATAGAACATCCACAGTCAAACATAACTCATCTGATACAATATGGAAGATTGTATTGTATCACATTAACCTCAATCATGAATAATGAAGGATGTTGACATAGATGAAAATAATCATCAAAACTATTTGAGGGAAATATCCCCCTTTTCTTGAAATCATTTAAAAGTCACACTATTTGTCAAGAAGCCATTTAAAAATAGATTTTTTGAATCAAAGTGTCCCATACCACTTTGAAACATTTAAAAGGATTTTTAATTTTAAAACTTTAATGTCTATATAAATAAATCCTTAAAACCATTTTTAAAACATGGACATTAATGAGCAAGATTTAGAAGAATAAGTCTTTAAAACATTTAAAAATGGTATTTTAGTTAGAGTTTCTAACCAAAAGAGAGACACTTGAATACAAATTATTAAGGTAATCAAAACATTGTAATATCATGAGAATAAAGGGATTCATGATATACTTTGTTAAAGTACATTATATACACCACATAAAAGTGATTTGGTGTATATCAACAAAGAAGTCTCAATGGAATGTAAATTGAGATGAAATCTCTCATAAAGGCCGTATCCTTAGGTTAAGGATAAATCAACGACAAAGTTATGTGTGAAAAATATAAATACACTAAATTTTATTGGATATTCAGTGTAAAACAATCAAGGATATTCACACATAATCTTGTAAAAACAACACCAACGAATTGGATGTTTAACTCAAAAAATGGTGAATGAGTTAAAATTACTCTTATCAAATTCATATCAATGACTTGAGAATTATCAATGGAGTGATTATGTGTATCAAAAGTATGTCCACAGGAAGTTGAGTGGAAATTATGACATAATCAAATGAATAGTGATTCCACACATAATCTTCGTGTAATATAATCAATGAAATATGCCTAAAGCCAAATGAGTGGAAATTGAAATCTCAAATTCCCTTATCGATTAGGTAACTTGCGAAACATACACCCATGAAATAAGTATCATACCATGATGATGTAAATACTCATAAATTAAAGTATATTACACAATGTATACAATCATGGGTAGTACACATACACCACATGCAATAATTAAGTGGTGAACAATGGAATTCTCACGAAATTAAAAGTGAGATTAGAAACCCCTTACCACGTTAATCAACTGAGTCGTATGGACAAAAGTTAATAACCACCAAATGATTTCCAGAATAAAATGAATATAAATAGAATCATGATAATATATATCAAATGGCAGTACACAATAAACCACTTTCAATAATTTAGTGGCGAACAATGGAAATCTCACGGAATTGAATGTGAGATAAGAAAATCCCTTACTTTGTACTTTTTCCTTGGTCGACGGTAGGTTTACCTCCTCTTCTTCGGGTTATTCCTTTTGATTTGATCAAAAGGGCTCCATATGTTGGCTTTCTGATCAAAATAAGGCCTTTAGGTTGTAGTGAGGTAAGTTGAGATAGTATTTGGGCAGGGGTTGGCCGAACCAAAGGGCATTGAAGGTGGGAAGAAATGAGAAGGCGGAGTGCCCTTTTAGAAGAGGGGTGAGGGGCACCTTTAGAAAAGCTGGAAATATTAATTTATAATAAATTCATATTTGGTTTATAATGGATCCAAAGTTTATTATTTAAATTTTAAGGTGAAGATGGGTCGAAAACAAATCAACCAATAGAATTTAGACAGGTTTGGGTCATTATATTAACCTTATATTTAAGTATTAACTCTTATTTAATTAGTTTCACTTCTACAATGTCTCTTTGTATTTTTATATTATATGGTTAATAAACTTACTATATGCATCCACGCGACCCCCAAGTGGTCCATTAATGATGAACCTATCATGATATAAGTCTCTTGGACGAACCTTATATTTTTAGGAATTTAATATCAATTAATAATATAATATTTGTTTTAAGAACTCTTTTATGTCAATTTTGACAGTATTCAATAGTTGATTTTTGTGAAACTCATAACAGATTGATTACTTCGAAAAAAGTAAATTAAATCAATACTAATATGTCATAGTATCCTAGAAAATTATTTTAATTCCTTAAAAGTTTCATATTATATTTATTTGGGTATTTATTTTATCAATTATTGTAATTTTTCACTATTAAAGTAATTAATTCATCATCATTGTGTCATAAATAAATTAAATTATTTATTGTCTAAAAATTATAAATAAAATATTATTATGTAGGAAATCTTTTTATATTTCTAATAAATATTTATAATCTAAAATACAACATATATAACCCTCTGTAACAATTGTTTTGTTAAAAGATATATGCTTGTGTCATTTTTGTATTTATTTTAACTTAATTAAAATAAAGTGTCATTATCACTTACAAGTGGATCCATGGGGTCCCAAAATCGACCCAAAGATGCCCATGGTCGACCATGTATCAACCAATAGGGATAAGACACGTTTTAAGATAATTTAGTATTATTATAATATTATTTTTTAACCCTTGTTTACCAGATTTACCCTTTAACCATGGTAAATAAAATATTTATCGGAGTAATTATTCAAAATGTTTAAAAATAAAAGTTACCTATTTACACAATTTGAACATCCTGATTCCAAATATGGAATCCATTTTTCGAAATTCAAAACACAGAAGTGGCAGAAATTAATTTAAAATTAATTCCCGTTGCTAAAACAAAAAGCGTGTTTTTTAGAGATAATAATTATCAAAAGATTGTCACTTGTTTATGTCTGGTTTAAATGTGATATTTTGTTCAATGACCCACATTGTATTATATGGTAAAAATATATTCTAAATATACTTTAAAACCACTCAAATTCATAATTTATCACTATTAATTATTTTGATTAAAAAAGTTGTTTTTAATTAAAATTTAGTAATTTTCACTATTCATCAAAATATGAATGTTATCCGAAAAGTACCAAAATTGAACCCTAGGATAATTTCGATATTACGAATCCAAAAATGAAGTCCATTTTGAGAGATAGAATTTATAAAATTTCAAAAAGTAGGTATTACTATTCATAACGGCTAGTTTGATTGGTTATGGTGTGTTAAAATCTCGAAGTTGCGTACAATGCACGTCATTGAATTATTCGAAAGGAAACATACCGAGGAAGCTTGGGGTGTTACATTCTCCCCTCAATAAATAAATTGCATCCTCGCAATTTTTAAAATTTTTCTTGGGAATATAATGGAAAGTCCCACATCGGAAAAAGAGTCAATAAAACTATCACTTTAAAAGAAAGAAAGAGAGGTATAAGGGTCATCCAAGATAACCCATACTAGGATTCCAAGTAAGAAAACATGGATATGGATGATAAACTAAGTGTCAAGTTCTGATGGAGAGGGATAGAAATCATGATCAGGAGAAAGTTAACAATAATAAAACCACAAACTTGTGTTGGGACAAACGACCATTAGTCTCCTAGTAGGAAAGTAAACAGACAACATTTTTTTTAAAGTTACATTACATAAGGACGAGGAATTCATTTATGATATTGACTAAGAACATTATGAGATATACATACATTTTAATTAGAGTTTCATTCTTTAATAAATTTCGACCACTAACTCAATTTTTTTTAAACGATGAGTATTCAAGAAGACTTGGTCACACTGGAAGAGCTAGAATAAACTTCTATAGAATCACATGATCCATGCAGGATAAACCATATATTTACATTGTCTCTGAAGATTAATCAAAACCAAAATGGTTAGTGAATGATCTAATGATCCCCCAAAAGGATATTCATTGAGATAAATATGCACTAATCTTAATTTCTAAAATTAAACCAACAATACCCCAAAGTTAAATAGATACCATTCAATAACCAATTGTCCTTAAAATCCTTTAATATAATCCAAACTAATATTGAAACCCAAAACATAGAAGAATTTGATTATGTAGTCTCCCATGTTACATTGTATCTCCAAATGACATCAAATAATCTTAAAGTCACATACTTAAAAAGTAATTAACATCATCACATATTCTCTGTTATAGGTTAATCATTTCCATAAATAACCCAAATCACTATAAATCAACAATAAAAACGTAGATAAAAATCCACCATTACTCTACAAATGAAACCCCATTGTATTCTATTTTCCTTGGGCATATAGTGTTCCTAACAAAGCGAACATCTAAAATAACATTTATCACTTAATCACCAAATCATTTTCCTATACCAAGGGTATTCATTTGATAATACATAAGAACCCAAATCATATTATTATTGATCAATAAAATCATTTAACAAAAAAAATAGTCACACTAACCAGGGACTTCACGTAGTCCAGTGGTAGGCGATAAATCCCAACCGCACTTTGGTTTTGGGTTCGATTCCCACATCTTTGTCCGACGCGACGGGTTGTCACACGGTCTACGTGTTGTCCTTTTTCAAAAACTATATTTTATAATATTACCAAAATGAGATAAATTCCTCAAAATAACATAATTTAACCACAAATGTTACATCATACTTTGCATTTTCATCCCAAATTATAATAACTTATAATTTTCTCAAACCCCAATGATCATATAAAACCAAATGGTTATTTATACCTATATCCACAAGAGAAGAGACAATTCTTCTTCAAATATCATTCTCACATGGCAAACTACGGGGTTACAAATACAAGAGAAAATTATTCCAAAGTACCCATCAACAAGGAGTGCTAATACTTTTTAAGTTTTTCTCCAACCATTTATTTCCACATATCTTCTTCTTTGACCAAGAAAATATCCTATAGAATAGGACATTCACTCGGGTAATGGCTAGGTCCCCTACATTTATGGCAAATGACTGTAAATGGACTCTTGGGACCATTTTTATCTTCTTCCATAGTACTCTTCATTTTTCTTCGGCAATTCTTCACTTTATGTCCTTCCTTCCCGCACGTAAAACATTTCGTTGTCCCATTGAGACACTTTCCTGGGTGTCTCTTTCCACATTTCCTGCATGATGAAAATTGAGGTTTCTTTTCTCCATGGTCTCCGTTGCTGGAGATCTTATCATTTATCACCTTTCTCTTCCTTTTTGAGTCTGGGAGTTGGTTAATATATATGTTGTTGATCATATTCTTGGAAAACTGATTTGGCATAAAGACGATATCTTTTACGCCTATCAACATTCCATTTTGTTGCTCATTTCCACCACCGTTCCCACCTTGTACATCATTCTCAAAGTCACTATGACTTCCTTGGAATCCATCCATTGACTAAAACCAGAAAGCATTGTGTGATTAATAGTAGTCGTAAAATCATTTAGAGATTAAAATGTCACCATATTCTCAATTTGAAACATATTAGGATTAACCAAGGTCATTTACTCTAATCTTATGTATATATTACTTAAATCGGTTTGTAAAGAAAATGTAAATTATCCTAAGCATATCCCCCGAGAGTGTCGTAACCAAGAGTGCAGCAAGGCCCGTTGTCGTGAACCAGTTCCCGTTCGAGTCTAGCTTAAAGCGGTGTTTTCGGGTTTTACGCCTAGGTACATCTGTGCCAGAGCCGCCTCTACCAGCTCGTATCCAGACAGGGATGTATTGCTCGGAAAACTCACAAAATCACTAAAATACCAAAATTCTAGGAAGTTCTTTTATACTAATCTTCAAAGTTCATCTTAGGTCTACGTGCTCTAATCAGAGTTTATCTAAATCTAGCTTCCAAGGTTTGTACTAAACTTCCTCTGATACCAACTGTAACGCCCCGACCCTAGTTACCTAGAGTCGGTGCATTATTACATAACATTGGCATGATCACGAGAATGATCAAGTCTCGAAAGACCGATTAGTTTAGTAGCATTGGAATAACTAGATACATCCATAAATTTTTACATTACATCATAAAAAAACATCTTGTCTTCATATCCCCTCATACTATCCTTGCAGGTCATTCATAAATTACTTCTTCATAATCCTTGGAAAAATAAAACATTGAAAGGGGTGAGCTCAGATGCTCAGTAAGGATAACATTATAGCAGAAGCTTCCATAAATAATCATACACACTTAAGGCAGTTTATAAATAAAACAAAAGCCTTTTAAACTTGAACTTCAGCATAAAATGGCAAAGATAAAATAAAATAATTCCATTTACTTACTCACATGGATATTCTACTAGTCGAACAATCCCATGCATTACAATAACCACTTTCATAATGATAGAATGCATAATTCCAGACTATCATAACCACATAGCCAAGGCCTCTTGCCAAGACTACAAATAAGATTGTGCCAAGGCCTTGTGCCAAGACACTAATTTGTCTCATGAGACCTACCGATGCATCGAGGAGCTATAGCGGGCTCCACCCGTCACTTATTAAGTCCAATGCATTCCTCATATGAATAGGTTTAAACATAAAATAAACATTTGTATTAAAACTAGCATACGAAATGCCAATACTTTAACCACAAACCATGAATGGTATAAAAATAGTACATCCACAGTCAAACATAACTCATCTGATACAATATGGAAGATTGTATTGTATCACATTAACCTCAATCATGAATAATGAAGGATGTTGACATAGATGAAAATAATCATCAAAACTATTTGAGGGAAATATCCCCCTTTTCTTGAAATCAATTAAAAGTCACACTATTTGTCAAGAAGCCATTTAAAAATAGATTTTTTGAATCAAAGTGTCCCATACCACTTTGAAACTTTTAAAAGGATTTTTAATTTTAAAACATTAATGTCCATATAAATAAATCCTTAAAACCATTTTTAAAACATTGACATTAATGAAAAAGATTTAGAAGAATAAGTCTTTAAAACATTTAAAAATGGTATTTTAGTTAGAGTTTCTAACCAAAAGAGAGACACTTGAATACAAATAATTAAGGTAATCAAAACATTGTAATATCATGAGAATAAAGGGATTCATGATATACTTTGTTAAAGTACATTATATACACCACATAAAAGTGATTTGGTGTATATCAACAAAGAAGTCTCAATGGAATGTAAATTGAGATGAAATCTCTCATAAAGGCTGTATCCTTAGGTTAAGGATAAATCAACGACAAAGTTATGTGTTAAAAATATAAATAAACTAAATTTTATTGGATATTCAGTGTAAAACAATCAAGGATATTCACACATAATCTTGTAAAAACAACACCAACGAATTGGATGTTTAACTCAACAAATGGTGAATGAGTTAAAATTACTCTTATCAAATTCATATCAATGACTTGAGAATTATCAATGGAGTGATTATGTGTATCAAAAGTATGTCCACAGGAAGTTGAGTGGAAATTATGACATAATCAAATGAATAGTGATTCCACACATAATCTTGGGGTAATATAATCAATGAAATATGCCTAAAGCCAAATGAGTGGAAATTGAAATCTCAAATTCCCTTATAGATTAGGTAACTTGCGAAACATACACCCATGAAATAAGTATCATACCATGATGATGTAAATACTCATAAATTAAAGTATATTACACAATGTATACAATCATGGGTAGTACACATACACCACATGCAATAATTAAGTGGTGAACAATGGAATTCTCATGAAATTAAAAGTGAGATTAGAAACCCCTTACCACGTTAATCAACTGAGTCGTATGGACAAAAGTTAATAACCACCAAATGATTTCCAGAATAAAATGAATATAAAGAGAATCATGATAATATATATCAAATGGAAGTACACAATAAACCACTTTCAATAATTTAGTGGCGAACAATGGAAATCTCACGGAATTGAATGTGAGATAAGAAAATCCCTTACTTTGTACTTTTTCCTTGGTCGACGGTAGGTTTACCTCCTCTTCTTCGGGTTATTCCTTTTGATTTGATCAAAAGGGCTCCATATGTTGGCTTTCTGATCAAAATAATGCCTTTAGGTTGTAGTGAGGTAAGTTGAGATAGTATTTGGGCAAGGGTTGGCCGAACCAAAGGGCATTGAAGGTGGGAAGAAATGAGAAGGCGGAGTGCCCTTTTATAAGAGGGGTGAGGGGCACCTTTAGAAAAGCTAGAAATATTAATTTATAATAAATTCATATTTGGTTTATAATGGATCCAAAGTTTATTATTTAAATTTTAAGGTGGGGATGGGTCGAAAACAAATCAACCAATAGAATTTAGACAGGTTTGGGTCATTATATTAACCTTATATTTAAGTATTAACTCTTATTTAATTAGTTTCACTTCTACAATGTCTCTTTGTATTTTTATATTATATGGTTAATAAACTTACTATATACATCCACGCGACCCCCAAGTGGTCCATTAATGATGAACCTATCATGATATAAGTCTCTTGGATGAACCTTATATTTTTAGGAATTTAATATCAATTAATAATATAATATTTGTTTTAAGAACTCTTTTATGTCAATTTTGACAGTATTCAATAGTTGATTTTTGTGAAACTCATAACAGATTGATTACTTCGAAAAAAGTCAATTAAATCAATACTAATATGTCATAGTATCCTAGAAAATTATTTTAATTCCTTAAAAGTTTCATATTATATTTATTTGGGTATTTATTTTATCAATTATTGTAATTGTTCACTATTAAAGTAATTAATTCATCATCATTGTGTCATAAATAAATTAAATTATTTATTGTCTAAAAATTATAAATAAAATATTATTATGTAGGAAATCTTTTTATATTTCTAATAAATATTTATAATCTAAAATACAACATATATAACCCTCTATAACAATTGTTTTGTTAAAAGATATATGCTTGTGTCATTTTTGTATTTATTTTAACTTAATTAAAATAAAGTGTCATTATCACTTACAAGTGGATCCATGGGGTCCCAAAATCGACCCAAAGATGCCCATGGTCGACCATGTATCAACCAATAGGGTTAAGACACGTTTTAAGATAATTTAGTATTATTATAATATTATTTTTTAACCCTTGTTTACCAGATTTACCCTTTAACCATGGTAAATAAAATATTTACCGGAGTAATTATTCAAAATGTTTAAAAATAAAAGTTACCTATTTACACAATTTGAACATCCTGATTCCAAATATGGAATCCATTTTTCCAAATTCAAAACACAGAAGTGGTAGAAATTAATTTAAAATTAATTCCCGTTGCTAAAACAAAAAGCGTGTTTTTTAGAGATAATAATTATCAAAAGATTGTCACTTGTTTATGTCTGGTTTAAATGTGAAATTTTGTTCAATGACCCACATTGTATTATATGGTAAAAATATATTCTAAATATACTTTAAAACCACTCAAATTCATAATTTATCACTATTAATTATTTTTATTAAAAAAGTTGTTTTTAATTAAAATTTAGTAATTTTCACTATTCATCAAAATATGAAAGTTATCCGAAAAGTACCAAAATTGAACCCTAGGATAATTTCGATATTCCGAATCCAAAAATGAAGTCCATTTTGAGAGATAGAATTTATAAAATTTCAAAAAGTAGGTATTACTATTCATAACGACTAGTTTGATTGGTTATGGTGTGTTAAAATTTCGAAGTTGCGTACAATGAACGTCATTGCATTATTCGAAAGGAAACATACCGAGGAAGCTTGGGGTGTTACATTCTCCCCTCAATCAATAAATTGCGTCCTCGCAATTTTTAAAATTTTTCTTGGGAATATAATGGAAAGTCCCACATCGGAAAAAGAGTCAATAAAACTATCACTTTAAAAGAAAGAAAGAGAGGTATAAGGGTCATCCAAGATAACCCATACTAGGATTCCATGTAAGAAAACATGGATATGGATGATAAACTAAGTGTCAAGTTCTGATGGAGAGGGATAGAAATCATGATCAGGAGAAAGTTAACAATAAGAAAACCACAAACTTGTGTTGGGACAAACGACCATTAGTCTCCTAGTAGGAAAGTAAACGGACAACATTTTTTTTAAGTTACATTACATAAGGACGAGGAATTCATTTATGATATTGACTAAGAACATTATGAGATATACTTATATTTTAATTAGAGTTTCATTCTTTAATAAATTTCCACCACTAACTCAATTTTTTTTAAACGATGAGTATTCAAGAAGACTTGGTCACACTGGAAGAGCTAGAATAAACTTCTATAGAATCACATGATCCATGCAGGATAAACCATATATTTACATTGTCTCTGAAGATTAATCAAAACCAAAATGGTTAGTGAATGATCTAATGATCCCCCAAAAGGATATTCATTGAGATAAATATGCACTAATCTTAATTTCTAAAATTAAACCAACAATACCCCAAAGTTAAATAGATACCATTCAATAACCAATTGTCCTTAAAATCCTTTAATATAATCCACACTAATATTGAAACCCAAAACATAGAAGAATTTGATTATGTAGTCTCCCATGTTACATTGTATCTCCAAATGACATCAAATAATCTTAAAGTCACATACTTAAAAAGTAATTAACATCATCACATATTCTCTGTTATAGGTTAATCATTTCCATAAATAACCCAAATCACTATAAATCAACAATAATAATGTAGATAAAAATCCACCATTACTCTACAAATGAAACCCCATTGTATTCTATTTTCCTTGGGCATATAGTGTTCCTAACAAAGCGAACATCTAAAATAACATTTATCACTTAATCACCAAATCATTTTCCTATACCAAGGGTATTCATTTGATAAGACATAAGAACCCAAATCATATTATTATTGATCAATAAAATCATTTAACAAAAAAAAATAGTCACACTAACCAGGGACTTCACGTAGTCCAGTGGTAAGCGATAAATCCCAACCGCACTTTGGTTTTGGGTTCGATTCCCACATCTTTGTCCGACGCGACGGGTTGTCACACGGTCTACGTGTTGTCCTTTTTCAAAAACTATATTTTATAATATTACCAAAATGAGATAAATTCCTCAAAATAACATAATTTAACCACAAATGTTACATCATACTTTGCATTTTCATCCCAAATTATAATAACTTATAATTTTCTCAAACCCCAATGATCATATAAAACCAAATGGTTATTTATACATATATCCACAAGAGAAGAGACAATTCTTCTTCAAATATCATTCTCACATGGCAAACTAAGGGGTTACAAATAAAAGAGAAAATTATTCAAAAGTACCCATCAACAAGGAGTGCTAATACTTTTTAAGTTTTTCTCCAACCATTTATTTCCACATATCTTCTTCTTTGACCAAGAAAATATCCTATAGAATAGGACATTCACTCGGGTAATGGCTAGGTCCCCTACATTTATGGAAAATGACTGTAAATGGACTCTTGGGACCATTTTTATCTTCTTCCATAGTACTCTTCATTTTTCTTCGGCAATTCTTCACTTTATGTCCTTCCTTCCCGCACGTAAAACATTTCGTTGTCCCATTGAGACACTTTCCTGGGTGTCTCTTTCCACATTTCCTGCATGATGAAAATTGAGGTTTCTTTTCTCCATGGTCTCCGTTGCTGGAGATCTTATCATTTATCACCTTTCTCTTCCTTGTTGAGTCTGGGAGTTGGTTAATATATATGTTGTTGATCATATTTTTGGAAAACTGATTTGGCATAAAGACGATATCTTTTACGCCTATCAACAATCCATTTTGTTGCTCATTTCCACCACGGTTCCCACCTTGTACATCATTCTCAAAGTCACTATGACTTCCTTGGAATCCAGCCATTGACTAAAACCAGAAAGCATTGTGTGAGTAATAGTAGTCGTAAAATCATTTAGAGATTAAAATGTCACCATATTCTCAATTTGAAACATATTATGATTATCCAAGGTCATTTACTCTCATCTTATGTATATATTACTTAAATCGGTTTGTAAAGAAAATGTAAATTATCCTAAGCATATCCCCCGGGAGTGTCGTAACCAAGAGTACAGCAAGGCCCGTTGTCGTGCACCAGTTCCCGTTCAAGTCTAGCTTAAAGCGGTGTTTTCGGGTTTTACCCCTAGGTACATCTGTGCCAGAGCCACCTCTACCAGCTCGTATCCAGACAGGGATGTATTGCTCGGAAAACTCACAAAATCACTACAATACCAAAATTCTAGGAAGTTATTTTATACTAATCATCAAAGTTCATCTTAGGTCTACGTGCTCTAATCAGAGTTTATCTAAATCTAGCTTCCAAGGTTTGTTCTAAACTTCCTCTGATACCAACTGTAACGCCCCGACCCTAGTTACCTAGAGTCGGTGCATTATTACATAACATTGGCATGATCACGAGAATGATCAAGTCTCGAAAGACCGATTAGTTTAGTAGCATTGGAATAACTAGATACATCCATAAATTTTTACATTACATCATAAAAAAAACATCTTGTCTTCATATCCCCTCATACTATCCCTGCAGGTCATTCATAAATTACTTCTTCATAATCCTTGGAAAAATAAAACATTGAAAGGGGTGAGCTCAGATGCTCAGTAAGGATAACATTATAGCAGAAGCTTTCATAAATAATCATACACACTTAAGGCAGTTTATAACTAAAACAAAAGCCTTTTAAACTTGAACTTCAGCATAAAATGGCAAAGATAAAATAAAATAATTCCATTTACTTACTCACATGGATATTCTACTAGTCGAACAATCCCATGCATTACAATAACCACTTTTATAATGATAGAATGCATAATGCCAGACTATCATAACCACATAGCCAAGGCCTCTTGCCAAGACTACAAATAAGATTGTGCCAAGGCCTTGTGCCAAGACACTAATTTGTCTCATGAGACCTACCGATGCATCGAGGAGCTATAGCGGGCTCCACCCGTCACTTATTAAGTCCAATTCATTCCTCATATGAATAGGTTTAAACATAAAATAAACATTTGTATTAAAACTAGCATACGAAATGTCAATAATTTAACCACAAACCATGAATGGTATAAAAATAGAACATCCACAGTCAAACATAACTCATCTGATACAATATGGAAGATTGTATTGTATCACATTAACCTCAATCATGAATAATGAAGGATGTTGACATAGATGAAAATAATCATCAAAACTATTTGAGGGAAATATCCCCCTTTTCTTGAAATCATTTAAAAGTCACACTATTTGTCAAGAAGCCATTTAAAAATAGATTTTTTGAATCAAAGTGTCACATACCACTTTGAAACTTTTAAAAGGATTTTTAATTTTAAAACATTAATTTCCATATAAATAAATCCTTAAAACCATTTTTAAAACATGGGCATTAATGAAAAAGATTTAGAAGAATAAGTATTTAAAACATTTAAAAATGGTATTTTAGTTAGAGTTTCTAACCAAAAGAGAGACACTTGAATACAAATAATTAAGGTAATCAAAACATTGTAATATCATGAGAATAAAGGGATTCATGATATAATCTGTTAAAGTACATTATATACACCACATAAAAGTGATTTGGTGTATATCAACAAAGAAGTCTCAATGGAATGTAAATTGAGATGAAATCTCTCATAAAGGCCGTATCCTTAGGTTAAGGATAAATCAACGACAAAGTTATGTGTGAAAAATATAAATACACTAAATTTGATTGGATATTTAGTGTAGAACAATCAAGGATATTCACACATAATCTTGTAAAAACAACACCAACGAATTGGATGTTTAACTCAATAAATGGTGAATGAGTTAAAATTACTCTTATCAAATTCATATCAATGACTTGAGAATCATCAATGGAGTGATTATGTGTATCAAAAGTATGTCCACAGGAAGGGGAGTGGAAATTATGACATAATCAAATGAATAGTGATTCCACACATAATCTTGGGGTAATATAATCAATGAAATATGCCTAAAGCCAAATGAGTGGAAATTGAAATCTCAAATTCCCTTATCGATTAGGTAACTTGCGAAACATACACCCATGAAAGAAGTATCATACCATGATGATGTAAATACTCATAAATTAATTATATTACACAATTTATACAATCATGGGAAGTACACATACACCACATGCAATAATTAAGTGGTGAACAATGGAATTCTCACGAAATTAAAAGTGAGATTAAAAACCCCTTACCATGTTAATCAACTGAGTCGTATGGACAAAGGTTAATAACCACCAAATGATTTCCAGAATAAAATGAATATAAAGAGAATCATGATAATATATATCAAATGGCAGTACACAATAAACCACTTTCAATAATTTAGTGGCGAACAATGTAAATCTCACGGAATTGAATGTGAGATAAGAAAATCCCTTACTTTGTACTTTTTCCTTGGTCGACGGTAGGTTTACCTCCTCTTCTTCGGGTTCTTCCTTTTGATTTGATCAAAAGGGATCCATAGGTTGGCTTTCCGATCAAACTAAGGCCTTTAGGTTGTATTGAGGGAAGTTGAGATAGTATTTGGGCAGGGGTTTGCCGAACCAAAGGGCTTTGAAGGTGTGAAGAAATGAGAAGGAGGAGTGCCCTTTTATAAGAGGGGTGAGGGGGACCTTTGGAAAAGCTAGAAATATTAATTTATAATAAATTCATATTCGGTTTATAATGGATCCAAAGTTTATTATTTAAATTTTAAGGTGGGGATGGGTCAAAAAAAACTCAACCAATAGAATTTAGACAGGTTTGGGTCATTATATTAACCTTATCTTTAAGTATTAACTCTTAGTTAATTAGTTTCACTTTTACAATGTCTCTTTGTATTTTTATATTATATGGTTAATAAACTTACTATATACATCCAAGAGACCCCCAAGTGGTCCATTAATGATGAACCTATCATGATATAAGTCTCGTGGCCGAACCTTAGATTTTTAGGAATTTAATATCAATTAATAATATAATATTTGTTTTAAGAACTCTTTTATGTCAATTTTGACACTATTCAATAGTTGATTTTTGTGATACTCATAACAGATTGATTACTTCGAACAAAGTCAATTAAATCAATCCTAATATATCATAGTATCCTATAAAATTATTTTAATTCCTTAAAAGTTTATATTATATTTATTTGGGTATTTATAATATCAATTATTGTAATTTTTCACTATTAAAGTAATTAATTCATCATCATTGTGTCATAAATAAATTAAATTATTTAATGTCTAAAAATTATAAATAAACTATAATTATGTACGAAATCTTTTTATCTTTCTAATAAATATTTATAATCTAAAATACAACATATATAACCCTCTGTAACAATTGTTTTGTTAAAATATATATGCTTGTGTCATTTTTGTATTTATTTTAACTTAATTAAAATAAAGTGTCATTATCACTTACAAGTGGATCCATGGGGTCCCAAAATCAACCCAAAGATGCCCATGGTCGACCATGTATCAACCAATAGGGTTAAGACACGTTTTAAGGTAATTTAGTATTATTATAATATTATTTTTTAACCCTTGTTTACCGGATTTACCCTTTAACCATGGTAAATAAAATATTTACCGGAGTAATTATTCAAAATGTTTAAAAATAAAAGTTACCTATTTACACAATTTGAACATCCTGATTCCAAATATGGAATCCATTTTTCCAAATTCAAAACACAGAAGTGTCAGAAATTAATTTAAAATTAAATCCCGTTGTTAAAACAAAAAGCGTGTTTTTTAGAGATAATAACTATCAAAAGATTGTCACTTGTTTATGTCTGGTTTAAATGTGAAATTTTGTTCAATGACCCACATTGTATTATATGGTAAAAATATATTCTAAATATACTTTAAAACCACTCAAATTCATAATTTATCACTATTAATTATTTTTATTAAAAAAGTTGTTTTTAATTAAAATTTAGTAATTTTCACTATTCATCAAAATATGAAAGTTATCCGAAAAGTACCAAAATTTCACCCTAGGCTAATTTCAATATTCCTAATCCAAAAATGAAGTCCATTTTGAGAGATAGAATTTATAAAATTTCAAAAAGTAGGTATTACTATTCATAACGGCTAGTTTGATTGGTTATGGTGTGTTAAAATCTCGAAGTTGCGTACAATGCACGTCATTGCATTATTCGAAAGGAAACATACCGAGGAAGCTTGGGGTGTTACATCAATGGTTATGAATTAACTTTTTTATATTAGTTTTGATGATTTTCAGGTCTCTAAAATGGTATTTTGATGGCACTTTGGCCATTTATAGTTGAAAATTTATCTCAAAAACAACTAAGTGTATGATAAAATGTCTATGTTAATTCATTCATAAATCTAGGTTTAATAAATGTTTATGAATATTCATGTGTTTTAATTGGGTTTCCATTGATAATAACCTAATAATTATACTTTTATCAAATGAAATAGACTATTTATAAAGATATTGGTATCCCTTGATTGTTACCTTATGATTATTATTATATTGATTAATTCTTGTTGTGTGTGTAGTAACATATTTAGTGATGTTTAAATTCTATGTTAAGTACGTTCAATAGTTTAACAAATAATTGAGCTTCATTTCAGGTTAAAAGTGTTTTTTCAAAGTGATAGACCTTATTTTGATTAAAAATAAATTTCTGTTTTTTAGACTTGGTAAAAAAATTCAAGGCCCATTTTGAAAAAAAATTTAAGCATTTTTTATGACTTACTTTTTAAAAGAGGAATCAGGGATTGATTGAAACTTTATTAAAATGGTTTTTGTTTGGTACTAGCTATTTATTTCATAGAAATTGATAGAAACATTGAGCATGATGTGTCTTGACTGGATCAGGTGTTATTTTGTTAAAGAAGATCTTGGAATGGTGGTGATAGGTGTTTTATATGCTATTGTTGTTTCATGTGATTTATTTTGGAATATGCACTCTTATCCATTTGATTTGATCATGGGAAGCATTGGATATTGATGGGGAATGGTAGAAATTGTGATTATATGAATGGTACACTATGAATGGACTTTGATTATATTATAATAGTAATTAAACACTTTTATGATATGTAGTCAATTTCTAGGGTGGCCTCTTTCACTAGGCATTATGATTACTTTCCCCAATGTCTAAATTTTTTTTGATTTTTTCATTCTTGAATGTGGTAATTGGTCCCTGGTTTCCATGAACATAGCTTTGATAGATACTCTTTAGACGTTGGTTCAATTTCAATGGTTTTTATTTAATTTAATATTTTTTTTTTACCATTGTTTCTTTCTTTTATTGTAAGATTTATTTATTGTTCAGGTTTTTCGCATTCATTTTAAAGTCAAAGAAACTATAAAAGAACCCTAATTTTCATTTCATGTATGGATCTTGATTTTAGAATGTTTTTATGGAAAATTAAGAATTGGGAAATTTTCAAAGTACAGTCATGTACTTAGGAGTACATGTCGTGTACATAGGAGTACACACCATGTACCCGATTTCTGCGTGTAGTCTTATACTGGACATATAATGGCTGAGTACATGGCCAAGTAGTCGACCTGGAAGACTGCCTAGATCAAGGACCAATTAATTCTTGTACACAATGTGTATAACAATAATCATGCCATGTAATCTTCTTTTTAATTGATTAATCAGAGTGGGGTCACTTCACATCTCTAGAAATATCTTATTCTTACCTTGGTTTATCTAGGAGTGATCGGGAGTGACGACCAAAGTCTGAGCCACTATTTCTCCTTCCAAGGTCTGATCTGAGCTCTGGTGGGTTTGTTGGAATCTCACTGTTGAGTTATTCCTTCTTCATCATCCTCTCTTCCTGATTTATCTGCTCTCAAGAGTTATCCAGGGTTGAACGATTTTAACATTTTTGTATACCTACATGGTTCTATGTCGATTCAAGGGTCAACGTTCATGATTTTTCATCGTACAACATCGAGGTATGTGGTTTGTGTCTTTTGTTTGATTTTATTTTGATTATATATGCTTAATGTGCCAAATACCCATGTTTGTAGTGTTGCTTGTTTTTTGAATTTAACCAGGTTAATACCTATTATGGTTTGTCTAATTGAGAAATGGTTATTTCTTTGGTGTAAGGTTTAATACCTTGATTATGGGTGTGTTTTCCCATGTTGGATTGATAATGGCCATTTGTTCTAGAAATCATGTCTGTATTTCTTTTTTTTCTTGCCTTCTTTTGTTAGGATAGAGATACTATTTATTTGAGATACATGTGATTCTCATTTTGAAAGTATTACCAAGGGGAATTTGATTGTGAGAGCCTCCCAAGGTAGGGTAATTTATGTATAATTTGTAGTTATGTTGACCTAGATGTATTGACAGTGAGTGCTCCTAGGTTGTCATAGACCAGAGGGTTTAGACCGTTAGAGCTACCCTAATGGTCAACACCAAATGGATGTTTGAACACAAGGCATTGACTATTAGAGATGCAAGGTTGTCATTTTCAATTTATTATTACTGTACAGTCCAAGGGATTATTGTTTGTAAGATCTTTCTAGGTGGTCGTTTGTAAATGAATAGTGCTATGTGGGACCAAAGGGGTTTAACAATGTGATCTTTCCAAGTGGGTCATTATTTATTGTATTTATGATACGTTAAACTAGAGGGGTTATATATTGAGAACTTTCCCGAAGGGTTTCTTTTTAATGATTGATAAATGGGTTGATCCTTCCAAGCTAAAGCACAAGCATGGACTCAGTCCTACATGATTTTTAGATGGTATTTGGAGGGGGCATTTTGTAATTAATATTCAAGGGGATACAGAGCTTAGGCTTGATCATGATGTTACATTATTAAATGGATTGAATAATTAATAAATGTAAATGAATGTAATTGTAAACTATTGGATTTTTTACTTTTTCATACATCTTAGTTTATTACATCATTTTTCACATTACCTGCAATATATATTCACTGAATGTTAGGCGTAAATCTTTTAGTGGTTTCCTAATGCAATTTGTCTCACACCCTTTCTAAGTCACGCCTTAGGACCCAAATAGATTATATGGTTGTAGGTATAGATAAGAGAAATCACCCTTCTTCATCTATTACTTGATTGTTGTTGGAACTAGATATCAGGGGACCCAGATCATTCTTGCGATGCTATTGGAGTTTACTTCTTTTCTGTACATTGGTTACTATATTGTATTTCCAGCATTTTGAATTGTTTGTCTTATTTCCAAAACTCATATGACATGCATCATTTATATATGCTCTAGTTGTAAATTTAATATCATTCTTCCTTTGTTTATTTATATTTTATTGTATTACTACTTTCACTATTGATTATTATTGTTTATTCTGATGTGTATACTCATCCAATGAGGGCATAGTTTCTCCACTATTAGAACATGGACCTCACTACTAGATGGTAGCCTACGGTGTTTGTGGAAATGTGCTTGAATTAATTTGACCAATCGAGTTCGGGGCACCTTTGCGAGGAACCCGGAACTGGGACATTAAAAAGTGTTATCAAAAGTTGTTATTTTAAACTTTTCCTTAATGTTTGGAGCCTATAAACAGTGATATGAAGGAATTGGTAGTTGGTAATAGAATGTTCCTGGGAGTAGCTAACCCGTGTACATGGAAAAGCTAAGTTACCTTGAATATTGGAAATTTCTTAGTTTTCTAATTGTACAGTTGATTTGATTTCACAATTTGGTAAATCACTTGTTTTGTGCTGTTATCGTTGACATTATTGAGGTTCTCTTTCAGTTGAAACCTAATTTGATGAGGGTATTCCATCTCATTCATTATATTTGAAGTTGATATAGGTCACATGTCATACATTCTTGTCATGCCATATAGGGTGAATTACTGATAGCATACTATTGTGATATATGTTGTGCACGATATGCATGTTGTTGTGATAGATACCATGATAGAATACCTGCTATTTTTATATGGTATGGTAATATGTAAATTTTCATTTAGATTAGATGACATTCTTTAGTCCTTGAGGTGTTATGGGACTTCTGGGATCGGAATGTTTTGGATCATGTTTGAACTTTAATTGAATTTTATGATTTTTATGTAGAAAAGAATGCCAAACATTCCATCGTGGAAGTATGGGCTCTCATGGGTCAGAATTTGTCATGCCTTGGAAAGTATTATGACTTTCTAAGGGTTATAGAGAAGGTTTAGAGGCATGAAATATGGAATCCCAGAGGAAATTCCATGTGGTTTCATGAACAAACACCACGTGTTCTTATGTTCTGGAAGAACATACTTTTCATAAGTATATTCCGTATACCGGGAGTACACGATGTGTAGTGAATGACCGTGTGACTGACCGTGTGAGTAGAGACATGGAGTTGGGAAATCTTTGAGGGAACATGTTGTGTATTGGGATTACACGCCATGTTGTAGAGAACTATGTATCCAACCATATGACCAACGAAACATGTGAATGACAATTTGGTTGTACACGCCGTGTATGAACATTACATGCCATGTAGTCTTCATTTGTACCCTTTGAGGTTATGTTTCTATTTTATCCCCCGATGTCAGCTTTGGACCGATGAGTAGTCCTTTCTGAGTAGTTTTCCACGTAGATCATGAAGGTGGAACCTTTTCAGTATTACAAGGAATCTTAATAGGTGGTTTGGGGTTTCTTTTCTTATTAGATAGGTTTTCCTCCAGTCATCGTTTACAGTTTTCTCTTGGGAGTGAGTCCAATGCGTAAATGATCGGTTGGGTGTTTGGAAAAACCTAGTTGGGGCCTTTGATCTGATATGAGTTGTGAGCTATCTATTATAACTTTTTTCTCTTTGAGGATGTTTCTGATGAGCGATGTGCCTTATAAACTATTAGACCATGAGACTTGTTTCTTCTAGTGAGTCCTTAGTAGGATTCCTCATCTGTGTATCATTTCGAGGTTCCCTATTAGGGGATGCCCTAGCTATTTACCATTTGAATATACCTTGTGGGATTCCACTTCTTATGTCTTTTAGAATAGAGTTTTAATAGAATGAACTGCTTTTGTGTTCATTCTTTGTGTGGTTAAACAGCCGCTCTTGGGTTCCCTTTTTGGGGACCCACGATGGTTTAATAAGATCCTTGTAGGTTTACTTGGTTCTTAAAAAGGCGATCTTTTTGGATAACTTTCCATTCATGAAGTAATGTTAGAGTTGTTAAATGTTTTAAAGAAACATTTGTGATACTTTCTTGTTTTACTTTGAGATGTCGAGCTAAATTAGTTTCCAAGGGGATTTCGAGCCTATTGAATCTGTTTTACGTTACCTAGTAGTGGAAGTTTCAAGTTATTTTTAAAAAAATACTATCATATGGTAGGTAGCACTTTGAGATATTGTTTCCTTGTTTTCCGCTGAGAGATTTTCACATTTGTGCAATTCAGGTGTTGTTGTCTCTAGTAGGACTTTTGGTTTAAAATGACATCCTCATTTGGAGGGGTGGTGTTTGTTCATTGACTTTTGATGTGGGAAAATTCTTGTGGATCTCTTGGTTCATCGGTTTATACATGTATCAGGCATGGTTGGTGATTAGGAGGTCATTTAAAACTTTTTTTATTTAGTGATGGATGATTTGGTACGTCATCAACCAAGTCAGTGGTTGTGTAAATAATGTTATTTTGAGATAGTTCTTGTGGGATCCATCTGGAACTAGAATGAATAGGGTAGAAAACCTTTTCATAGTACTAAATAATGTTTCATTGATCTTGTAAACTTGGGGTAGTGTATGTTGACATACGTGATTCCCTTCGAGTGTTAAATGTTTAAATGATCCATTCAGTTTGGTTAAATCTTTGAGATTTGAGTTTTAGTGTAGGTTCTTGGCTAATCTCTGGTGTAGCGTGACCTAAGGGTTCTAAAACATTTTTTATCCTTCTACTTGGGAGGAATTTATGGGACACAGGGGTTTTGACACCCTAGTCATTTCAGCTTTTTGGCTTCATGCCATGTGACGTGATGTGGTGATTGTTGACGCTCTTTTTTCGTCACATTGTATAAATAGAATGTAAAGGGAAAATTACTTATCATAAATTGATTAATCCTTTGAAGAAAACATAAAAAATCGACAAAGGGATGAACAAGGATTCAAATGCACAATGGTCTCGCAAGTTTCATCACTGTTGTGCAGGTATACTTGCGCGCTGCTTAATGGTCGTGCAAGTGACTTGCGCACCAAAAAGGATAACCGCCCGAGGTCTTCCCCATCCAATAAATAGACCATGTGGGGCCCCATTTCGAGAGTTATTTTTTTCCAGCAACTCAAATTTGAGCTCCCGGCACCCTAGTCTCTTCTCAAAGCTTCCGAAACACTTCTAAGGTAATTTCATACCTAGAAATGAAGATATAAAGAGGGGGAGGAAGGCCTATGTGTTGAAACTCACCAACACTTGCACGCCTGAGTGTCCATCCCTTAAGGGAAATGGAAACACTTTCACGCATCCTGACTCCTTCAATAGAACTTGTGTGCCACTCTTCGGGAAGAACCTCAAGATGATTCTAAAGGCTTTAACCAAGAGTCGCTCTGGTATTACACTGCTGGTTAACCATCGCGCAAGTACACATGTGTCGCGCAGGTATACCTACGCGACCAGGACTTGTGCGCCCACGCAGTACCTATGCGCCTGCCAGGACTTGCACACCCCTGCCTTTTTGGGTTCCCTTCTTGCCCATTTCACCCCTCTTAAGCCATTCCACCGATCTTATTCAAGATTCAGTCTTCAAGACACTCTTAAAAGCCATTTATGGCATGATTTCTTGATTCTACATCCTTATCGGAAAGGAATTTTGTGAAAAATCTCTCAAAACCTAGTGATTTACACATATTTATGTCACTAAAGATTGATATTTTATTCATTCAACCTCATCCTTTAAGATGAGAGAACTCATTAACCTAGGCCTCCTTTTCAAGAATAAGCCCTAATCATAATTCTTAACCTGGGCCTCATTTTCAGGAATAATCCTCAGTCATAATTCTTAACCTGGGCCTCCTTATCAAGAATAAGCCCCATTCATAATCATTAACCTGGGAATCCTTTTCAGGAATAAGCCCCAGTCATAATTCTTAACCTGGGCCTCCTATTAAGGAGTAAGACTCAGTCATAATCATTAAATTGGGCCTCCTTTTCAGGAATAATCCCCAGTCATAATCATTAACATGGGCCCCCTTTTTAGGAGTAAGCCCCAGTCTCAAATATGGGCATCCTCTTCAAGAGTAAGCCCCAAATCCCTTAATTTTTCATATCTCTTAACCTGGTCCTCCTTTTCAAGAGTAAGCCATAGTCTTAATTTCTCTTAACCAGTCCTAATTTAAATTTGATCTGGGATTCCTTCGCAGGAGTAAAACCCAATCATAAGTCCTCTCCTAATTTGGGCCTCCTTTTCAGGAGTAAGCCCCAAGTTAGAGTTTTCAAATCCCCATGAAGCACATATACCTTTATGGATCCTATTTCTGGATTTCTTCCCTGAAGTAAATCCTAATCCTCATTTATCTAGGCAGTCATACATACAAAAGTCCCACATTATTTCTTATGATTGCATCTTTCATGGCACAATTGTCTGATTTTTACCAATACCTCTTGTTTCTCACACCGAGCATGACTCACGTGAGCTTAGAGTGTAGAAGTAATTATGACATCTTTCTTTGATCCATTAATCATAAACATCAGACTCCCTTACTCAAACTACATGGGTTCTGATTCCTTTTCTAAACAAAGGATATGTAGGTATCCTATCTGCGGGTTCGATCCCAACTCTGAAATAATCAATGTCCTTATGAATGAAAATAAACTTCAAGTGCCCCACTGAGTGGCTTTAAAACCATCATGGTCATCATAATGACCACGAGACTTCTATATAAATGTTTCGATGGATACAATTGACCAAGAATCTCAAAATAAATACATATGATTGTCTATCGATGAAGAACCTCGATTACATATAAAAGATTCTCTAAAATTCCTACATATTTAATGATTGATTGTCAGATCTGAAGGAAAGCTCATTTTATACTTGGTAATGTAATAATGATTCACGAACATAACTTAAATCTATAAAGAGAGTCTCGGAGTAGACAATATTTCCCCTACAAAAGGTGTGATGAGTCCGAACTCCCATCCTCTCGACCAATGAAAATTCTAAACCCTCATCCGTCCACAAACTAATGAGTGCCTACCTTTGGAAAGTAGGTCCAAATGGATGTGGAATCATTGGATGTTTCCGGTTCTACGAACAAACCCATTAGAAACCGATTGGAATGTTTGAACCTTCAATCAAGGAAGTCATCCCCAAATTCCTAGGGAAACAAAAAATGGTGAACCTGACGTGAATCCTTAACCAAGTTAAAATGATGTTTTACCTATTTGTTAGGCCCCTATTTAAAACTCAATGAGAGGGACAATAAAAATAATCATTGACATATATGCTCATCCAAAAGATATAGTGGCTGAATTTATCTTGATTATGTCTATTATATCAAACATGAACTCTTTTCCAAGATCTTCTACATGTCCAGAATGGTTGTTCTCAAGTTCACACCTATGAATAATGCTGCTGCAAATGCCACTACTGCTACTCCTGCTGGATCGTCATATTCTCTAAGGATGATATCACCTACTCAGCGTCTTCAACACTGGGTATCAAATGTGCTGGTTAAGGAGTACCATCAACACGGTACCATCCCAACTCTGGAGGCTGCCCGACAAGCCCTCTAAGTGAACAAATCACACCGGTCATCTGAACAACAACGACCAGTGATCAAGAAGCGGGTGGTGCTAACCACTGTCTCCAACCGTTTCGGGACATTATCCATGGAACACAATCACCATTCACTCCCATATTCTGGGGAGGTGAATGAGAAGGTCCCTTAGAGCCTTAATTCAAGGAAGAAGGAGTCCTTCCCGAGGGATCCAATCAATAATTGACACCAGACTCGTGCGGTAGTGCACCCTCAACAAGATGAGGGTGTTGACTCCAGACATTCGTCTTAGGTTCCTCGAACCCGAGTAGGAAAAACGAATCGCTAGAGCCGAAATCCAGTTAAGAGTGAGCAGGTTCTCATCACTGCCATCTCCGGAGAAGTCCACCAACTTAACTTGGTGGCAAACAACGAGCGGGCACACACACCTGCCCATTTTAATTCTGCTGTCCTGCAGACTCGTCTGGCAGCATCACACCAATCCCACTAAGAAATTCCAGCAGAGTACTATAGGCAGGAACATACACCTGTTTATACATCATCAGCTTGTCAGCAGGCTCATCTGGCTACATATGATGGAGCTCGTCAACCACGTTTGGCGAAGTGCAATCAGCAGACACATACACCTGCTAGTATTAATCAAGCCTACCAACATGCTTGCTTGGTAGCACATGGAGAAGTCAGTCGGAAAGCTCCAGCGACAAACAGGAGGCAGAATCAACTCTCTACCCCCACACTTGAGTACTGTCAGGATTCACTGACAGGAAAAGGAGGACAGGAGCATGCACATACACCTACTCCAATCACGGAATGGATGTATATCTCCGTTCAAGCAGCAGAAGTCACCAAGCATATTCTATCAATGGTGAAAGAGCAGAAGCGAATCCATGCTCATATTTTGGATGCTTTCCAGGATATTATAACAGCTTCAGCAGCATCTCAGGGAAAGACACATAAATCTATCCTTACCAGTGGAGTAACACATCAACAATCACTCCATAACAGACACACACATTTTTTCCATTCTAATAAGGTTGTGGGCCATACTCCCCCATATCATACGGACAACCAAGTCAGACACATACACTTGATTTGAGTGGATATCGTCAGCCTAACCTGGCCATCTTTCTTGATCAGGAACATACACCTTCTCAGAGAAGCCACTTTCTTCAACAAGTTGTTTCCAAGGCGAGTAAGAAGGCGTCTAAGAATAAGACCCACCCAGCATAGTCAAAATATCAAGAGCCGATCTGTAACAAGGCATTTCTCGATGCTGGAGTTCTTGAAGTCCTCAGACAATTATATGTTGGAAACAAAGATTATACTCCCTCATTTACCAATAGTGGGAACATTAATTCCGAAGGTCTTCAATAGACACTTCCTCATGAAGGCTTACTTCATGACAATTCAGTCGATCTCGAAGTTTCATCTTCATATGAGAGCCACATGAACCCTCTGTGTGGTCCGATGACCAAGGAGCAAGAGATCTCATCTTTTGCTGTAACGCATCATGGTGGTCCTCCCCATGATGATGAATTTCACTGTGAAAGTCCTATCCACAGAAGTGATGCACATTGACCAGAAAATGTTCTAGTGGACAATGTAGTTCCGAGAAATCCCTCTTATCTTGAGGCACTTAAAAATGCAAAACCAGTCATGTCTGATGCTTCATCGCTAGCAGGTGAAATACTTTCTCAATCAGAAGATAGCCCAGGGTGTAGGTCATTCTCTTATCCACCCATAAGTCATGCATCCTCTAGTTTGATCAATGATTTCTCTACCAATATTGTTGAATCCGATAAAGCAACAAGGAAACACCAACATTGGTCAAATCAAGTTGAAGAATCTTCATTGAATGATAAAGACGAAATTCTGAACATGAGAAAACAAATGGAAAAATGTGAAGTACAAGTCATGTTTTGGCCTCTGGCTGAATCTCATTATGATATTCCAAAGATGTTGACGGAAGATGGAATTCATGATATTTGTCTCAATATATGGAAAACTCTTAGTCAGTTGAAGATGAAAGTATTATCTTATGATGAATATGAAAATCATCTTAAGATAATAGAAGGGTTACGATGTCAGATTTATTTGTATTCTCTATCAGTCTCTCGATATTCGAAGGCTGAAAAGCAGTTGAGAGCCCTTCTACATTCATGCCTTGGCGCACTAGGAAGATTGTGTCAGTTAATTGCCAATGAGCATTCTATTAATCATGTCAGAGGATGGGGTGTTCATGAAGCACTACATTTCACGGTGCTCTCCAGTCAGCAAAGCCCACCGAAAATGGTCTCATGAAATGTTATTTCCCATGGCCGACCACATTCAATGGGCTTCATTTTTAATCAAATTCTTGCTCAAGAACATGTTTTAACTAGTTCCTCTCAAAATCAAGCATACAGAGAACAAGTTGTTGAATTACTCCTGCATCAAGCAAACGGTAATATTGAACAGGCCTCTCATATGGATCAAGCACATCATCATGTGACAGAAGTGTTGGAAATCATCCAACAGTCTTTTGAACCAGGTGATAAAAGTGGATACAGGTTAATGCATCCAGCTAATTTCCGGACTAAGGTTCGCAAGATCAGGAGAGATTTTAATAAAGTCTCAGAAATAGCATGTCAAGAGCCACCCCAGCTGTCCAGACTAGGGACTCTTTTAAACCAACCCTCGGAATCAACAAATATGATTGTAGGAGTTGAGTGGGAACAGTAGGAACAGCCCCAGTCCACCGGAATGGGGACTTTTTTAAATAATCAATCCCCTCCTCAGAGAAAGTAGGTCTTTTCTCGATTGGGGAAGAATCCTCAAGAGGAACGAAGAGCCAAATTATCACGAGATTCCATCAAAATTATGGTTCGTCAAGAAGTTCTTGAGGGATCAAATCAACAAAAGGAAATGTCTCCTCAAAGACATGGAATAACACAATATCACTGAAATGCTGATATAAGGGATGTGATGCGTTATGCATCAATCAATGCCATTAACGTCATTGTTGCTGATCCACCAGATGAGGCTCACTTTGGGGACTCAGATGAAGAGTTTCCTACTCAAGAATATGTACGCACCGACACAAATGAAGAAGGTGTGCGTACATAAAATCAAAGGGTTACTCAAAACCTAGGTAATACTTCAAGTACCCCACTTCCCCCTCTCCGAAAAGGATCCAACAATGGGAGGGAAAAGAATCAGGTTATATATCCTTCCTCTAGAGAAGGGAAATCGATCTCACTAGAGCAAAGGTTTGCAAAACAGCAGGAAGAAATGAAGGAATTAAGGAGGTTGAATGCAGAACTACTTCAGGGTAGTCTTCTTCTTAAGCATGCTGGAGTCAGTTAGCCAAGGGAATTTTTTGCAGCTACTGAGATGGGTCAAGAATATCCTCCTCTATCAGTACACCCTCACAGTTCTAATCCTACGGGTCAAGTAAAACAACAGTTGGCAGTTCTACCATCAGTTGCAGCAGCAACCACCACATCTGTCCAAGCTCCAGTCATCAAACCTACCCAAGTCCAAGTTCAACCGGATATTTCTCAAAAGTTAATAACTACCATTGAGTCATTAACAGCTCAGTTAGAAATTATGGAGGGGAAATGTGTACAGGTTCAAATAGAAAAGAAAGTTTACCCTGAATGGGTAGATTTAATGTCTCCTCCGTCCAGTATTGGAAACCATGTATTCCATATTTTCAATGGATAAGGTGACCCTGAACAGCATTTAAGGCATTACGTGTCTTGTTGTGATCCTATGATGGGAACTCCGGAGCAGCAAGAAGCAGTAAAAATCAGATGCATCGTATGGATCTTGCAAGGACCAGCCTTTGTCTGGTATAAAACTTGCAAACCCGGTCAATTACAGGATGGGAGGATCTCCCTCAACAATTCCTTCTTCAGTTCAGCTCAACTTTTCCAAAGACAACAATTTTTTATCTTACAAACTGTAAGAAAATGGAGAATGAAAGGGTCTCAGATTTCATTTCTCACTGGAAGGGATTAACATATTCCCTAAGATTAGAACTACCTCAAGAAGAATTATTGTCAATCTGTGTGGAAACTTTTCCTGACGAGTTACGCACGACGTTGATCCCTGTGAAATACACAGGAGGGTTTTGAGACCTTACTTCAATCGCTCAGTAGATTAAAGATTCCATTATTCAGGCTAAGGCTAAATCTCGTGTAATTCCATCAGGTCCAGGAAAGAAAATGGGTAAAGTATAAAGTGCTACATTTATGCTTAAACAAGCACCTGTACCTGTTTCTACTTCAAAACCTTCATCTTCTCGAAGGGCTCCACCTCCTGAGTTCCAACAACAAATGTTGTTTCGTCCATATGATAAAAGAGATCAAAGAAGAAAACAATTTAATGATCTGAAGAGAAAAACATACTTTTTCTGAAATGAACAGGTTTCTGGTTACACCATTTCATCTCTAGAAAATAATCTAGTTCAATTGCCAAGGCCAAATAGGCCAAAAAAGGAACGAGATAAAGACCGTCCCAATTATTTCCCCTTTTATCAAATGTTGGGGAATCCCGTCCAGGAGTGTTTTATCTTCAAAGACCTCCTGTAAAAGCTGTTCGACTCAGGACAAGTCAAACTGAAAGGTTCTTCAGCTCAGGTTTCATGTGTTACTGCTACAGTTTTAGAGGAGGAAGGCGAATGGAAATAAGTAAAAAGAAAAAATGCACAAAAGTATGATGATTGGATGGTCAAAAAGAAAATCAACCGAACTCATGCTATTTTGCGAACAGAATTAAAGATACCAATTGTGTCTTCTGGCATGAATGTTGCAGAAAAACCCTCTTCATCAGAGAAAAAGTACTCAAAGAAATGGCATGATTCAAAGAAAGAAAAAGAATCAGAAGAAGATGAGTATGTGTCAAATTAAAAGTTTTCTTTGACTCTGGAAGACTTATGCCATCTACTTCAATTCCACGGGCACCACCCCACCAAACGGCACAGAAAAAATAGGCTAATCAGGAATAGACTTAATTAGATGAAGAGTTAATCTTCGGTTCGGTTAATATGATTCAATTAATGGATACATATGATAGTCACAGTTTCGATTTCGATGAGCCTGAATTCCTTGTATTAAACAGGGGAATCAGAGGAACTTCCAGAGGCTCAAGATATATGGGAAGAAGTGGATCTTTCAGAAGCCACTATTCTAATTCTACCCCTGCTAGAACTGTGTACGCATCAGAAACCTATGGTAGAGCCATTCAAAGAGCTTAGCAAGAACAAGCCAGTTCTTCTACCAATAGAAAATTCAGTCCTAGCACAGTGATTTTGGAAGGCCGGTTGAAGGCTCCATCGTCTTCCTCTCAACAAGTAAATGGATCTAATCGATCAAATCTTCCAAAACCAAGAATATTGTCAACTCCTATCCCAATATAAGATGCATCAACTTCCAAATCATCTACTTATAAGGCACCTGCTAAACCACATATTCCTATTGGGAAACGCAGACCTCTGGTTCAAAAGTATGATGTATTGAAACACTTGGCCCATGTACCAGCCAAGTTATTAATTCTGGATGCTTTGAATCTATCAAAAGATCTTCGGGAAGCACTCATCAAGGCTTTGTCAAGTCCTTAAGAGTTTTAAATTTAAATTGTTGCAGCTGAAATCTATCACATAGAGAATAATCCTGCAGAATTCCATGAAATAATATCTTTTACTGATGAAGATGAAGATGATGTTGTGAAAGGGAATATTAGACTTTTGTACTTATCTGGAAATTTCAATGGTGTAGACGTTCAAAGAGCTTTCATTGACAATGGTTCAAGAGTCAACCTCATGCCCATTCGTACACTTCGTCGATTGGGCCTCACAGAATCTGATTTATCTCCATATACCATGATGTTACAAGGATATGATAAAAATGAACAAGAACCACTAGGAGAAGTTACACTTAGAACTCGGTTTGGAGATCTTTTATCCAATTTGGATTTCATGGTTGTTGATCAAGACTCAGATTTCAAAATCTTTCTTGGAAGATCCTAGCTACATCAACATGTGGCTATCCCTTTATCATACCATCAATGTCTGAAATATTGTTTCGATGGTCAAGTTGGGACATTGTATGGTGATAAGGCCCCGTTCAAGACATGTGAGTCTCAATACATTGAGGCGGAATTCAATCACATGAAGGGAAGGGAGAAATCCACAACAAAGGAGATTACCAAAGTTAATGCTCCATATGGTTTGGAGAAGATTCTAGTAAATCCATTTACACATGTGAGTATAGATTATGTGTTGCCTATCAGTAAAATTTACAAGATAGACCCAAATCAAAATACTCTTATGGAAATATCCATAATGTCAATTACGGCAATCGAGCCAGACAACATGGGAGAAATTGGTAACCCACCAAGCAGGTAACCCACCAAGCAGTGATGAAAGCACAAATGGTGATGTCTTCATTTCATCTGCTAAAATCCAACAAGTCTATACTTTTCCAATTAGGCCAGAAGAAGTTATAGAAACATCAGAGGTGAACAATTATATCAATTCTAAATCCATCATCTCCTATTTATTACCCAAAGACGACCCTTCATCATCAATCAGGTCAGAAATGGAAGCTTCTTCTTCAAGATATGCAAATTTTGACATCTTTTCTAATCATGAAAATTCTGTTTTATCATCTACTATGCAAGTAGAAACGGAAGAAATAACACATGATGAAGAAGAAGAGGATGATCTCAGAGATGCTCCTCCAGCATTTGAAGATGGAATCTCTACCACTGTGGATGAACTCAGAGAAATAAATTTGGGTACAAAAGAAGATCCACGCCCCCACTTTATTCAGTGCGGCCATGACTCTTGAAGAGTAAGAGATATATATTTCTTTTCTAAAGAAAAATAGAGATATATTTGCTTGGATTATATAGAAATGCCTGGGCTTGATCTTAATGTTGCTACTCATCATTTGGGTTTACCAGAAGAACATCGAGTATTTAAGCAAGCCGCGAGAAGAACACACCCAACATATGCTTCCAAAATTGAGGCTGAAGTGGATAAGCTTATCAAAGCTAACTTTGTCAGAGAAGTTGAATATCCCAAGTGGTTGGATAATATTGTCCCTGTAAAGAAGAAGAATGGACAAATTAGAGTTTGCATCAATTTCAGAGATCTTAATTGGCATTGTCCTAAGGATGATTTACCAGTTCTGATTACAGAACTTTTAATTGATGTAACAGGTGGCTATGAAGTACTTTCCTTCATGGATGGATATTCTGGATATAATCAGATCTGAATGGCCCTAGAAGTAGAGGAATCCACATACTTTAGAGCCTCTCATGGTGTGTTTTTCTACCAGGTAATTCCCTTTGGCTTAAATAATTCAGGTGCAACATATCAGCGTGCCATGAATCGTATCTTCAAACCCTTATAAGGGATGTTTGTTGAATGCTATGTATATGATTTGGTGGTTAAATCCAAACAAAGTTCTTATCACTTGGCTGATTTGGATGTCATATTCTGCAAGCCTCGACAACATAATTTGATGATGATCCCCTTAAAATGTGCTTTTGGGGTAACATCAGGAAACTTTCTCGGTTTTTTTTGAAAAAGCGTATAGCATTAATGAAAAAGATCAGCAGAAGTACATGCACGAAAACATGAAGGGAAATTGTCCAGCCAGAGCAAGTTAGTGCCAAATGGGCCTGAGGACGCTAGCTGATGGGCCGCGTTGTTCCCTACCCTTTTGGTGAATGAGAAGGTGCACAATGAGAAACGTTGGATGAGTGAGAGAATTCTCCTGACAATGGCACCAAACGACTGGAGTCCGCCGTCGTTGTGATTGATAGCGTCGATAAAGAAAAGACAGTCAGACTCAATGATGATGTCGCCCCAACCACATTCAATAGCGAGCATCATACTAGCAAGGATGGCCTTGGCTTCAGTGACTACCGGTTCCCAGAATGTCAGATGTGGTTCATACTTAGCAGCAAGGATTTTCCCCAGATGATTTCTGGCAAGGGGGCCAAGGGAAACAAGCCCAACTTTTGGAAGCGATGCGTCCACATTGATCTTGAGAATCCCTTCCATTAGGGTATTCCAGGGAACAGGAGGAGAGGGGGAGACACCCGAAATAGAACATCCGTTGTGGCCTTTCCAACCTTCAATCCAAGAGGTAGAACGATCAATCCAGAATTTGGGGGGTCTGTGGGCATGTTGAAAAATAGCGTCGTTGCGCCGGACCCAAATAATCTAGGCCAGAGTGCAGAGTGAACCAACATCAGCTGGGGAGATAGAGGAGTACCAACGCGTTAGAAGATCGGGAAGGTCAGAAGCCAATGCCAGTGAAGCAGAAGAAGCTGAGCCCCATAGATTCCAAATTTCCTTAGCTCCCGGGCAGAGAATGATAGCATGCAGGGGGGTTTCAGGAGTGTTCGGGCAGAAAGGGAAAAAGGCGATGTTGGCCATATGTCGAAAAACGAGAAGGCTCATTATTGGGAGAGTACCCGTACAAACCTGCCACCAGAAATGATGAATTTTTGGGGGGACATTGAGCGACCAAATCAATTTACAATGACCCCCATCCCTGCCAACTGGGTGGATTCCAAGAGAATGTTTGTAGCCAGAACTCACCGTTTAAACGCCCAAAATTTCATTGATCTAGAAGCGACGGTCAGGGCCTGCGTCTGGTACCCAAGGGATGCTGAGGATAATTCTTTGATCTCTTTCGTTAAACCATTCGAGGATCTTATCCAAACACCACCCTTGTCCCCGGTTGGAAAGGAGGTAGCTGACAGTGGCGTCTTCCAGACCTGGTTGGGCGGGGGATGTAGCCTGTAAACCATCCTTATCAATAAGCCAGGGATCAGACAAAATTTTACTAGATGATCCAATCCCAAATCTCCAACCCAATCCTTTATACATGAGCTTTTTCCCCCCAGATGCTTCTCTAGTGGAAGCTGGGATGAGGACCAATAGACGAAGCATGAATGTCCATGTGGGGAAAATACTTAGCTCATAGAACTCGCGCACAAAGAGATGAAGGGCGGTCAATAAGGCGCCATCCTTGCTTGGACAAAAGTGTATCAATGAAGAGAGGAAGATTCTGAAACCCCATCCAACCCTCTGATTTAGGTATGCAGAGTTTCTCCCAGGCCATCCAATGGGGTCGATTCCTTCAATCATGCTTCCCCACTAGAAATAGGTAGTACGTGTGTGGATCTGATCGGTGATGGCCACTGGGAGCTTAGAAAAGGACATAAAGTAGCTGGGTAAATATTGGATGACGACTTTGATGAGATTCACTTTTCCAGCTTTTGAAATTCTTTTAGGGGTCCATCCTTAGATTTTAGTCTCAATCATGTCCACGATGGATGCGAAGATTTCTTTTTTTACACTGGCCAATCACCATGGGGAGTCCGAGATAATTATTATGTTTAACAACTATATGGATGCCAGCTGAAGTGCAAAGTTCATCCCTCTTAGACAGAGGAACCCCTGCACTAAAGGAAATTTCAGATTTAATATGATTGATTATTTGGCCAGACACCCTCTCATACTGGCAGATCACCTGGAAGATCACCCGACATTCACTAATTGTTGCTCTAGAAAAAAGGAGGTAGTCGTCAGCGAACAAGATATGTGACACTAGAGGGCTAACTCGAAAAAAATTTGCCCCATGAATAGACTTAGAGGAAACAACCCCTGAAATAAGATTAGAAAACACGTCAGCCACCGGGAAGAAAAGAAAGGGGGATAGAGGGTCTCCCTGGCGAAGGCCTCAAGAAGGGATGAACTCTCTAGTAAGCTCCCCATTGACCTTGATTTTAAACGAGATAGTCGAGATGCAGTTCATGACCATATCTGTCCATTTAGCACAAAAACCCATTTTCTGCATAACGACTCTAAGGAAGTGCCATTCAACTCTATCATAGGCCTTGGACATATCCAATTTCCCGGCCATGGTTCCTCTCTTCACCGTGGAGCGTGATTTCATAGAGTGGAACACTTCATGGGCCACAATCGCATTATTAGTGATCAGTCTCTTGGCCACGAAGGTGCTCTGATTTTTGGAGATAATATCTGGTAGCCAAGGTCACAGCTGATTGACAAGGATCTTTGAGAAGATCTTGTAAGAGACATTACAAAGGCTGATAGGTCGAAATTCAGGGATCTCCATAGGTTTCTTGATTTTGGGGATGAGAATGAGGACAGTTTCATTGGTATGTCACGTCCTCGAAATTTGAAAGAATTAAGAGGACTTCAAGGACAATTAGCCTATATTCGTTGTTTCATCGCCAATTTGGAAGGAAAAGGTTTACCCTTCACAAAATTTATGAAGAAATGAGTCACTTACCAGTGGACTAAATAATGTCAGGAAGCATTCAATATTCTCATGAAATACCTCTTGATTCCACTAGTACTCATGCCACCTGTTGAATGAAGACCACTTATCCTCTACATGATAGCTCTAGAGAGATCATTGGGTGCCTTTCTTGCTCAAGAGAATGATTCTAGGAATGAAAACAACCTCTACTATCTCATTCAAACTATGTTTGAAGCAGAAACCCGGTATTCAAGTATTGAGAAGTGCTGCCTATCATTAATCTTTGCAGCTCAGAAGTTGAGACACTACCTACAACATCATAAGGTCCAATTGGTATCTCACAATAACCCGCTCAAATTCATCCTTAGTCGTCCAATGCTTACAGGACATCTGGCATGGTGGGCAGTTATTTTTCAGCAATTCGACATTTAGTATGTGTCTCAAAAGGAGATAAAGGGCCAAGCTCTGGCTGATTTCCTGGATGAACACCCTTCAGTGGAAGACACATCTTTAGATATTGAACTCCCTGATGAGGAAGTCTTCCATATTCAAGAAATTCCACAAGCATGGGAAATTTATTTTGATGGTGCATCCAGAAGTCCAACAGGGAGGAAAATGGAAAATCCTAAATTCAACAAAGTTGGTTTAGTAATTGTGCTCATTTCTCCAGAAAAGGAATTGTTACCTTATTAATTATTATTGTGGGAAGGTGGTACCTATAATGAATCAGAATATGAAGGTCTCATCGCAGGCTTGGAATTAGTGCTTCAAGAACAAGTGAATCACTTAAAGGTGAATGGCGATTTAGACCTGATAATCAAAAAAGTCAATGGGGATTATTCCATCAGAAAAGATGAACTAACCCCTTTGTATGATTACATCAGAGAGTTAATGGCATAATTCCCTTCAGAACTGACATTTTCTTATGTCCCATGACCACAAAATGCACAAGCTGATGCATTGGAAAATATAGCCACAACTCTGGCAGATCCAAATCGGGACGAGACAACCATCAGTATTGCCCACCTTCATGCAATTTCACCTTATATTCAAATCAGAACAGAGGAAATTAATGAGATTAGTCCCATTCCTGGACCGTATGGTCATACTATAGGATGGATTTCACCTATTAGGGAATACCTTCAAAATGGAACACTTCCACCCGATAGAGCCGAGAAAGAACAAATCCAGTGACGCGTGGTCAATTTTAATCTTTATGATAGCCCAGATCACCTAGAGAAAATTCTCTACAAATGTGGTTTTGATGGAGTTCTCTTCAGATGAATTGATGGTGAAGAGACAATGGCTATCATGAAATAAGTACATGCAAAAGTCTGTGGTGCCCACCAGTCTGGACATAGACTGTTGGATCAGATTCGAAGGCTTGTATACTTTTGGCCTTCAATGATACAATATTTTGTTGATTTCACAAAGAAGTGTCATTCATGCCATGTACATTCCAACATCATTCATAAACCTCCATAGTTGCTTCATAGACCTAAATACTCATGGCCATGTACCACATGGGGAATGGATGTGGTGGGAACTTACCCTTTGGCTACGACCAAGCAGTTTAAGTACATTCTTACTGCTACTGATTTCTTTTCCAAATGGGCAGAGGAAATACCTCTCAAGGAAGTCAGTTCTAAATGCGTTGTTAGCTTCATCAATTCTAACATCATTAGTAGTTTGGTGTCCCTCATACCATATTGACGGACAATGGCACCAACTTCTATTCATCCGAGGTGAAGAAATTGTATCAAGAATACAACATCAAATCTAACCATTCATCTCAGTATCGTGCAACGGCCAATGGCTAGATAGAAGCTTCAAACAAGACTCTGTCAAATATACTGCAAAAGATGGTGGATAAAGATAAGAAATCATGGCCTGATAAACTCTTTCATGCTTTATGGTCTTATCGGACTTCCACCCACATGACAAATCGCTCAACTCCATATTCATTGGTATATGGAATGGAAGCAGTCTTTCCAATTGAAGTTCAACTACCCTCGCTCAGAGTTTCCATTTGTGATCAATCATCTACCGATGAACATTCTCAAAAGCGATTGAATGAATTAGAACGATTAGATGAAAAAATATTGTGCACTTTGCAACACTTGGAAGTCTATCAGAATCGAATAGCATGAGCTTTTAAAAAAAAGTTCGTCTTCATTCATTCACTCAAGGAGAATTGGTATTAGTTCCCTGAACTCCAATCATACCTGGAAAAAGACCTCCCAAGATTGATCCAAAATGGGATGGGACTTAATCAATACATAGGGTCGACTCCAATGGATCTTATTCATTAATCTCGATGGATGGAGAACTCATCACTACTCCAACCAATGCCAGATTTTTGAAGAAGTATTTTTTATAAACACAAAATATATCATCTATGGTCCGGTATGACCTTAAACTGCACCACCATCCAGCAAGACATTAAACTGCATCATCAACGGTCTATGCATATGACCCTAAACTATTTTCACATATGTCCAACATAACGTTAAACTGTGTCCCCTTCATCGTCCTTTCTATATGACGTTAAACTATACAGTAACGGTCCATACATATAACATTAAACTATTTTTATTCCTTTCGTCTCACATGACATTAAACTGTGACGTCCTAACTACATTATTCTAAACTATACAGAAGTCCCTTACATCCAGCATGACATTAAACTGCACTATCCACGGTCCATGCATATGAACTTAAACTATTCGCACTTTCGTCGAACATGATGCTAAACTGTATCATCCCTTTTTCATCCAACATGATGTTAAATTTTTAAAAAAGTCCCCAATACGTCCAACATGACGTTAAATGGTGTACTCTTTTGTCCTCACTACATGACATTAAACTGTACAGTCCCCCTTTCGTCCAACATGACGTTAAACTATATGGTCCCCATCATCCTAACTACATGATGCTAAACTATACAGAAAGTCCTTGATACGTCCTACATGACATTAAACTGTATTTTGTCCCTGCTAAATGACACTAAACTATGCAGCACCAATAGTCCTAACTGCAAGACTTTAAACTGCATAGTCCCTTTATATGTCCTACATGACATTAAAATATGCATCATTAAGGTTTTTGTTACCTCTTGTTTCTCACACTGAGTGTGACTCACGTGAGCTTAGAGAAAACCTCAACCATAACACTCTCTCTGGTCTACTAACCATATTTAAGTCCCAACCGCATCATTTTTTAGGTTGTTGACCCCAAGAACAACTTGATCATTAATTCATTCTTTAATTGAACTATGCGGACTTTGATCCTTGCCTTCCAGGCTGGGTATGTAGGCAGCCTCCCATGGTTCAAACCAAAAATCAATCTATTCACATCGGTTCACCTCCATCTCATATGATGTTGATTCGTGAAACCACCCCTAGAATCAATATCTTTACATTGGTTCACTTTCATCCTTGTTATACGACGTTAAACTATACAACACTTTTGTCCAGCATGACAATAAACTAAAATATTCTTTGATACCCTCACCTGAGAGGGAACCATAATTTACATTGATTTTTCAATCATGTTTTATTTCAAAGACTATGTGCATACATGGAAATGCCCAAACCTTTTATCTTGGGCTAAACCATCATTTCACTAAAGTCCCCTTTCACCCTGCACATGTATGAACCAAATTTTTATAGAGGGTATTTCAAGAACTACGTGGGCTTGATTCCCATCCTTATGGGATACGTAGGAACGTTCGAGTGTCCCTCGAATCCTACCCCATGTCTTTTGGGCCTAACCCCAAATTCCACTTCCAGTCCCTTCGCTAGAAAGTCCCCATGAAAACACACACTGTGTATTTCTTTCCATGGTCCAATCTCTTTGACCCTAAACTATGATCTCTAATCCTTTTGTCCCAAATGAAGTTAAACTGTAATTTAAGAACTACGTATGGCGTTATTCCGATCCTTATGGGATACGTAGTGAAGTCCAACATTTTAATTCAGGACCCAGCCAAAACATGATTATGGTTAGCATTGAACTGTGCATATTTGTATACATTGGAAAATACCCATATTTATGTTATATAATCCTAACCTTAAATATTTTCAGATCTTCATTGCCCTTTTCTTGACTTTTAGTCACAAAAAATGTCAAATTTCTGAGAGTTCGTTTACCTGACAATGCAGCACGTGCCCTTAGGCGGCCTTGCATAAACAATCTACATAACAGACTTGTCAGCCAAAAGATACTATTATTTGACTTTGCATCCAATTCCCTTATGTGGCCTTGCATAATTCAACACCCTAACGGGTTTGTTAAATAATGGAAACTTCGTTCTTTGGAAGAAATCCTCTTTTTTACTTATTGGTATTAAATTACAGTATGTAGGGATCCGCCAAAATATCCATCCTTAACATATTTGTCCCATATCTTTTTTCATGATCTGAAAGTATTCAAGTCTATGGTTTATATTCTACTTACCTACATTAGGGCCAGATCTTCATAGAAGTGATATCCATCGAGTTCTTCGATAATATTGTTCGAAAATATCTTCTCCATATTCAAGTACCTCTTTCCATACAACAAACTCTATACTTTGGAAAATTTTAATCTCCATAAACTTTCACTGGCTTTTAGCAGTAGAAAGGTAAATTTCTGAGAGTTCTTTTACATGACTATGCATCACGTTCCCTTAGGCAGCCTTGCATAAATAGTCCACATAACAGATTTGTCACCTGAAAGATACTATTATTTGACTATGAAACCAATTCCCTTAGGTGGCCCTGCATAATTCAACCCCTTAACGGGTTTGTTAAATAATGGGAACTTCATTATTGGGAACTAATTATTCTAGTGAATTTTAGCTCTTTTTCATATCATTATTTAGATTCAAATATTCTTAAGTCATTGTTTACATATTGTTTCCCTCATACTTGAGTATGGTAATATGTTTTCAGATAAATTGTCAAAAAATTGAGTCAATTCTAATTCATTTGGTCAAAGCTATTTTGACCTTAAACATTAGCTTCCTTATGTCCGACATGCATGAATTTAAACTGCCCACAAAAGACATGGGAACTCTGAATATAAGTCATGTTCCAGCTCACTAAACATACATTTTTTATGATTTAGGTAATACTGAGAAATTAAGAGTTTCAAAGTTTGTAGGGTTACTTATATTAATCCTAGTAAAAATTAAACTATGCTTACTAGGCCCATTGGCCTAGGTAAAATTTATTGTAGGTAGCCAAAGAATACAAGCATAAATGATTGAAGATAAAAGTATTCTCCATTGATGCACAAGAATTAGAGGGACATCCACAGATTGGAGCCTCTTCTCTTTTTTAGGAGATTACAAAAGACTGTCAACATAAGTCTTCACTTGATGTACAACATCCCGAGGTTCATCAGCAGCTACTTGAAGCTCACGCACTCGACCAGCTTCACTCTTCTCAGCTTGATGGAGTGCCTTCTTGGCATCTTCAATGGATTTCATACCATTCGTTTGAACTCCTTCCAATGAATTATTGAGCAGATCAAGTTCACCAGTAACAGCATCGAACTGTTGCTGGAGATGCACCTGCTGGACGACTTTTTCTTTGATTTTATGCTTCATCTTCTTCATCTTGGCAGCATAATCAGCCTCATCTCAAGATATCATAACCTCAAATTCACCGATGTTAACTAACAGTTTCACCATGGTCAGATCTTCGCAACACTTTTTCTCTTACTCCCTCCTGAAGATGACCAGTTTCACCACGGTAGTGATATTTTCATACCCAAAAACGCCAAGTCCTAGCATGAAAAACTAGGATGAAAATCGAGGGATCTTTAATGATAGCTCTTCTAAAGGCAACTCATATATGATTTTACATATGTCGATCCATGACTTGCGTCGTGAAAAGATGAACGCGTTAAGCACCTCTGGGTCTGATTCAACATCATCATCATAGGGGGGCATGTAATCTAGGATTAATTCACTTAAGGAAGTGCCTTATTCTGCTCTTTCCCCCCTGACTTGTGCTTCTTCACTTTCAATTCCTGTTGGGGAAGAGGCTAAGGCCTCACCTCCAGATCTAGCCACTGTAGTTGATGGCCCTGCATGATTAATTGAAAGATTTGGCTAGCTTCAAAGGATAAAAAAAGAATCGATTGTCTTGAAAATTAAGTACAATCATAAAAATTGTTATCCCTTACCAAACGGTGGATCATCAACTAGAGAAGACTCCTCCTTATCTTTCCCAGTCTCAATAGGATATTCAAGATGGGTCTCAGGAGGGTTTACTAGGTTTAGCTCTACTTGAGCTAATGTTTTTGCAATGGTAGGGTTGACATCAATGTCCACACCCTCTTCAGGCATTGGCAGTTCAGCCGCTTCTATGGATGGAACTGCATATTATTTTTAGTCATGATTAGAAGTGTAAATTATAAGAAAATTTAATGGGCAGAGGATAACACTCATGCCCAAGGTCTTTTAAATCACATTATAACTTAGCATGATCATAAAATTCTCTGAAAGACATGCCATGATTCATCATTTCATCCAATGATATTTCAGAATCTTGGTTAGTCTAACCAGTGGGCGCGTTTGATGTGTCTTCATGATGAATTACATCCTACAGCCCCTGACCCTGGACAGCATCTTCGGATAAAATCACAGCATTATTTGCAACAGCCGCTAGAAGATCTAATGCAGGAGTTGAACCTGAAGTATCACATAATGGAAGCCAGTCAGTGTTTCTTTCAACATTTTTTATGAATCATTATTGACTTACCAGGAACAGGTTCTTCTCTTCTTGCAACAGTAATAGGAGGGATACTTGGAATAGATGCTAGCTCTTCTCCAGGAGCAGCCCAGTCAGCATGGATCTGTGACTGCTCGACAGCACCCTCCGTGGGCCTTAAAAGAGGATCAGTCCTTCCCCTCAGGGGGGAAAATTGAATAATCCCCTGAAATCCCTAGAAATTTGAGTAACCATGTGGTCATGGGTATAGACTCATGATTACCCGAAGGACTTACCACTGCTAATGAAGTGTTTATCTATGGACTTCCTCCTTCGTTGCCTTTGCTTATTTGGTTTTTTGGGAGTATCAACAGTCTCCCATATTTGAACTTGGATTGGAGAATGGAAGTCTATGTACAACGCCTCATTCATGGCCTGATGGCCTGGAGATATCTCACCCAGATCGCGAGGAGAATCAGCAGCAGCCCCGATGGCAGTACCACAAGGGCTACACTGTGGCGAAGGAACCTCAGTTCTTTTCCTTGCAAGATGCAAGATAAATAAAATAACTTCCTTATGTAACAAAGCTTCGACTAGAATCAAGTTTAAATGAAAACATGGAAAGAAAACCTACATCTTCAGGAGCCACATAATCTTACCACTCCTCATCTCCAGAACCACTATCCCCCTCAGTGGTTCCACGATCAATCATTTCCTCCACCCGCCTGGTGACATGGACTGACTCATCAGTGGAATATATGAGCATTTCCAGCTCTCTGATGTAAGACCGCACATCATTGGGGTTATCGTCATATTGAATATTTGTAGAATCTAGAGGATTCCCTATTCCAGGAAGTTGTAGGCCCTCACATAAATCCAGCTAGGCAGTCTCAGTACCACAGTACAAACGTTTCCATAACTGGACAACCTCTGGTCTTAGACATGAAGGCTGCGAGGAAGGTCCTACAATCTTTGACTTCAATTTCTTCTCAGCTCCTGCAACTGTAGATAGAGAATAAGAAAATAAGAATTATTTCTTTATAATGTAGGAGTGATTAAATTACCACAATGAAGTAACTCAGCAGGAGTTGATGAAGAAGGTCTCTTGATTCTGACCTGAGGATTATATCGGGCATGAGGATACTTTTCCACTTGTTGTGCCTCATCATCCCCATCATGGGAATCCGGTGAATCAGTCCTAGAGGAGGGGTCTGGCGAATCAGCTTCAGGTGGGGAAGCATCACCTTCATGAAGAAGGGTTTCTTTCTCTACAGTCCTCTTCCTTTTCCCCACCAGATAAACTGGGTGATTTAGCACCCCTTTGGGGTATGATGCTATCCAGTGTTCAGCATAATATGTAGTCAAATTATGTGATGCTTTTTCAACTGGTAGATCAAATACCGCCCCAGTATTCTCCCTTTACATCAGCCACTATAGTTGCCAAAAAACAATCAGATGTTTCTCTAACCTGACATGTACTGGTGGAGATAAAAAAAGCTGTTGCAGACATTTGAATTGACGTGCAAATATATATGGAGCATAGGCTTAACATATAATTTCTCCGTCAAAACTGGAAACTAGCACACCATCCCTGCAATCTAGCAAGTATGCCCTCAAATCCAAATGGGCTGTTCCATCATCAACAAACCGCCCAGTTGGTGGATTTCCTTATGGAAAGAATTTGAATTCCTTAAACATGCTCAGCCTCACTTTCATGTCATAGGAATTAACATCTAATGGAGAAACTCCATAGAATGATTGCACTGACGGCCTGAAAGAACTTCCATGAATTTTTAATCCATTCTGTACACTGAAGTGAGTGGCAATCCATCCCCATAAAACATGGAATGGTGCCACTATTCTTAAAGGAGATTTACCCATGAAGACATGAAGTAAACTCCTATGAATCTTTGCTAAAATGGGGGTATCCAACCAAACCATGTTTCCCTCAGCTAACTTTTCCACAATGATGAAGGTCCCTAGCCTGATGCCTCCCTCCAAATCCCTGACTTCCAAGAGATAAACTCTGTGCCACAAATCCAAGAAGCCCGCCAGATGAGTCTTCTTCAAGATCTTTTGATTCACCTCATATCCCTATTTCTCAAACTCTCTTGCTTCTAGAGATGGCCAGAATATGCCATGAGCACCCCTCTTCTCAGGTTTTGGGCAGGTGGTAGGACGTTTGGGCCTCTTAAACTTGGATTTATTTTTCTTGGATACTTTCTCATTCGGATCCTTCTCCTTTGGATCCTTTTCATTATTCTCAATAAGAAATATATTCATCCACTCCTCCGGATGAATATCCTTTCTAGAATGAGTTAACGAGGTCACTGAACTCTTGAGTTAGTGGAAGATATTAAATAATTCCTGAGCTAAAGCAGGAGTCTTCTCTGAATCATTCCAACTCACCTTGAGAGGAATGAATTAATCATACATATCACCCAAAATTGGATCCCCTGAGATCTTGTGGACATCCCACAGACTGATACCTACTTCTCCATGAGTTAGATAGAAAGAATTAGTTTCTGGGATCCAGTGGCTAAGTATCTCCAGCATAAGTTATCATGTCTATAAACATATGTTTTCCCAACCCAAAGAACATCGTATATCACCAATCCTTTCAGATCCTCGACAAACTCTGAACATGTTTTTCGAACCCAGTATGCCCCCTTCCATGTTGGCTTCACACCCCCCCCCCCAGGACAGAAGTCCCAAATTCTCTTCCAGCCTTTGGATTGATCCATCTGAGCGTTTAGGAAGATTGAATGATGACAATGTGGTTGCAGCTCGGGCGTATGAGGTTTTAAATCTGGTGTACAAGGGCTATCATGCATCATGTGGGCCTTCTCCACTGTTCCAACATTTATAAATCCTCCTCCACATGAGATATTTTCTGAAGCAAAGTTGGTGTAATTTTGGAACCACAACAATGGAAGATAGTTCATTGCTTCTAGAATAGTGACTTCTCGCAGATGACCATAGCCATACAAAGGCAGATAAGTGCTTTGGGGGAAGTCGCGATGATATTTCTTAGATACTTAGCCAAATCCGGAAGAGTGCTATCTTTGAAGGTATAATAATCGTGGCCAATGATGTTCATCATATAATCAATCCTCTTGCTATCTAGTTCATCAACTATTCTGGTTCTAAGAGGCATTGATTCTGCACGAAAGTTGAATAAATTAACTTTTAAGTAAGTTATTGTTTCATAAAATTTGTGAAGGAATTTCAAAAAAATGTCTAAGGAATTAAGGCGCGTAAGTATGGATGTGTCACGCAAGTATGGATGTGTCACGCAAGTGTTAATGTGTCGCACAATTTTTGGGCATGCAAGTATCACCGCGCAAGTCCTATTACCATGACAACAACGTGAAAATGAAGAAACAACAGAAAATGAGAAACTTGTGCGGCGAAGGGGACCAGCGCAGAGAGAGCTCGAGAATCCAGAATCAGATGCTATGCGTGGAAAATGACCAAGTATTTATAGGCCAGGCGGCCCACCTGCACGCCTACACCCAGCGCGTTCCATCCAGTGCGCTCCAGCCCTGCGTGACTCGAACCTGTGCACCAAGTGTTGCGCACTGAAAGACTTGCGTTCCACCATTCCTTTGGTTTTCTTCTTTTCTTCAGAGTCACATCCTCATTTCTTTCGGATCCCACTCTGAGGGGGGACTTTTGTTGATTCTCTTTTTTTCACATTGTCTAAAAATAATGTAAAGGGAAAATGACTTAATACAAATTGATTCATCCTTTGAAGAAAACATAAAAAATTGACAAAGGCATGAACAAGGCTTCAAATGCACAATGGTCGCGCAAGTTTCATCACTGTGGAGCAAGTATACTTGCGTTCCGCCTAATGGTCGCGCAAGTGACTTGCGCGCCCCAAAGGATAACCGCCATAGGTCTTCTCTAGCCTATAAATAGACCATGTGGGCCCCCCATTTCGAGAGGTATTTTTTCCAGAAACTCAGATTTGAGCTCCCGGCGCCCTAGTCTCTTCTCAATGCTTCTGAAACACATATAAGGTAATTTCTTACCTAGAACGGAAGATATAAAGAGGGGGAGGAAGGCCTAAGTGTTGAAACTCATCCACACTTGTGCGCTTGAGTGTCCAGCCCTTAAGGGAAATGGCCACACTTGCACGCCGCCTAACTCCATCAATAGAACTTGCGTGCCACTCTTCTGGAAGAACCTCAAGAAGATTATAAAGGATTTAACCAAGAGTCGCTCATGTATTACCTTTCTGGTTAACCGTCGCGCAAGTACCCATGTGTCGTGCAGGTATACCTGCGCGACCAGGACTTACACGCCCATGCAGTACCAGCGCGCCTGCCAGGACATGCGCGCCCCTACCTTTTTGGGTGACCTTATTTCCCATTTCACCCCTCTTTAGCCATTACACCACTCTTATTCAAGATGCAGTCTTCAAGACACTCTTAAAAGCCATTTAGTTCATGATTTCTTGATTTGAATTCCTTATCTGAAAGGAATTCTATGGAATATCTCTCAAAAACTAGTGATTTACACATCTTTGTGTCACTAAAGATTAAGATTTCATTCATTCAACCTCATCATTTAAGATGAGAGAACTCATTAACCTGGGCCTCCTTTTTAGGAATAAGCCCCAGTCATAATTCTTAACATGGGCCTCCTTTTCAAGAATATTCCCCAGTCATAATTTTTAACATGGGCCTCCTTTTCAGGAATAATCCTCAGTCATAATTCATAACCTGGGCCTCCTTTTCAGGAATAATCCCCAGTCATAATTCTTAACTTGGGTCTCCTTTTCAGGAATAAGCCACAGTCATAATAATTATCATGGTCCTCCTTTTTAGAAATAATCCCCAGTCATAATTATTAAACTGGTCCTCCTTTTCAAGAGTAAGCCCCAGTCATATGCATTAACCTGGGCCTTCTTTTTAGGAATAAGCCCAGTCATAATCAATAACCTGGGCCTCCTTTTCAAGAGTAACCCACAGTTTGAAATATGGGCATCCTCTCCTGGAGTAAGCCCCAAGTCCCTTAATTTTTCAAGTCTCTTAACCTGGGCCTCCTTTTCAGGAGTAATCCCCAGTCTTAATATCTCTTAACCAGTCCTAATTTACCTTTGATCTGGGATTTCTTCTCAGGAGTAAAACCCAATAATAAGTCCTCTCATAATTTGGGCCTCCTTTTCCGGAGTAAGCCCCAAGTTTGAGTATTCCAATCTCCATGAAGCACATATACCTTTATGGACCCTATTCATGATTTATTCCCTAAAGTGAATCCCAATCATCATTTATCTAGGAAGTCATACATACATAAGTCCCACATTATTTCTTTTGATTGCATCTTTCATGGCACAATTGTCTGATTTTTACCAATACCTCTTTTTTCTCACACCGAGCATGAATCACGTGATCTTAGAGTGTAAAAGTAATTATGACATCCTTCTTTGAGCCATAAATCATAAACATCATACGCCCTTACTCGAACTACGTGGGTTCTGATTCCTTTTCTAAACAAAGGATACGTAGGTAGCTCATCTGCGGGTTCGATCCCAACTCTAAAATAATCCATGTCCTTCTGAATGACAATAAACTTCAAGTGCCCCACTGAGTGGCTTTAAAACTAGCATGGTCATCAGAATGACCAAGAGACTTCTATATAAATGTTTCGAATGATACCATTGACCAAGAATCTCTAAATAAATACAGATGATTCTCTATCGATGAAGAGCCTCGAATACATATAAAAGATTCCCTAAAATTCCAACATATTTAATCATTGATTGTTAGATCTGAAGGAAAGATCATCTTATACTTGGTAATGTAATAAGGATTCACGAACATAACTTAAATCTATAAAGAGAGTCCCAGAGTAGACAATACTTCCCCTAAAAAGGTGTGATGAGTCTGACCTCCCATCCTCTCAACCAATGCAAATTTCTAAACCTCATTAGTCCACAAACTAATGAGTGCCTACCTTTGGAAAGTACGTCCAAATGGATGTGGAATCATTGGATGCTTCTGGTTCTATGAAAAAACCAGTTAGAAACCGATTGGAATGTTTGAACCCTCAATCAAGGAGTTCATCCCCAAATTCCGAGGGAAATAATGATCATGGATCATGGAATGAAACATGTGTGTTTAATTTGTTTCTAGACCATATTTTTTGAAAACATATAGTCCTTCTCAACATATAAAACTCTCCTATGTAGGGGGAATCAAATAGGTTTTGTTTCAAATGTGTTCTTTCATGGTAGAGGGATTACAATAATGGGATGCTCGGAAAGGGTTGTTTTTTCATGCATGCTTTTGAGGATTGAGAGTCTTTTTACATGTTGGTGCTTGCTAGGTAGCACAACATTGTTGGGACTGGTTAAATTACAATGCATCGGTCGGTGAAGCCAAGTTTCCATCCTGAGGTCGACCAATAGTGCTTCGACTATCCTTTTATGGTAATCTTTGAATTCCTCTTAGTGTGTTCTTTATTAAGATGTTAACATGTCCCCTATCATGATGTCATATTGGGTTCACTAAGACGACATCAGTTATATGTCGTGCAATAGTTGGAAGTCATTGGACTGGTATGTGATATTGTTCTGTGTTATGCGTTGGATACATGGTTATAATGGATTCTTGGTTAAACTTGATTGATAATGGAGTTATAATGTAGGAACACCTTGGATAAAATTGTGATGCATGTCGCTTCCTTGACATGGCCACCAGGGAGATACCATTCGAGGTTCAGTCAATTTTCTTATGTAGAATTTTGGGCTTCACATCAAATTCTCACTTGTATGTGGAGCACAGAACACCTTGGAGAGTTCCGTAGAATCTGGGTTGATTAATCTGAGGCTATCTTAGATGATTAGTTTGGATCAGAGGTAATCCTTAAAGAGGTAATAATTCCAATCATATGGATCTGGAATTTATTTTTTCTCATGTTGTGGAATGTCTTTTTTAGTGATCAATAAATTGAGTGGAATAGGATTGTTAGCATGAAACATGTGTGAGATTTGATGAACGAGTTAGTTTTGAGAACGTGGTTCATTGAGAAAATGCATTTTGTTTCTGTCACAATACGTTGACTTTATAAGCCAATCGTTTCTAAGATAAGTCATCTAGTGATTGTTTGACTTGTTATATTTCTTATACTCTGAGTATGGTTCGAATGAGAAAGAAAGAAAGCCCCACCAGTTAATTGTGGGTGTGTTAGGAAAATCTGTAATGTCTTTCAAGGAAATATTGCGTCACCATTTTGGGTGATGTCTTTTTAGGTTTGACCACTCCTTTTAGTGAGGTCATGGCTATGACCTCAGTTGTGTTCAGGTTCTCCTAGTTAAAATAAAACACATCGGTAGCATTTTTGGATTTTTTGGGGTGTGCTTTGTAGATTTTTCAAATGTTCAAGGTAATGCGGAAAAGATATAGAGGGAGTTGATCTCGATAGGCTCAAGAATGTTGAGAACTTCCTACAGATCAAGAAAACATTTAGTGTTGATGAGCTTGGAAGGTTGTACATATAAGAGACTATATGTTTTCATGAGGTTGGTCATGGTATCATTTTAGAAAGGGACATTGGGTTAACTTCTTGTGTCTGGTAGGGGCTAGAGAGGGATTTGGGTATTCATGTACTTCTTAGTACAACATACCATCCCAAGATAGATATATAGTCTTAGCGCATGATTTAGGTTTTAGAGGATATGCTATGATCATGAGTCTTGGATTTCACGGACTCTTGGGAGAGACACATACCCCTAATGGAGTTTTCCTATAATAACAGTTTCCAGGTGATGATTCCGATGGAACCATATGAGGCATCGTATAGTAGGTCATGACGATCACCCCTATGTTGGCTGGAGTTGGGAGAGGAAGCTATGTTTGGACCTCATCTAGTCTAGGAGACCACTGAGTAGGTGCAGTTGATTTGGAAGAGGTTTAATACTACACAATCTCTCCAGAAATCATATGCTAATTGACAGAGACAACCTCTAGTATTTGAGTTCGGAGATCGGGTTTTCTTATTTGTCACACTGAGGTTGGGACATAGGAGGGTTAAGAGATAGGGGAATCTTTCACTGAGATACTTCAGGCTATTTTAGGTTTGTGAGTGAGTTGGTCTGGTTTCTTATCGGTTTCAGTTACATCAATGGTATTAGGAAATGCACAACTACTTCTATGTTTCTTAGCTACGACATTACTTTTCAAACCCATATCTTGTCTTTCATCCTGAGGAGGTTGAGATAGAGGTGGATGCATCCTTCGAGTAGCACCCTATTCATATTGTAGATCATAGCATGAAGGTTCTCTGTGGTGGGTCTGTTTCTCTGGTATGGGTTTTATGGCAGCACCGACGAGTATATGATGAGACATGGGAGAGGTAGGCTGACGTATGACCCCAGTGGCCATAATTTGTTGATGTTTCTTCTTCACCACCATTGAAAGTGTAATTCATGGTTGAATTGATTTAAAGGGGATGTTTTTAAGAACCCAAATCTTCATTTAAGGTATATATCATGATTTCGAGTTGTTTTTGACGAAAAATAAGAACTTGGAAATGTTCTAAGTACACACCATATACTTTGGATTTCACATGGTGTACTTGGTTGCAACATGTACTGGTTGTGTACTGGCTGAGTACATGGTTGTGTAAGTGATCTGGAAGACCACCTAAAGCGGGGGCCAGTTAAGGCTAGTACACAACGTATAAAAAAATGAACACGTCTTTTAATTTTATTTTTCATTGATTAATTAGAGCGGCATCACTTCTCATCTCTAGAAATACCTTCTTCTAACCTTGGTTCATCCAGAAGCGACTAGAAGTGACGATCAATGTTCAAGCCACCGTTTCTCTGTCAAAGGTCTGATATGAACTTTGGAAGGTGCATTGGAATCCCTCTGGTGAGTTCTTCCTTCTTATTGGTCCTCTATTCATGATTTCTCATCTCTTATGAGTTATTGAGGGTTGAATGATTTTTACATTTTTGTAGATCTACATTATTCTAGGCTGATTCAAGGGATGACTTTTAAGAGTGTTCATTGTAGAACATCAAGGTAGGTGGTTTGTTATTTTCTTTGATTGAATTTGTATTATATATTCTTAAAGTTCTGAATAACCATGTTTGGGGTATTACATGTTTTTGTAATTTAACCCTATTAATATATTCTATAGTTTGTTTGATTTAGAAAGTGTCATTTCTTAGGCGTAAGGGTTAATACCTTGATTATGGGTGTGTTTTCCCATGTTTGATTAATAATGGATGTTTGGTCTTGAAATCCTATTAGGATTTCTCTATTTTCCAGGCCTCGTGTAGTTAGGATAGAGTTAACATCTATTTGATATGCATGTGATTCACATTGTGAAAGTATAACCAAGGGGAATTTGATTGTGAGAGCTTCCCAATGTAGTTTCATTTAGGTATAATTTGTATTTATATTGACTTAGATGTATTGAGTGTGTGTGATACCAGGTGGTCATAGACCAGAGGGGTAAGACTGTGAGAGGTACTTAAAGGGTCATTATTAAATGAATATTAAACTATAGGAAATTGACTGTGAGGGAAACCAGGTGGTTATTATAATTTATTATTACTATGGAGACCAGGGGTACTGACCGTGAGAGCTACCCAGGTGGTTGTTTGTAAATGATTAGTGCTATGTGGGACGTGAGAGGTAAGACTGTGTGAGATTTCCTAGAGGGTCATACTTTTTTGAATTGAGGATATGTTAAACTAGTGGGGAAAAACTAAGAGACCTTTCCAAGAGGATTTCTTTTGAATGTTTGAGTAATGTGATGAGCCTTACAACCAATGATTGAGCATGGAATCGATCTTAAATGATTTTTTATATGGTCTTATGAGACATCTGTTTGTTATTATTATACAAGGGGATACAAATCATAGGCCAGATCCCAAGGTTACATTATTCAATGGATTAAATAATTAATAAATTTAAATGAATGTAATTGGAAAGTGTAGCATTGTTTACTTTTAGGTACTTCCTATATTATTTCTTATTCTTCATATTTTTTTCTATATATATATTCACTAACAGTTAGGCACAGATATTTTGGTGGATGCCTACTGGGATTCATCTCACACCCTTTTTGAGTCATTCTTTTGGACCCAAACAGATTACATGGTTAGAGGTATAGATAAAGGAAAGGGCCATTCGTCATCAGGTATATGATTTATATTGGAGTTGTAGAGAATGAGTCCAAGAAAAGGATTTTGATGCTATTAGAGTTTAATGATTTTTTAATATAAATCCAACATATATATGAATAAGTTTTATTTTTGAAAGATTTATAATGTGTTTTTATTATTATTTGGGATATGTAATTCCAAAGAGTGATTCATTGATTCCCATAAACTAGTTTTTTTTTCAGGGGGATTGGGAATGCCCATCGAGGGGTTTCAAGAGATGTGCTAGGTTACAGGTCGGGTCATCACAGATTAGTTCATTACATTATCAAACTCACTAACCCAATGAAACAGTAATTTGTTAATTTTATATGAACCACATAGTGTGAAGAATTTATGAAAAAGAATAAGTGATGGATTGGTACTACACTCATACAAACCATAAATTTTAGAGGTAAATGATTTGTTATCAATAATTATAAATCAATGATGGGTATCATTTGTGTGTTTATTTAGAATTATAAGGTTTAAAAATAAACATATTGACTTTAAATATTGATTAGAATCTCATGATTTAGAATTTGCAGTGGAATCTTTTAATATTTAGCATCATTATCTATATGGAGAATCATGTGATATATATAGAATACAAAAGTATTGGATATATATTTGTGTAAATGTTGATAAGAATGATTAAATGAAGATGACTAAATTTATTGATCGATTATGATTGCATCATCCATTATCATCACATAATGGAGAAAATTGTTGTTGATGACTTAATTAAGAAGTATTTTATAACATTCACTGGTCTAAGGATAGAGTAAAATCCCATGATCAATGATCTAGTAAGGTTATTTTTTTTAATTATAATAGAAATAATAACCTCATTAAAATATTATATGGTATATAGACTATCATTACTAGAGAAGAACTTGACAATTCAATTACATAATTTTGTATTGTTGAAAATAATTGATGTTATTTATGGTGGAAAATATCTCGATTTCAATATTTAAAAAGAGATATTCCTAAAGTTGGTAAGAGATTTTGTGATCCATATATACAAGGATAAAATAATGAATTAATAAATAATGTGAATAGATATAATTTCTTAGTATAACATGGGAGCATCATGATGTATATGTATCTTTGAGATAACTATTGGTTGGAACATATAAAACTTCAAATCACTGATTATACTTTATGATGCCTTCTTTTCCAACAAGTTAAAGATGAGAAAATGTTACCCAGATTAATAATGAACCATTTATAATAAAATTATAGAATCAGGATAACATTATAATGTATTTTTTCAATAATATTCCATGGTCATAAAAGTGGGAGAATTATATTTCGGTGATGTTTGATCGATTGAAAAAGATAGAACATTTTATAGTAAGAAGAGAAGACACTTCGCCAGAAGAACCATCTAATATTTAAATAGGATATGTTCTAAAGATTCATGATGAAAATTTATCTATTATCTATGATAATGATCCAAGTATCACCACAATTATAACACCTTGAGATTTTGTGATATTTTTAATTAATTTATCCTTTTTGGTATTTTGTATTTCATGCAACATTGAAGATAGTTTATTTTATATTAAAGAACTACGTTTGGATTGTGTTATACACAATACCAACATAACCACAATCTATAATCAAAATAAAAATTTTATTTCTCTACACATAACTCCTAGGTTATCTTGTATTATAAGAAATAACGACTTTCCTCGATGACTTGTGTAACATGAAAGACCAAGGATTACCAAACAATAATATACTTTTAAAATATTAATATTCAATATAAAAAGATAAAACCTTGTTGTTAAATTAGAGTTTATGAATAATATTAACTAATTAATGAAAATATACAGTTATCAATATATAATATGAATTCATAGGTTACTAATGAATTATAAATGAATATAAAAACATATTGAAAATAAAATGAAATATTATTATGGTCACAAATCAAGTTTACCCTAATAAATTAAATTTTCATTTATGCATTCCAATGAACTATGTAAAACATTCATTTCATTTGGAACTGACACAGTGTAAGTGACACGCAAAACTGACATGGCATATGTTACATGCTTTACCAACTTAGCGTAAGATGAATACCACATTGAGTTTCTACAAATTATCTTTTTTTATTTTATTACTTAAAAGAGATAATTATAACATATCCATTACAATTAGATATAGAAATAGTAATTAATAATTTTAAAATATTATTTATAATTATTTATATAATTAAAACATATTTATAATGAAAAATATGATTTATGGTAAAGTACTTTTATGTTTAAAAATATTTTTTTTTCGAATGAACCACTTTTAATGCCCTAATGTGAAAAATAATAAAATTAATTTTAGACACTTTTAGAAATTTAATTTTATAAAATAAAAGATCATTTTTGAATTCAAGGAGTCAAAATTATCTTAGGGTAATGTTTTCATATTTTTCTAAGAAACATCATTTTTTGTTGAATAATAAAAACTATCACATTTTAGTTAAAAACTTCCTTTTGTTTAAATAATTTTTAATATTAAATTATTACTGTATTTTTTCAGATCAAATTAGATAAATTATAAATCTATTAATAAAATTTAGCTCATTATAAATAATTTAACTTAGAAATTGAATATAATAACATAACATACATTTGAACATTTTTCTACTTTTAAAACCCGTAATTGTGTCCCGTCTACAGGATTAACATTAATGTTAATTTTTCCACTTTTCTATTTTAAATTTTGAAAAGGAAAAATATTTAAATATATTAAGTATAATATTTTATGTCTAATATGAACATGTTAATTTTTGATGAAAATTAGTAGTAAAAGTGACTAAAATTATTAACAGCAATTAAGGCCAAATTTAGCAAAAATATGAACAAAACCTTAAAATTATGGAGCCAAATAATATATCCAGTTTTACAAAACCCATTGGATGTACATTATTAGATAATATGACTTACATTATTTATTTTTTTGTTTTCTATGACATTTTTTAGTTAAGAGCATGTGTACAAATAAGATGTTTCTAAAAATTCCAATAGAGTCCTTTTTCTTCCCTATAAAAGCCACCCCCTATCCCACTTCCCCAAACCTCTCAAACATCTTATGTTTTGAAAATAAATACCAAATAGACTTACCATAAATCATAAATTCTTCCTATAATCATTCCCTTGGGAAGAAGGCAATCCAAGGAATCCTTTTGGCACAAACCAAAAGGAGTTACCTGATTTAGAGGTAACATCTCTCCTAATTCCATTATTTTATTTTATTTTTCAACCTCCTATACATTATTTTTTCTATGATTGGGAATAAAAACTAGTATAATAAATATAAAATTATGTTTTTATTCTAAGAGTTTGACTTACACATACACACACCTCTGTTTAATGGGTAACGAACATACCATTTCAGTGTACGGTGAAGTAACGCCTAATGAAACGATGATTGTTCATTTTTTCCTTTATCACTTAACACGGTGGAAATTATGAAGGAAACTCTTTTTATATATGTTATATATGATATTTATTATATATTTAATCTTATGTATTCATTTTTAAAACACATACCTTTGAAAATTTCATTTGGTAAAAATATGATAATTTCGTTTGAGGAAGTGTGGACTACCACCCCTTTAATGGGATGTGATTCATTCACATAGTAAATGAAATGTATTAAGGATGGGATTAATGAACACATGTGATATATATAATATTATAATTATACTTTAATGATATTATATCAATATTAGTATAGGAAATAAAGTTTTAATGGAATTTGTTTCGCGGTTGTTTTCAAAACCGCCCAAAATGTTTTTCGATCAAACAATTAGGGGCATTATTGTAGCTGAATTTTTAAAAACCACCACTAAATATTTTTTAAATATTTTTTATAAATGTTTTAGAAAAATTTCCAAAAAAAATTTACAACTAATTTTAGCAGGGATTTTTTCAAAACCCCGCAAAAAATGAAGAAAAAAATAAAAAATATTTATTTATTATTTATTATATATTAATTATTATTTACAATCAAATATAGTTTATTATTAATAAATTTCATTTCTTATAATTTTTCAATTAATGAATATTTATAATTATTTGTTAATAATATTTTTAAACTGAAAGAATTATTCCATATGTTAAAAAACAGACTTCGGTATCAAATGACCATAACCTTTGATCCGAGGGTTAGTTTTTGCTCCACAACTATTCAAATCGAAGCATATAAAATTACTTAAATCTAGGATACATTTTAATTGGGTAAAAAACGAAAGGAATAAAAGCTATTAAAGATTCCAAAAAGTCAAAAATCAAAATCGAACATCAAACGACAATAAGATTTGATCTGGGTGTCTACTTGGACTCTACTACATATCAAATCGAAGCTTATAATGATATCTATGCCATGTAGGTCTAAGACTAGATCCTAAAGCATTTTCCCACTTTTCATCTCCCCAGAAAGGCCCATAATCCCTCTAAAATAGATTTATTAGTCACTGAACCTGATTTCATAAACTTTAAATGGCTATAACTTCTAATATAGGTGTTTGTTCGACATATACCACATGCCACACCAAAGATCGTTTCATGATCATTGATTTCATTGGTTTTGATGTTGAAAAAGGAGTCCTGGATAAGATTTTATTGTCATTTTAGTATTTTTAGGTGTATTAGAGTATCATAACATTTTATGATTTATTTATTTATTTGTGATTAATTAATTAATTAATTATTAATTACATAATTAACTAATTAAGATTTATTTTTTAATTATTATATATTAATTATTATATATTATTTATTCTTTATTAATATATTTTTTATTTAATAGTTTTTATTTTTTCGTTCTTATTTAGTTATTATATAAAAATTAATTAATATAAATATTTTGAATATTTATTTATTTATTATATAATTATTTATTGTTTATTTATTCTCTATTCATTATTTATTAAATATTTATAAATTATTTATGAATTAATTATAAATTAATAATTATTTAATAAATATTGAATATTGAATATTGAATATTAAATATTTAATATTAAATAAGAATTATTAATTATTAATTATTTATTATTAGTTATCAATTATCAATTATTAGTTATTAGTTGTTATTAATTATTAATTATTAATTATTAAATTTTAAATATTCATTATTAATTAATTTTTTTTTTAATATTGAATATTTATTAATGTATTTTTCATTTATTTAATATTTATTTATTATTATTTTATTATTCATTTATTATTTTACATATTTATTTATTTTTTATTCAATACGCAATATTTATTAATTATTAATTAATTATTTAGGAATAATTTATGAATAATTTTTTATTTATTTTACAACTTATAAAGATTAATTATTAATTATTCATTCTTAATTCTTAATGATCAATTATTAATCATTAATCATTATTAAACACTTATTATTTATTATTTATTAATTCATCTGATTAATATTTAATATTTATAATTTAATTATTCCTTTATTCCATTATTTATTTACTCATTTACTCATTTACTCATTATTTATTATTGATTAATTTATTATTGATTTATAAATTATTTATATATTATTAGTTTTTTTATTCATTTATGGTTTTTTATTTGACTATTTAATAATTTCATAATTTTTTTATATTATTAATTTATTATTAACGAATTATTAATTACTTATTCATTATATATTCACTATATATTCTTTATATAATTATTATTTATTATTTTCAATTTGTTATCTATTATTTATTATTTTATTATTTTTCATCATATATTAATATATTTTTTTGTTAATTTATTATATATACATTAGTTATATATTATATGTTATATGTTATATATTATATATTATATATAATATATAATATATAATATATTATATATTATATATTATATATTATATAATATATCTTATGTATTATTTAGTATTTAATATTTAGTATTTAGTATTTATTATTTAAAATTATCTATTTTCTATTTAATATTTACTATTTACTATTTATTATTTACTATTTTTTATTTAATATTTTTTATTTTCCATTTATTTCCATATTATATATTTCTTTATTTATTATTCATTTATATTATAGTTATTAATTAGCAATTATTAAATATTAATATTTAAGTATGAATAACTAATTATTAATTTTTTATTATCGATTATTGATTTATCATTATTGAGAAATAATTATTTAGTGTTTATCTATTTGTTATGTATTATTTGTTTTTCCCAATTAATATATATATATAAGTATATTAAAATCGATTTATTCACCACATGATGAGCTAGATGGAGTTGTAAAGTCTTTGAAAAATAAGCAAGAGGAAAGAGGGTCAAATCTCAGCCAACGCATAATTTCAATATATGGCATATGCATGTGCATGGACCTTCATCACATATTACATTATGATTGACTATCATTATGGTCCTTGATTATATTGTTAAAGACATGGTCTACCTTGTGTAAGACTTGGATTTTAGACATCGAATTCCATGAGGAAATTCATTAGACAACAACTGATTCATTGATAAGACTTCCAAGTGGTACACTATCCTGGGAATTGGTCAGGGTCTTAGATGCTTGAATGCCTCAATATGACACCAATTATTCACAAAATTTATTTTAGAAATAATAATTCCATGGAATATCTCCATAGATTTGACTTAATGTCCTTAAACATGGATATACTTAGATTATCTCGTTGGGATCTAACGAAGTCTATACCATGTTTATCGTCGATTTTTTACTTAGAATCGATAAAGATTCCTCAACTAAGGGGATTGGGTACCTTCCATACTGAGCAGTCTACATTCATATAAATTCGACATGAGCCAAAGCTGGTGAGTTTTACCTCGTTCATATTCAATATATATTTTTACCTCATATATAAATTTTTGATCAATTTTACTACTTAACTTGGTAGAATATTTTTTTAAATTAAAATTTATAGTTCTTATTAATTCATGTATATACTAGATAATATTACAGTTCATATTCACATTCAAGATTTTTATTGGACACTGTTGGTGGTGGCCGACTGAGTTTCACTCACACCCTGTTCGGGATGTCATTTAATACCTAATAATATTTAATGGATTTAGGTAATGAAAAGGGAAATCACCCTTATTTGGATGCATAAATTTCATGTAAGATAGAAAATGAATTTTGATGATCGGTAGAGTAATCAGGATTCACTTCGAGATAACTTTTTTTGTCATTTTGGTTTTTTTTGTATATGAAGTACTATGTTTTCTTCTGTCTTACATGTCTTCCTATTTTATAGTATATATCATTATGAAATCATCAAATGTATATTATTCATACATCTATAATGTCTTTTCATTATTATTTGGACAGTTATTCTTTTGTTACACTGTTGCTTCCATTGTGTTTATTATTACTTTGCTGCTTAAAAATTATCTTCCGTTATTTTACACTCTAATAAAGAGGGTATATTCTCCCCACTACACCACCATATAACCTCACTACTAGTCGATATCCTCTGGAATATCTGAAGGAACACATAAGGCCTTGTAGTTAATTGGGTTCATTTACTTATGAGTGAACTATGCCTCATTCATCAAAACGGTATATTGAAGTTCCCCCTTTTCTTTTGTCATAAAATTTTGGATTGGTAGAGATGATATTAAGACAAGCTAGAACATGGTATTAAGTAGTGAATAGGAGTAACTAAACCATGTTCAAGGTAATATCCATGTTACTAATGATGAGATTTATTGTTTTGGATTATGTTCATTACAGTTGAACTACTTTCACCATTAGGTGACACACCTACTTTATGATTTTTTATCTTATGGATTTTTTCCCTTGGGCTAGTATAGAAACAATGCATTACTTCTTGTATCATTATATGCATGTAGGGATTTATATTCCATGCATATTCCATTCCACACATATTTAATTTATTAAATTCATATTTCTTAGTTTAAATTAATTTACTATTATACTAGAAAATATATTAATGTTTATTGAGGGGAAATGGGGAATATGAATTTATACTTAAAGTGCCTGCATCAACATAAAGAGAGTTTTATTATATAGATTTATGATGGAACCTTAAATAACCATTTATGGAATGTTAAATCCCTGAAACAATAGATTTATGGGATGAAAATTTATGTTGTTTCAATCAAGTGGTTTTTAATTGTAATTTATAATGTTTTCGTCTTTAAAAATTGGGAATAACAATCCCTAAAATCAAGCCATCATATATATACTTCTTACATACTAAGATAATATGTAAAGTCTTGTTGCAGTTACATGGAATGAAAATTATAAATTATAAATATTATGTATTTATAACTTGGGAATGACAACACAGATAACTAATCCATTATATATAAACATACTAAAATTTACCTGATAACGAAATGACCTGTTATTAAACGGGGATTACAATTTCAACATAAAGATCATATTATACTATATCTTTTTATTTAAACACCATAAAATGGAACAATTATGACAAAAACATATATCATTTTCTTATAACATATTCCTATAATCAGGTATTTGGCTAGCATATCTCTAGTATTCAATATGTTAGCCTATTTTTATTTCCTATCAACAATGGTTTCTACCTATAGTTAGTTTTTAGGAATTTTCTTATAAATTTTGGATATATGCCTCTATGATTGCCTCAGCTCGAGCACCAAAAATATAGTTATGAATTTTCTCTTAAGGTGGTGGGACTTGATCCTCTATCTTCACCACTTGTGAAACCTATAGTATTACTACAAGTTACACATGGACTAGGAATTGATGACCAGGTAAGAGAGAGTTTCTTATAACGAGTCTAGTCTTTGGAGGGATCTCTATGACCTGCAACGATAATGTTATAGCTAAAAAGGGAGTTAAAAAAGTACAACCCACCTAATTGTTTCGAGGAAGGTGGTTCCACGACTGCTGTGTCTTAGTTAGAGTCAATACTCTTGATCATTTAGAATCTAGAGACAGCTTTGGAAATGAGGGTGATGTATGAATATTATATGATATTTGGATCTACTAAGAGATGGTGGGATGTTCTCACATTGTAAGATCAACATCAAGTAATAGGATGGAGTTATTTCCAGACTAGTTTGTGTTACTATTTTCTCATAATAATATTTAATGTCAATTGAGCTAGGGAGTTTATGCATATGGGGAAGTATGTTGTGTATTTTATTGATTACTCATCTTATTTCACCAATACTAAATTCCTTGTGCCCACTATTATTATTGACATGATATCGAGTGAAAGTTGTTTGAATGATGGATTTAGGTATACTATATAATCTCAAGAGGTTTTATTTTGATTGACTAATATCTCTGAGATAGTGAATTATACCATAATCTCTATGAATAATTAAGGGGAAGATGAAGTTATAAGGTATGGTGGTACAAATTCTGGGCCAGGTAGTATTGGAACCAAGTCTTATCACAACAGGTAGTTGTAAACCGAGTTTTGATTGTGTTTATCATCTATCTATATTTTTTTGATAAAGGATATTGCATGATAATTGTTTTTACTATGCTGATGGTTTTAGTTGTGAAGGAGTTGTATTTGTTGATTTATTTCCAATTTTTTATATCCATGAATTTGGAAAATGGAGACGTTTGATTTTATCAATGTTTTTTTTTAAAGATTGAAGGTTTGTCACAATATTGCATGACGATGGAGTAATAGGACTATCACATTCAAATATGGGAAAGAAAATATCTTAAAACAATATTATTAAGGGGAAAAAGATAATTTTTTGAGAAATATGGAGAGTTGTGTGCACCTACAAAATAAAGATAAATTGGGAGGCATGAATGAGAGTTTATCACCAAACATGACATAAAAATTTGGACCTATCTGCTTAGGAAAATTTTGTGTTCAATTTAGTAGGCAGCTAAGAAACCTTTTTATATTGATGAAAACATCTATAAAAAATAATCTGACCTCTGTCATCTAGAATAATGATTACAATTATGTTTTGGTGTCTATACCACATGAAAGATTTGCATGCCGAAGAGTTGTGTGCATTAATATTTCTTGATGTGTGTTCCTTGTGTCTATCAAGACCAAGTGAAACTAACGATCTAGTTCCATAGAAGATATGAGTTTCATGGATGATATATTGTCTGAAAAATCCAAAAGTTGTGTGAAATAATAGGTATTGCATGAAAGTTCTTGTGTTATGCTATTAGTAGGTTTTGAATATTTTGTTTGTTTGATCAGTTCTTTCAAGTTCCTCAATTTAGTATTATGGTGCAAGAAGAGTCTCATTATAGTTAGGGATGAAGTCATAAATTCCAATTTACTAAAGTGAAATTAAAATCATTAAACTGAGTAATACTTTACTCAAATTAGTGAGATATGGGGATTCAATATAATATTTCTCAGGGAGTTAGCATTGTATCCCAAAAAATTGGTGAATGAATTTTCCCTGGAATAGAGTTATTGAGTCTGAAATTGTTTTCCCGCAACTATCAGAGAATAGTTTATTTTGGTATGACCAAAACATTGTCGATGTATACTCCTTGGACTATCCATTAGTTGTGATGAAATTTAAATTGTTTTGTTGTATCTCTCTATGTGAATGTTTAATTACTACATTATTCGATTAGATAAGTTTAATTGGATTCTACTAACACGAGAAAAAAATTCAGTGCATTAAAAGAAAATGTTGACACCCTGATTCACCCCTCCCCTCTCAGGATTTCCTAGTGTTCTTCAGGTAGTGCATAATGTATTATTAGTATGCATCACTTCATGATTTGTCATGAGGGTAGTGGAAGTCATGGTTTACACACTCGAAGTTATGTGGTATAACATCAATGTGGAAGGCAAGGTCACATGAACCCTCGGTGTGATAGAGACCTGATAAAGCTTCACATCAACTATAAAATGGACCATATCTTTATATTTCTCAAGACCATTCCACTAGTAACTAATAGAAGAGTTTATTCACAATATTTGAATTAGTGAACAGGATTGGTATCTTCATTCCATAAATGAAGCTGGATTGCCACTAACTAATTACGATAATGTAGAAATCATGGCAAAAGAGGCCATAAATATAATGTTTAGTTCAATCTGATCAGACCTTCTCAAGGTAGTCAGGTTATGACCCATGGCCATGGATCATGACATTTACATGTTTATAGAATATACCTAAGGAGCAGAGTGCCTGGAAATATTTAGGGTATGGTATGATCTAAGTATCCTTAACATTAGTATTTGATTACATGATGCAATAATGTCACACTAGTTATTATTTTTTTGTTATAATACATAGTCTCCAAATCTTGATTTTGTAATTTTTTATGGTAATGACTAATTATACTCTATTGGGAGTTTGGTCAGAATGTGTGTACTGATACAAGGATTTTCCCCTCAAGATCAATGATTATGGAATATTAGCCTCAAAGGGTTTCCTTATTATCACTCGATGGTAGAATCTATGTTCATAAATGAGAGTGAGACGTCAAGAAAAGTCGTGATTAACCTGAGCATCATGTTCTGAAAATAGTGTCATCCCATATTTCTAGTCATTTTCATGATGATTAAGGAGTGTGATAGGATATTTTTCATCTAGTGGTGGAACATTTTAGTAATGTTTCCCTAATTTTTGGGTTTAACTTCTGATGAAGAGCTAGATTTCTTTATTGGTCTTATTCGATGAGTGAAACCAATATCTATCCCTTTATACAGAATGTATCCTACTAAGGTTATAAAACTCAATGGGAAGAAAGGGGAACTATAAGTGTAAGGGTTTATATAGAACAATAATTTTCATTAGTTCTCACCTATAATTTTCACCAATAAGGATAATGTAAACTTAATACAATGTGTAAATTACATGTTAAATTGGATTTAAATTAAGAACCGGTATCACTTATCTATAAATATTATCACTTTGACTAGCTCTGATAATCCAGGTTCTTCCCAATTATTGACTTGATATCTGGATACCATCAGGTATCATTTAGGCACTTGGATATTCAATGTATATAACTTCTAAGAAGGTATATATTTTATGAGTCTTTAGTTATGTTTTTCATTTAATCAAAAACACTATATATTTTTAAGGCCTTGATGAATTAAGTATTCCAACATTACCTAGAATCCTTAATGGTTTTTTTCAGAGAAGATATCTTGTTGTATTCTAAGACTGGACATGATCATGCCAATCACCTTGAACTCGTACTAATTACACTAAGATACCATACCTTCTATTATAATATCACCAAAGGACACTATTGGATTAATAAATATTACTTCATGGGTCATATTATATCAGAAGAAGGGGTATCAATGTATCCAATGAAGGTGAGAGATTTTGTTTTGGTGAGTAGGTTAAGAATGTATTTAACATACAAGGATTCTTAATTCTATCTAGTTAAAATTTTTATTTCATTTAAAAATGTTCATACAATGTATTACCATTTACAATCTTTAATATAAAAGGTGTTAAGTTCACATGGTCTTTACATTGTGAGGAGGCCTTTCAAGAGTTGAAAGGAAGGTTAAAATTGACACCAAGACTGATATTTATTAATCCAGGTTGAGGCTATATGGTTTATTATGATGCATCATAAATTGGTATGAGATATTTTTTGATACAAGTTGAATGAGTCATGGTTTATGGGTCTCTATTTTTGACACCTCTAAATCATAATTACTTAAAAAATGATCCAATGTTAGAAGTTTTTTTCACGATTTTCATTGTTAAACAATTTTTTAGGGGGAATTAATTATTTTATACCTTGACAATAAAAGCCTAAAATAAATATTAACATAATGTGACTCTATCCTTTGACAGTGAAAATGGGTTGGATGCCATCAATAGTTAAACTTTGAGCATTCCTATATATCAGATAAGGGAAATATAGATGCTAATTATCTGAGTGGGAAAAATAAGAAGCTAATTATTTAGGAAGAAATTTATGAATGGTAGCTGATATATATTTATTATGTGATGCATATTTAAATTCAGGAGAGTCATAGGTACCCTATACTCGATGATTTAGTAGTGAATTAATAAATTCAAGATAAGACATAGAGTATGCTGCTTTCATATCCTAAATACTTTGTCCTGAGGGAAATGATTTTTTGTGAGGACCCATGACCTAGTTAGGGTATCTATAATGATAAGATCCTATATATCCTTGGGTGTGTATGGGAACCTATAGACATGTGTGAGGAGTTGATTCAAGAATCCCATTATTTTAAATGGGAAATAAATCCCAAAATTACCAATATGTATCATGAGTTATGCAATTAGTACCGGTGGCCTATGATGAAAAGGGAGATTTCATGATTTGTATATTAGTGTTCTACCTATCAGTATGTTAAGGAATAACACTAGTGGACTACTAGTCCTTTTCCGTTGTTACCTATTCTTGAGATGAAACGGACTAAAATCCCCATGGATTTCATAATTGGATTATTGAAATCACCTTTGCGTAGTGACGCCATATGGGTGATTTTTGACAAGCTGATGAAGTTATCCCATTGAATTATAATTAAGGATACCTTCTACGTGGTTTATATTGGGACACATTATCAACAACATATTATATTTCTTAATGGGGTACCACATACCATTGTTTTAGATATGGATTTTCAGTTCACTTCTCAGTTCTAGAAAGGGTTGCATAGAGATCTTCTCTAATATGTGATTCTAAGTACAACCTATCACTCGAATATTGATGATCATCCTAGGAATACTCTATAGTTACTCATGGACATGATTTTTATAAGAATACATTAATTTATAGGCTCATGGGAAATGAAATTATCTCTAGATGAGTTCTTTTATAATAATAGTTTTCAAGAAACTATCCAAATGGATCTGTATGAGGTACTTCATTGTAGGACATTTCATTCACTTATCTTCATGTTAGTGGAAAGGGAGGCATCACTACTAGAAAATTATCTCATTCAGGAGAAATTGAAACATAAATAATTAACCAGGTAATTTATGGTGATAAATTATTCTAGGTAATCAACATTTTTTTGTACTGTATTTAGAGGTGGGATATCATATCTTCTTGTTCTGTTTCTCCTAGATTTGGTCATTAACAGATTTAGAGACAGGGGATGTTGACACTTTGGTTCATTGGTCCGTTTGACATTTTCGAGAGATTCAGTTCGTTATCCTATCAGATATATCTTCCTCAAAGGCATTTTTTCATTCATGTAATATTCTATGTTTCTCATATTCACCATTAATATTTTTACTCATATCATGTCTTTAATTATATTGAAGCAGAGTTGATGGATGGCACTTATTTTGGGGATTATCTGGTTTTTATCATTTATTATATCAAAAATACTCTCTAAGGTATGAAATCTCCTCTAATGTTGGTGCTATAGTAGAATGATAATGTATAGTATGATACATGGGAATGAGAATCTGATATATGTGTTTGGTGGCTAGAATTATTCATGGGTTCTACCCAAATACCCCAAATTGTAAAACTCATGGCTGAGTTATTATAAAGAGGTGTGGTTATAAGAACTAGTTTTTGTATATAGGTATGGATCCTTTATTTTTTATTATAACCCTTTAGTTTTATATTAATATAAATTACTAACGAGGTGGTGGGGTATTTAGAGAATTAGGGATTGGAATTTGGCTCAATTTTATAGTTTTTTTTAGAAAAAGGAGAGGTAAATGGTTAGCACTTAAATTGTAGCTCAAACATGATATACTATAATAGAAGATAATGGTTATCGAAACCATACAATATAAGTCAAAAAAACATGAAAAAACTATAACAAATTTAAGAGGAACCACACACTATTTACACTAGGTTTTGATAATCATTCACATAAATCATGTTTGATATAGGTTCTTATATAGTGTCCATTACATGATTCGTCCATAGTTTTCCAACCATATATCCCAATTGTGATCTCCTTAAAAAAGTTTGAAATTATGATTTTTGACAACAACCTTTAACATTTATTATACTTTTACTCCCTTGATTTCATAAAAACTCTTCCATGTGATTGCTCTCTTCTTCCCCTCTTCCAGGATTTGGGAGATCTCTTTGATTTTCACTCCAATTCAAATTTCATTCATCATGTTTGATCACCCTAAGTTATTATACTAATAATCATTATGATTTTATTATTTTCTCTAAAAAAGTTTAGTATTATTTATATATGACATAATATAGCCTTTTGTGAGGGATTTTTTTGGAATTATGTTTTATCTCATTCCAGCCCATATATGAGGAAAATATTGGATGTGTATTCTACTACCCGGTGAAGGTATATGGTATATTAATTTTCCTTAAAGGTTATGGTGTTTATAATTTTTCACCATTATGTCTCAAGATAGAGTTTCCAATAATTTCCTCTAATATTCATAACTCCTTCATTTAATCACCAAAACCATGAGTTATACCCTTATTTTTACCCATCGACATTGTTGGCGGTTAAAAACCTCAACAAGAATAACCCCTTTCAGTGGGTTTGATTAAATGTCAACGTTTACAATTATTTACCTATAACCAAACCACTTATTAGGTGCGTAGAGATTTCCACTTGAAATTGGAATCCATGATTGAAGTAAAAAAAATTATTAAATGAAATTTATATACCACTTGATGCTTCCAGATCACTTGTCAGTGAAATTATATATTGAATGAATGGAATTGATTTATGGAAATGATACTTCCCTTTTCCCTCTTGATCACAAAGAAATGAAATGATCCTATAAGGATAAACTAAATTTTCAATGGAACAGTAAGATAACATGGACCATTGATCACTTATTACATTAAGTATGACTATAAATATATACATTTATGAAACCACTATAGGAATTTTCTTCCTTGGGTACGACATAGATTATCGACGTGGAATTACTTCAGTGAACTCATTGGAAACCACCCAATTAATTGATGTAAATTCCAAGTGGTAGACCATCCTTAGACATGGTCAATGTCTTAGATGTTTGAATGCCTCAGTATGATAAATAAGACTCACCTACATTACAATGGAAATTAGAAGTCATTGAATTATCTCATTAGATTTAGCTTGATGTCATCAGACACAGATCACCTTGTATTATCTCCTTGGTCTCCAATGAAGTATATTCCATAGTTACCTTGGACATACACTGTAGACTAGATGAGAAGACTATTACATGGGTGTTGGGTTCTAATCCTACTAAAAGTTCTACACTTAGATATAACTGACTTGAGTCAAAGATGAGTTTTTTACTTAGTTCATTTTCATTATACAGTTTTACCTCTCTCTCTCACACACACAAACATATATATTTCAAACTATAAATTATTATCTTCTCAGACTAGATTATAATAAAATAACACTTTATATTTTTTATTAATTCATTTGTATACTTCATAAGATCTCATTTTATATTCAATGACGATATTTGTATCATACATCATTTTTTTCTGGAATACTAATTTTTAGTCACACCATGTTCAGGCTTCCATTTTGTACTCGAGAATATTACATGTATGTAGTTAGAGAAAAGGGAGAGAGCACAAATTTGAATAATTTATTTTCCTTTAAGTCAATTCCATAGGAGTAAAATGTCGAGATAATGCTCACGAAGAACATTGAGATAGAGCTATGGTCTTCATGGTTTCATTTTGTATATACAGTAATGTATTTCCTACATTCATGGATATTCACATATTCACTTTTTTGTATCATTATGAAATTATCATTTGTATTTTATTTTTGTTTCTATTATGTATGTTTGTTTTTATTTAGATGGTTAATCTTCTATTTCTTTATTTATTAGGTTGTGTTGATTATTACTCTTATACTTTTTATAATTTACCACTATGATACACTCTAATAAAAATGGTATTATATCCCCCTTGTACCAACATAAAACCTCACTTCTAGTAGGAATCCACTAGTATACAGGGAGGAACACTTGAGGATATGTGTCCAAATGGGTTTGGTTACTTATGATTGAAACAGTTCTTATATTTCAAAAATGAATACTAAATAGTCAAGTGAGAAATAAGTGCTAACACAGGTATATGGTTTATGTTCATATATAAACCATTTTTCTGATCAATATAATGATGTTTTTGGAACTGAAATATCTATACCTACCCCCCAATAAAGAAAATTTCACAATCCAAATCAAGGATACAGAGACAACTCCCAAGTACATTATGAATTTATTAATATATAAAATCAAGTGATACCACATTTACAAAAACTATACAAAGAACTACCACCATTCCAAAACCCATAAATGAAGCCATATAACAAATAGGACATCCACTATCCAACCTTTCAAAAAAACCATCAAACATCTATCAACTAGTTCAAAACCACCGGTTTAGAACCAATAATGTGTATTAGTCGAGGATTTGAGAAATGAGTTGAAGGAATTGTGGAACTTGTTAGGAATTCATGCTAAGATAATTTCTATGAATACATGAAACTTACTTTCTCCACTAGTTTCGATGTTACATCCTGTTATTTTATAATAGATTTCCTATTTAAATAAATTGTATTTCTTTGATAGTTTGATAGACATAAAACACCGATCTTAAAACGAACCATGATATATTATAACATAATTATTAAATTTAAAGGTATAAATAGAATTAAACACATTAAAATAAATATGTATTTAATTTTTTTAATCAATTAAAATTTAATGTTTCATTAATATTAAATATTTACTCAATATTTTTTAAAGTCATTTTATTATTAAAAAAACATGTTTTCTTCAAAAATGTTTTTTCTTTCATATTGTGCAAGAAAATTAAAATTAATTTATACCATTTTAATAAATTATATTTGAGTAAGTGAATATAATTTTTGAAATTAGTATTCCAATTTCATATTAACATGAATTATTTTCATTTTTTGAAAAATATTTATTTGTGAGTAAATATTAAAAATACTATTTTTTGTAAAACTAACATTTATTTTCACTAAATCATGAAATATAAAAGTCTAATTATATATTTAATTTGATCATAAATTAAAATTAGTCTTATATTATTCTAAATATTATAATTAATTTGATAGGAATTAGAATTATAGTCATATTTTTTGTAGGTTGACTAGAAATTAAAATTTTAATTTCAAAAGTAATTTTGTGGAAAAAGCGGAAAACCTCAGAAATTCATAATTGAAGGTCATTAAACATAGAGTTACATAAAAAATTAATTAAATATGTGGTAAATTATTTTATATTCAATCACCCAAAATAATCTTCATTATAGTGTATATACCTTAGTATCAGGTCTTCCTTGATAATAACTACAAAATGATGGGCCATCTTATCCCATGACTCTCAATATTCCTCTAAATTGATCTAAATTTTATTGAATAATCATAAGGAAATGAAATATTTTTTTATCCAAAATATTTTCTTGTCATTGGTATCAACATGAATCATTCATTTATATATTCATATAAAATTATCATTTGTAGAATTAATATAGAGAACTCTATTGAGAAATTATACTTTTGGGTGGAGAATGAACTCTAGAAATTGTTCTTTTACTAATTACACCATGATAGACATTATCTTAAATTAATTAACATGAAATTATTCATGAGACATTATGATATTGTATAAATTAGGTATTTTCGGTTGGCTAACACTTTTAGCTTCACCCACAACCACATATTCGGTTTGCACCTGATGTGAAGCTTCTATATTGTCACAACCCTACTCTTGTTCCTCACATAAATGACCCTAAAACATTTATTTTAAATAATATATATTAATTTTATTATTATCAGCCTGATCCTACTTAGTGGTTTTTTATTTAGGCACCCTGTTTAACACACCCTTTTTGGAAGACCATGTCTCTAGGGGTCTAGGCAAGTAAGAATAGTCCTTTCACATTTTAGATTTATTCGCTTTAAGAACCAGTGGAATCCCCATGTATTGAGTTACCTTCTTAAACTTCTTCCTCCATGAACTATGAAGTAATATACCATGCATTATCTGAATACATTCCACCAAAAACACACTGGATATATCAGCACTGGTTATGTGAATATCCTATTCACCAATTGAAATATACAGGGAATCAATTTCTTTATCACTCTATAATGGAACAACCTAGTTCTTGGAAATATTAAACATATTTTTCAACTTGGGAATAACCATTTTAAACTCATCATGGTCATTATCACAAACCACATTATCATTAAAGGCATGAAATTTATTGTGAAGATGTGTTGAGGCAGAGGGGGCCTGTTAGACAGGAGGCTTCTCCTTGGAGGCACCCTTGATTACATATGTATCAACGAAATCCCACCCAATACACATTGATTTGAGACACAAAAAAATTAATTTTTAAAAATATTGATAAGATAAAGACCATAAGAAATCTTCTACCTTTTCACAACCCACTAAACAACCCTTTTTGAGCGAATTATAATGTTGTGGTTTAGGGGTAGGACCATGTCTCCCCCAAAACCTAAACTATCTTTTTGAATCCTTATAAATCAGACATCATACTACAATTATGTCAGTATTCTTTAGATCTGGTTTCATTGTCCAAGTCTTCTTCTAAATATGTTCACCTAATGTGAGAGTAGCATTGCCTGAGACCCCAACAAAGTGGCCCTCACAAAGATCGAATATTGAACTACTAATATCCAGGAATGTGGGTTTCTATAGAGATAACAAAGTGAAATTCTACTATAGGTGACAAAAATGAGAAAACTACGTATAGAAATAATACACGGTTTCAAAAACCACTAGTTTATAGAATCAGATCTCTTGACCCACCATGATCTATAAAGCATCAATAAAAAACCTAGAAGTTTCAAATTCCCTAAAATTTAGGGTGAAATGGGGTTTAAAAAGGATATTTAATGATAATAAAAAGAAATAAAATCTTTCAATAAAGTCACCCAAAATTTGACGAATAAAGGGATTTTGGATGGGAAGGGGAAGTACCAGAAAATATACACAAATCATCATGGTGGTGGGATCTCAATTATAGTGAATTTCATATTTCCATATGAAAAGGAAGAACTAAGATCCATCATAAGAGATTTTTCCCTTAAACCATGAAGTGACGGGATAATAAATACTGTATAATCAAATAAGGAAATGGAAGGGACCCAAAAAACAACCAATAGATTTTTCTTTCAAGGGCATAGGGTAATTGAAGAATCAATTGAAATTGTCAAGCGATGGATGTCGTTGATGAAAATGTGCCACCAGGTACAACCCATGAAGATAAGATGATTATTAGAACTCCTAGATAGAGACTGGAAGATAAGGGACACCTATATAAAGATACAAGACATTCGAAAAAAGGTGGATGTTGGGGAAGTAAGGGAGAAGGGTAGTGTTAGTAAAGGGGGAAAAGGCCAATGGAGCCTACCTTCTTCATAGATGATGGGGGATAGGAAGACAGGACTTTTCCACCACCCAGAAAGGTATTTTTCAACTTTATAGGGTTCTATGTGGTAGTTCTATCAAATCCACAATGCCTTCCTTAGGGAACTAGTATATGTTCATTTTTGGTCTTATAAACACATTTTTCTAAAAAGACTAGTTATATTTTTAAAAATGTACATTAAAATTGATCTTTCCACCTATAAAAATTGAATCATGAAAAACAAATATGATATTTGAATCATGAGGTTAAATTTGGTTAAATAGGTCCAATTTAATTTTTTGTTATTATGTATAGTAATCATAGTAAAAATGTTTCTACTATAGTTAGGTCAAAAAAATTAAAACATTATTAAAACTATGAGGTAAGAATTTATAATGACCTTAAAATATCCTTTAATATATTGAATGTTTGTGGTTATACCTTCTTCATATAATATTCTATGTTATGGAAATTGATTCCTCTTTTCATTGATAACAACTTATATATTATTTTACATCATAAAAAAATACAAATTTCATACTCTTCTATTTTAAAAATTATAATTTTTCTTCATGGGGATAAATAGATTCTATTGTGTATTATAAATTATTATTTTAAATTTTATGAAATTATATTTTTATGTTTATTTTTTTATCAAATTTTAGTGATTTTATAAATACATTATATCTCATACAATGCTGACAGGATGCCTTTGAAAATAGTAGAAAAATATACTGAATAATTTTAAAAACATCGAAATAAAATTTTTTGAATGAATTTTGGTGTTCCATGAATAGAATTGAAAATTGTAATAAATATGTAATTATGAAAATTTTTATATTTGAAATACATTTATGTTTTCCTAACATTAAATTTATGTTAAAGGAATAGTCCAAAAATGTCATTAATTATTTTTAATGTTATCTAATTTTTCATTAAATTATTTAAAAATAATAAAAATCATGAAAGAGGATAAGAGAGATGATTTATAGTCTAAAATGACTTACATTTACCATATTTGTGAAAATTTTTACCTTAGAATAAAATTTATAACTCTTTAGTATTGAAATTGTTGTTACCACTCTAAAGGATAAAATTGGTTAATAAAGGGGTTAATCTAAAATTAAGGTCTAAAAGTCCACATAAACATGTAAAATTTTATTATTTAAATGGATTTTAACGTTAAACTATATTACCTTTTAAATTTTAATCACTTTTTCCACTTTCACATGAAACATTTATTACATTTAAAACTTTTATATAATTTTAAATGTGTCATTTCCTTTACTATAAAAGGACACCACCTATCCCATAATATTATCACCATAATGAGGGATTTAAATCATCAAAAACCTAAAAAAATCAATTTTAAACATCCTTATTCATGTTATATAGGTTCTAGTATGCTAAAAAAACTATACCTAAGGTCATTGATAAGAAATCGAAAGGAGGTGACTCAAATAGATGTGAATCGATTTAACCAATATATTTCATTTTAATTCTTATTTTACCAAATTAAATTATAAAAAATTATTAAAATATAATTACATTGTTATATAACATATAATAGGATGTTTTTATCTTTATTTCACAACCCTTATCCATCACATTTCCATTATGTGAGAAATGGAAGTATCACTCGTTGGTACGTGTGGACTGCCGCCTCCACGTAGCGATATGATTCAATTTATACCACAATATTTCATTGTTAGTTATTATTATGGATTTTATAGTAATATATTATAATTTTTTACTTAATTATTATCCTATAAGTGTATGATCTTATCTACCTTATTTCATTCCCATCCGTTGGAATCTGATAACGTCACTCATGCATATGTGTGCAATACCACCTCCTTGAAGCGATGCGATTAATTTTGTATATTTGATTTAAATGGACTATAATAAAGATATATTTTGTGATTATATATGATGTTTATTTTATAATAATTATTTTATATGGTGTAATTATAATTTAAATTTCTTTAATTCCATCCCTAAAAAAGTGAACACATCACCCGTGCATACGTATCGACTACCATCTCCATGAAGTGAAGTAAATAATTTTTCATCACCATATTATATATATTGTTATAAAATTGTATATAATCATTAAATATGATACTTATTATAATATTAAAATTATTGAAATTATTCATCCATGATCAATGTATATGAACAAAACTGTCGAGTCTAAACATGCCTAAAAAACTAATCAGTTATCACCCGAAATATTGATTCTAATAAGGAATTGTTAAAAAACAAGAGATAAGATATTTTAACTAAATAATATATGGTATGATACATATTAATATGGCTCTATAATATATTCATATGAAATATTAACTTATTATTTAAGATTTTTGAATTCATATGAGGTACGGGAAGACCTGATGTAAGGGTTGTTTGTCTCAATATTGTTTCTCTAAGTCATGTTTGACATTATTCACAAGATTATGTTTATGGGTTTTATATAATAAAAAATTTAAAGGTTAAAAAATATCCTTATTAATTCATAGTATTTGAATCTATAATTTTAATTATTTCATCCAATGAGATTTGATTAGAATGTTACCAAGGTGGAAAGGGGTTTCTCATCCAACATTTGTTACCATGTGAAATTCCATATTCACCAATTTTGTCTTTCATGTGGTGTATATACTAACCATTTGACGTGATATATCATGAATCCATGTATTTTAATATTATTAAATGTTACATTTTATGTTATTTATTTCATGTTTTATATGAATCAAAATATACTAAATCGGTAAGGGTTTATGTTGTAATATAATTTCTTTTTGGGATTATATATTCCAAATTTCCAATGAGAAAAGTATATTGATCTTAACCTTTAAACCCCATATTTTTTATTTAGTAATTTATATAATTTATATTAATCTGAATAATTTTTCTCTCTTTGGTACTTAATATGATCGAGAAAACATTTTTAAATAATAATTGACTTTATCTCTTATTTGGTCAATAAAGTTTTTATTCCATGTCCATGATCTTCAAAATAGTTTTATAGATGTTTTTACATGTACATTAAAAGTGTAAAAAAGGTAATTTTTATTATCTTTTACCTTATTTAAGATTTTTTAAAGGAACCTTTTAAAGAAACATTTTACTAATTAATATTTTTTAACATTTTACAAAATTTGGAAATGAATGTTTTATTTAAACATATAAGAAGTCAACAAATTTTCATTCCATAATTAATATTTATCTCTTTTAAGCTTCTTTTACAATTTTACTTGGTTATTTTCAAATTAAAATTGTTTCTCACTATTTTATTAATTTTTAGCTAAAATTTTATCAAATAAAAAATATATTTTCTAAATCATTCAAAGAATAGTTTAAATAATATTTTAAAGGTATTTTTATATATATATATACATGCTTCAAGGATTTTAATTCTCAATTAGGGTTATGATCATATAATACCATCCACATTTTTTCATAGGATGACTTATGACTGATAATTTAAGGACTATACTATGAAACCCCTTTCTTTCCCATTAGTTAATTTAGTTATGATGAAACCTTTATGTAACCTAATTCACTTCCATGGGTTATTATTTGATTATATGATAAATGTTTTATGATATTACAACTAAAATATATGTGGTTTTCATTATGTTATTGTTTTCCTTGTATTATATATCCCTCTATTGCATTGGGATAATGATGAATATATCATGATACAATAACGTCTAGAATAGGGAGTGATCCCTGTTCAGTAATGGAATATATCCACAATGAGAGTCTAGTAATTAACCATGAATTATAAAATGATATAATAATGAGTGAAGAAAATACCCAATGATGAACTTGGTAGTGATCCTTGACTACTTAAATGATCTTAAATTCTTATGTGTATTTGACTAATTTTTTATGCTTATAATTTTTCTCATGGATCATGATTTATTTTGATCATTATGGAATATTATGTCTGTTAACTTTTTTTATGAAAAAAAACCTATTTACTGAATCATGGTTTATGATCTTGTATTGTTTAGGTATAATTTTTTATTTTATTTTCATTTTCTCATATCGTTATGATTATTATAACTCGATATAATTAATTGGTATCTTCTATATTTACCCCTATTGAGTATTTGTTCTTAGCCTTTCATATGATTCCTTTCCCCATGATATGATTAAGGATTTCAGGTAGGGTATTTCTAATAATTATAGTATATGAGATGATATTTCTGGTTGATGTTGAAGATATTTCATAAAATAAGATGATTATGTATCTAGTCTATAATAACACTAATCACTTATTGTCTTATGGTGTGTATTATTTTGAAATAAATTGAATATTAATCTAAAATGATGAAATATTAATGTATATTATTATTGGTTAATTATAGTTTGTATCAGAGAAGGGTGTAATTAATTTTAGAGATTTGGATTATAAAAAAATTAGTGAGAACCCTTGGGAAAAGCCAATGTGTCTGATAACATCCTAAATCATGGTAATTAAAATAGTATCTGTTTCATATAAAATATATACCACTCTGGATATTATCCAGTGGATGTGACTATGAAATAGAAGCACCAAGGGGTAACAACTATGACAGTAGTGGATTGGGTGTTAAATTGAACATAATCAGTTCATATTGATTGGGACAAAGAATACAATACCTAACTAGACATTCCAAGGGGATATGCACATGTCAATTAAAATTTTCTTTTTAAACCATTATGATAAATGAGATGATAAATCCTATGGAAACATATGATATTCTATAGTGATATAGGATAAACAAAATCATGGGTTGGATAGTTTATGTTTGATCATAAGTTTAATGGCATAAATACCCATTTTGAGATCATATGTGATGGGATATTAAGATGATTAAGGATATTTTGGAAGACATTTATTGGAATACAACTGTTTAGTTTAGTTTATGTTTTATTGAAAATGTTATATTAGGAATAATTATTTTATATTTTATGGAAATAATTTTAATGTTATTGATATTATTAAGGGTTAATATGATATTTTATTTTGAGGTAACTATTTTTAATTGGGATAAAAGTGTTATTACATTTTTCAAACATATTTTTATCATATAAATAACAATGTGATTGAAAATTTACTAAGAAAATACGTAACTTATATTAATTTTTATAAATTAATTTATACTGAAAACATTATATGATTATGATAAACATAATTTTACTAATTAGTATCGAGTTAATTTTTGGAATCACGAATGATTGTATTGTGGTTTTTTGGTTATTTATGTTTTTTGGGAAAGGCTTAACAAATTTTAAGAGGATATATAGTCAGAGTATTCATTCTTTTGGTATGTAAAATTATGAGATTATTTATGTTGTTTGGGGATAAATGTTATCAAGGAAAAAATATGTGATCAAATATTTTTTATTTTTGGGTTTTGATTTTTTTGATACATATTTTGGTGGAGTCTTAATGTAACAGCATGAGTTTTTATGGACCTTTTTCATAATAAATTAAATTTTCATTTTGGTGTTCCAATGTACCAAGTAAGAGATTTATTTAACATGAAACATACAAATATGTAACATGGAACATGATCATGGTGTATGTTACATGGAATATTGACTTGGAATATGTTAAATAGAACATTGAATTGGAATACATTACACACAACACTGGTGTCTCTACGAAACATCATTAATTTCTTATAATTATTTAAATGAGATAATTAAAACCTAGATGTTAAAATTAGTAATATAAACTATAATAACTACTTTTCAAATATTTTTTATAATTTTTTTATATAAATAATACATATTGATAACGAATGATATTATCTTTGGTAAAATCATTTTATGTTTAAAAATACCATTTCTCAAATAAATTTCTTTTAATGTCCTTCTGTGAAAAATAATAAAACAAATATTTGAAAAACATTGTATTTTTATTTTATAATATAATACTAATTTTTTTATTTTATAATTTTTAAACTATACTATGGATAATTTTTTGGAAACTTTATTTTAGGATGAATAGTGAAAATACCAGATTTTAATTCAAAACAACTTTTCATATAATTTATTTATATGGTTATATTATATGTCATCTTTTTAAAGTTTAATTATATTATATTATTTTCAAAATTATTCCAATGTTGGAAATTAAAAACAATTTCACCTTAAAATTGGATATAAAAACTTAGCAAACGTTTGACCATTTTGACTTTAAAATCCAACATTGTCGACCTGACCACAGGATTAAATTTAAATTAATTTCTGCAATTTCTATGATTAGAATTTTGGAAATCGGATTTCCCATTTGGAATCATCATAATTGATAATTTATAATATTTTAAACTTGGTCTTTTCCAAAAATAATAGTGAAAGTGATTAAAATTAATTAAATCGATTAAAGTAAAATTAAGCATAACTAAGGTCAAAGCCTAAATAAAGGATCCAAAACGATGGAGAAACTTATTGAAAACCCATTTTATGGACATTAATCGGGCATTAACATAACATTATTGAGTTTTATTGGTTTATTATGATGTTTTTATGTAAAAACAAGGGTACACCTTACTTGTTTTCAAAAATTCCATGTGAGTCCTTTCCCTTCCCTCTAAAAGGCCACCACCTCTCCCTCTTCTTTAAATTTCAAAAAAACATATATCTGGACATGATCTTCCCAAAAAATTCTTAATATCCCTCCCTACCTCCTTAAATCCTCCCATTGTGTATAAAGTCCTCCAAGAAAGTCTTCTGACAAAAACCAAAAGGAGTTATCCTGTTAAGAGGTAACACTTTCTCTCAATATCCTTTCTTTTATTTTCTTTCTCCACCCTCCACACTATTTATCCAATTATTATATAAAAAAACATTTATAATAAACATAATATGACGTTTTTATTCTAAGGGTTCAACCTACACATACACACGCCTCCATCTAATGGGTAACAAACATACTATTTATGTGTATGGTGAACTACTGCGTCATTAAACAATGACAGTTCATTCTACATTTACCACCTCTCAAGGTGGAAATTATGACAGAAATTGGATTTATATGTGTTATATATTATATTTATTATTTCTTTAATGTTTTTATTCCATTTATAACACATATATTTTTACTTTTCATTTGGTGTAAATACGATAATTTCATTTGAGGAAGTGTGGACTACTTCCCCCTCAAAGCAATGCGATTTGTTTACAGACATCATGGAATGTATTAAGAATGAGTTTACTGAACTTATTTGTTATATATAACATTATAATATGTTTTTAAGGATAATATATACATATATACATATATTCAATTTTATTTCATTCTTTTAATACAATAATAATAACTGAAATAACATTCATGCATACATACGACTTACTGTCTCCATGAACAGAGTATTAAATTTCATAATTCAATATTATATATATTATTATAATAAAAATATAATGAATATAAATTTTATTTTTATCATTTTTTACATTATTGAATTATGATATAAGTATAAATACTAAAGATATAACAAATTAAGACACAAGTGAAAAACACAGAGAATATTATTCGAAGTGAAACCTTAACATATGATGGTTAACAAACTGGTAATATAAGGTCATGATAAAAATATTTATGGTATTATATATAATAATATGGATCTGTTAATGATTTATAATAAATTTTTACTTATTGTACATGAGTATTGTAATAGTATGATGCGATTCAAGATACAAGGAAAGTGAATTTCATCTCACTTTTTATTTCTGTGAGATAGATGACATGTTCTCCACTATTTACCATTGTGTGTTGCATGTACATAACATAATTGTATTATATGTATATTATTAATTAATTTATGTTTATTAACATATCTAGTGTATTATTTTTCTTTCACGGGGTTTATGTTTCAAAGGATACTAAATCGGTAAATAGTTTGGTCTCAATTTTCCTTCTTTGAGACTCGGGTTTTGTTATGAACCTAAATTATTATTATATGTCTGAAAACTTCCATTTTACATGCTATATCATGATTTTTGTCATTTTAATGATATTTTATGCTTTATGTAATTTATTTTTCTTACATGGAGGGTATGATCCCATGTTACCTAGTTATAATTGTTTATTTAAATTATCTGAGTGCTTTTCAAGACTGTTTATGTTTATGCTTCCTTTGATTATGTCTTTTTATCCATATATTAAGAAAAATTATGAATTTTCTTCCCCTTTTTTACTCAAGTAATATCCAAGTATTTGTATCAATTTTATAATCTTTAGTAATTAATATAATTTTTAAACTAAATTCTGACAACCTCTCTCTATATTCTGAAATATTATGTATTCAGTAACCATGTTTTCAAACATATTATAAACAAAATCAAAATATTTTTGAAGTCCATTTTCAAGGAAATAGGTTTTAATTTTTTTTGGATTTCAATGCTTAATTTATATGTTTTTAAATATATTTTAAAATAAAAATGGTTTTGAAAAAGGTTTTATGTTTCAAAAAGTGTTTTCAATGTAGAAAGGATATTTTCCGCAAGAAATGATTTCAAAATATCTCTCAAAATGATTTCCCATATAAGATAATATCGTTTGGTGTTTCTATTTCCTTTATAATAAAATTATTCAATGTTTCTATTCTTATTATTTCTTTGAATAGATTATTTTATGACAACATGATGTTTATGAAACTTGTTTCTCTTTAATGGGTTATAAGTTTTGGAAACCCATTTCTCTATCTTGGGTTATTTTCTTTTGAAACCCAATTCTTTTCTTGGGTTATTATTATAATGAAAATATTTTGAAACCCTCCTTTTTCCATGGGTTATGATATGATTATATGTTTATAATACTCATTTTGTTTCATGGGTTATGATATGTTTATTTAAAATCTTGTTGAACACGTATTTATGATTTTATTATGAGATGGTTGGGAAATATATCTCCCTCCAATGCATTGAGTAGAGATATATATATATCATGAGATAGACAAAGACGATCTTGGACATGAACCTTAACTACTAAGATAGTCATGAGAGCGACCCATGACTACCATGATGATATGAGGATTGAACTCATGCTACTAAGATAGAAATTGGAGTGAACCATGACTACCAAGATGGTTTTGGGAGTGAACCAATACTACCATGATAGACTTTGAAGTGTTTCCTTGGAAACTATGGAAATAATATTAAATGATTCTGTGTCTGCCCCAATTCCATGTTTTATTCCAATGTTACAATTTCATAACTTATTTTATTTATTTACTTATGATTCATGTCTTATGAACTACCAATAATTATGCCATAATTCTTATATATTGTCTTTAATATGAAGGATATGATCTTATATTTTCATGATCATGTCATCATACCCTCATTCTCATGATTATTCTTATATATAACCCTTATGTATCCTTACTGAGAATATTCTCTCACTAATTTTCATATTTACTTCCCCATGTTATGAGTATTTTTATTATGTTTGATGTGTTTAATATGGGTCCTAGTCAAAAAAAACCTGGTGGGATATAATGTAGTTTACTTTTGTATTAGTGTTTATGTTTTTAGTTTTCCAAAGGTAGTAGACTAGTACAGTCCTTGAGAATGTGTTTGTAAAATTTTTTAAGTATTTTGTAAATGTTATGTAATGTTAATGTACGAAAAGTGAGGGTCTATATAGTTGGTATCAAATCAAGGGTTTAGTTAAAATTTTGAAGATATAATTAAAAACCTTAGTGATAACCCTAAGGAAATATCGAGGGATAAATCTAAGGATAAAAAATGTACAATAAAATTTCCTAAAATTTTGGTAAAGTATAGAGTGTGTGGTTTCCTATCAATAAACCCATGACTACAAACTAAAAGTCGGTGTAGATCTGTCATATATAGACCTAGGGGAAACAAATTATAAAATATGTTAGTGTCCAGACTCGAGGTAATCTGGAACACGATAATAGGACTTTCTAGACACTTGGTTTGACACTCATGGGTGATATTCTTTGGAAATTCCCAAACTCCTCATGAACCATCATGAATGATTTTAATATAAGTTAGCTATGAATAACCTAGGATAAACATAATGTGTCATAGATTATGGAAGTTTTTATAACATAGGTATCATATAAGTGAATTTTCATGATTATGTGGTTCTTCGCCATGATAACTGTTTCTTCCTCTATGAATTTTGGTTTTAGTCAATGGTTGGAAACCGAAGAAACCTTGTTAATGGTTCAAGATATGAATCACAATGGATATCCAAATGAGAAAAGGAGGGAACAATATTCTATTGTGTCCTTCATGAGGCAATGTCCACCTTCTATTAGAGTGTCTTCTAATCAAAATGTTTCTGAACAATGGATCAGTACTACTAAAAAGTTATTCTCCATTCTCCAGTTTTTAGAGGATGAGTAATTCATTCTGGATATTTATTAATTAGAAGGTGAAGCATACCAGTGTTGGACTCCAATCAATAATACGAGGCAACAAGATAAGATTTAATCATTGGATTTAGATGAGTTCAATAACTTATTTTCAAATAAGCAATTTCTTTGGATTATTCATACCAATATAAATAAATAGTTCCTTGAGTTGAAGAAAATGGCTGATGAATCTATTTGTGCCTATGAGGCTAATTTCATGAGACATTGAAGGTACACTTTAGGAATTATCATCCAACCTGAAAAAAAAGTTGTTAGGTTTTTTAGTGGATAAAATACAAGGATCCTAATAGATTTGTACATAATAGAATTTGGTAGCTATGAAGATATATTTTTATTGTGTAATCAATTTTGAAATAGAGTTTAGAGTCACATATGAATCTCATGTGGTTGACAAGAAGAGGAAGATGAAGTTTAATAGAAAATAGACAAACCATGAAGAGAAGAATATGAGATTCAATTTATGCTCTATGTGTCGAAAGAAGCATAGAGATAACTTCCTTAAGGGTTCTAATAAAAATTTTAAGTGTGGAAGGGAATGACATCAAGGATTTGATTGTCGAAGTGATAGGATAAATTTAGTTAATGTTGTGCGTGGGGAAAACTAGAATGAAGGAACGTCCCATTTTTTAGAGCTGAAAGTGTAAACAGAATGAGAATTATTCTATCCACTACCCAAACCCAAGGGATTGTGATGATGATCAATGTCAACAACCTCTTAAGCTGGGGGATATGGGTAAATTTAATGAAACCTCTATTTTTGATGAGGGGTATGATAATGTTGTAATTAAAGGTAAACATACCATCCACTATAGAACTGAAAATTTCATATTTGATTATATATATACACACTATTTTATATCTTAATAATCTGTTAAGGGTGTTAAGATTCCACCAAATCAATTATATGTGGAATTATCACTGCAAAACCCTAATGGTGTGATGATTTCATCTAATGTCTATGATTAATATCCAGTTGAATTTTGTGAGAATATTATTCCTATAAATATTTTCATTACTCCATTGGATGAATTTAATGTAATCTTTGGAATGGATTGGATTTATCTACATAAATCCCACATCAACTGTCAGTGAAGGAAAGTTAAAATTTATATTTCAAACCCTCCTATAATCATCCACAAATGTGAGGATAATTATGAACTTCATGTGAAGATTACATGAAGTGTGTGGGTCTTAATTCCCATTAAATAGGTTTGTTAATCACAAATGGTGTGGGTGAAAATAAAAATAATTTATATGCCTATTATTCGGGATTTTTTGGATATCTTTTTGAAATAGATTCCATGTATTTCACAAATACATGAAGTTTAGTTGGCAATAGAACATATACTTGGTTCCACACCAATTTGAAAGACACATTATAGAATGTATCAAAATTTGTTGTTGTAATTTAAGAAGAAACACCAAGAAAACCTTGATAATGTATTCATTCATCCATGTGTGTCACCTTTGGGGTCACTGGTTCTTTTTTCAAAAAGAAAGATGGATCAATGCGACTCTACATTGATTACATGGAGTTGAATAAGATAACGATTACGATTAAGTATCCAATACCATGTACTAATGATATGTTTGATCAAATGTAAAGAGAAAAATACTTTTATAAGATTGACCTTCATTTTGGATATAATCAATTGAGGGTCATAAAAGATGATATACCCAAGAAAATATTCCAAAAAAGGTATATAAAATATAAATATATAGTGATTCATTTTAGTCTTACTAATTGTTTTGTTATCTTCATAGATTTAATGAATAATGTTTTTAGATATTACCATGATTAGTTTGGTGAAGTATTTATATATCATATTCTTATCTATTCAAAGATAAATGAAGAGAATTGAAATACATTGAGAATTGTACTAAAGAATTTATGTAAGAAGAATCTATATGGAAATTTTATAATGTGTGAATTTTGGCTAGAAAAGGATTCATTTTTTGGTCACATAATCTCAAGAGATGGTATAACACTAGATCCATCAGAGATAGAGGCTATTGAGTTCTATCATAGACCATCCACAATGATTGAGATATATAGCTTTCTTGGTTTAGCTAGATATTATTGACGGTTTGTGGAGAATGTCACAACTATCTAATCCTCTAATCAAGTTAACAATGAAGGGTGTCAAATTCAAATGGAATGTTGAATGGGAGAAATATTTTAAGGAACTAAAGAGAAAATTAGTTAGAACACTTGTACTTACATTACCCTATAAGGGAGAAGGGTTTTTAACATATAGTTATGCATACAAGAAGTGATTAGGATGTGTTCATGTATAGAATAACATGGTTATCACTTATCCCTTGTGACATTTGAATATTCCTTAGTAAAATTATCCAACGCATTATTTGGAGTTAGAAACTATATTTTTTGAATTTAAAAATTGAGGCATTAAATTTTTGGAGAAAAATGTGATATATATAATTGTCATAAAATTCTGAAAGATATATTCACATAGAAGGATTTGAACATGTGCCCAATAATATGGTTAGAGTTGATATAAGATTATGAATTCTCAATACATTACCACCCAGGGAAAGCAAAGAAGGTGGACGATGATTTGAGATAAAATTACTATTATAGCTTATCCATGAAGAGGGTCATTTAATATCCAATATTTTTGGATTTTCAAAGGATGGATCTTGAAATCTTGGAGGATGGGTAAAATATTATCCTTATCAAATGAATATTCAACCCTTTATTCAAGTAAAGATTAAGGAGGAATATAAGGTGGATTAGGAGATGAAAAATAATTTCAGAAATTTTACTGAGTTTAACCATGATCAGGATGAAATGATAATGTTTAGAAATGGTGTATATGTTCCTTCCATACCAGATTTGAAGAAGGAGCTATTTGAGTAAGCTCAAAACTATTTATTCTATATTTATCCTGGAAGTATGAATATTTATAGAGACATGAAAAAAGACTTCTGGTGGGATTTAATGAAGATATATATCAAAAAAATTTCATCTCAAGGCTTGGTATGCCAATAATTTATGTCAAAAGGAAAAATTATAAATGGATGTTACATACAATATCTATTCTAGAAGGGGAATGGGAGAACATAAATATTTTTTTTATTGGAGTACCTAAAACCTCTATAAGGTTTAATTCTATATGTGTGGTAGTTGATCGCCTTACTAAGTCAACACACATTATCTATATCATAGAAGACTTTTCTCTGGACCATCCTGACAAGATATACATTAAGGGTGTGGTATGTTTTCATGGGGTACAATATTAAATTGCATTAGTCAGGGATATGAGGGTCACCTAAAAAATACGGATAACTCTTCTGCAATAATATAACACATAATTGTGTTTCAACATTCCTTATAATCCTTAGAGGAATGATCATTCTGAAAGGACAGTTAAAACCCTAGAGGATATGTTGATATCTTATTATCGATATTTCAATGGTGGTTGGGATCAATACCTTTCTCTTGTTTATTTTTCTTGTAACAATATCTTCCACTCAAGAATTAATATGGAAATTTATGAATCCCTATTTGGGAAGAAATTTAAATCTCTAACGTGAGGGAATGAAGTTGGTAAAAGAAAGATATTGGGAGATAAGATCACTAAAGAAATGGTCATGAAGGTTATAACCAATCGAAAACATATCAAGGTAGCTTAAAGTGGGTAGAAAATTTACACTGATAATCATTAGTGTGATCTAGAATTTGAATTTGGATAAAAGGGGTTTCTAAGAATCTCACCCTAGAGGAAAGTAATGAGATTTAGGAAGAAAGGGAAACTAACCCCTAGGTAAATTGGTCCCTTTGATATTCTTGATCATATCAGGATGGTATCCTGTCACTAGACACTTACTCAAAATATGTCTTATGTATATGTTGTGTTCTATGTATATATATAAGTAGTACATTCTTGACCCTTCAAATTTTCTAAACTCAGAGGTCAATCCATTTGAGTAACATGTAAGAAAACAGATCTTCTTTTCAGGTATGAATCTTTCTTTTTGGTTGTTTATTGGGGAAAAGAGGAGTTTTTGGAAAATTCTGGAGTACACCCCATGTACTTTAAGTACACATCATGTACCTAGTTTCCACTAGTGATCATGTGTTGGCCGTGTGATGACTATGAACATGGCCATTTATAGTGACCTAGAGACCTCCTAAAGAGGGTCTCGGAAAAGGCATGTACACACCACATACTTTTAAAAATACACACCATGTACTTTATTTATATTTCATTAAACAGACCAGGGTCGCGTCTGATGGACATAACCATCTTCTTCTTTGCTCGTATCATCTAGGAGTGACCATACGATATGAATCTTCTCCAAGCCCCCCAACACGCCATCTGTTCTCTGATTCGACTACTGTCAGTTGTGATGGAATCACATCGGTGAGTTATCCTTTCTTCTTGAACCACATTTCTTGTTATTTCCTATTTCATGAGTTATCCTTGGCTGAAAGTTTATAATGTTCTTGTAGATATATGGAGTTATATAGAGATTCAAGGCTGAGGATTCACGTATATTGATCTCACGACACTGAGGTATGTGTTTTGTGCCTTTTTGTAGATAGTCTTTGAATTTTATATGAAAACGATCCCAATACCCAAGAACGGGGTATTGCGTGTTTATGGTTTTTAGCCATTTTCTTGTCAGCTATGACTTGTTTTTTTGAATAGGGGTTAATTTTTGTGAATAGGGTTAGCATTTCCATACTAAAAATGTTTTTCCCATGTTTTCCTGTTCTTGGCCGTTTGGTCTAGCTTTTCCTGTTAGGCTGCTGCTTGCTTTCCATGCCTAGTATTGTTAGGATGGAATGATTATTTTCTAAAATGATATGATATACTATATATTGTTTATCCATGTAGTTCTTGAGGTTTTATTTACATTCCATTTATTGTTTGGGCACGATTGACGTACACTGGGCTGTGGGAACCAGGTGTAGTAGACCATAGGGGGAATGGATGTTGAGGGCTTCCCTAGACTATCTGTTTTACTATTACATTGTGAGACCACAGGGGGCTGGACTTTGTTATCCCTCAGAGTGTCTATAGTTTCCTAGATACTAGACACATGAGGAATTGGACATTGAGTGCTTCTTCAGAGTGTCTATTAGTTACCTATACGAGACCACATGGGGAGTTGACGAGGATTTCTTCCTCAGAGAGTCTTTGCTAAAGCTGATCCAGAGGGGTTAGACTGTGAGTACTACCCAGAGGGTTGGTTTTGTTTACATTTGTTGAACCAGGAGGGTTAGGTTGTGAGTACTTCCCATAGGTTTAATTTCATTTGATTAACACCAAAATTTATAAATGAAAATGAATGCAATTGAAACTGTATGATTGATTACTGATGAGTACTTGTTTACTCCTTCTTCTTGTTTATTGACAACCATATATATATTCACTAACTGTTAGGCACAAATATTTGGATGGTTTTCTACTGGGATTCATCTCACAAACTATTTAAGCCATGATTTTGGGCCCAAATAGATTATATTACTATGGGTATAGATAAGGGAAAACACCCTTCTACTTTAGGTACTTGATTTCTCTTGAACTAGGGAGCATGGGACCAAGCTGAGGCTTACGATGCAGTGGATCTATTAACTTTATTTTCTTTTGTACTTGTGTTTAGTAACGTATTACATCATTGTGATTTCATTGGATTTTTTCATAGACACATTCTTCATGCATCATTTATATATGTGTGCTCCCATAATTTATCACTTCCGATGTTTACTTATTGCATGTTTTACTACTGACACTATTGCTATCTATTTTCCTTATGCTGTTTTACTCTACCTATGTGGGCATAGTTTCCAAATATCAAAACCAAGGCCCCCACTACTAGTTTGAAACCTCTGGAATTTGGGGAAATGGGCTTGAGGTTTGAGTTTTTTCGGTTTTTCAATATTACAGTTGATTTGATTTCTCCGTTGGGTGATTCCCATGATTTGTAATATTATCATTGATAATATTGAGGTTCTATTTTTGTTTCAACCTGATGAGTTGTTGGTATTCCATATCATTCATCAAATAGGTACTTTATGGAGATCACATGTCATGCATTTTTTCCATGCTATTTAGGGTGCATTAGTGATTGCATGTTGATGTGATAGATGTTATGCTAGATATTCATGATTTTGTGATAGATGCCTTGATAGAATACCTGCTTTAGATAGGGTGTTGAATTGTGTAAGATTTTGTTTTAATGAATGCCAAACTTTGGTTCTTGAGGTGTTATGGGCCCTCATGGATCATAATTTTTTTGATCATTTCTATGTTATGTTGATATATAACATTTATAAGAAACCAAGAATTCATTCGCAGGGAGTATGGGCCATCACAGATTGGATTTTGGCACTTTAATGTTCGTTTCAATGTTTTTCTAGGTTCTTTAGTAGTTTCTAAGGCTTATTATCTAGAAAAAACTAGAATACACGTCGTGTATTGATGAATACATTCCATGTGTCCTTCTATTCAGGAAGGAACTTCTTTTCTTATGTACACACCATTCATGTTATGTACATGTCATGTAGACACTAACCATGTCACTATATATGTAGGCAGAGACATGGGGTTGATAATTTTTTGTGGGACACGCCGTGTACCAGATGTACACGCCCTGTTGTGTAGACCATTTGTCCACCCATGTGATTTACGACACAGATGCATAAAAATTAGTTTATACACACCGTATCATGATTGAACACACTGTGTAGTGTGACCCATGAATCCGGCTATGAAACGAACAACAATGGGCGATGTAATCCTTATATTACACGCTGTATCCTTATAGAAAATGTCGTGTAGAGTCATCCGTGTAATAGGTCATGTATCTAACAATACAGGTTGATGAATTTTGTCTTAAACAAACCATATCTGGCACTCACACGCCATGTAATCTTGTTCTAGGAGAACCGTTTTGTTTTTCCGTGTAAGGGAACTTGGGCTGGGGAAGAGGATTCAGGCACACACCATGTGTTAGGACAACACTCTATGTGTTTGGGGTGTTACATGACTTGGGTTGGAAAAAAGTACATGCCCATTTGAGGTCTCAAGGGACCACGCCATGTAGTAGTTATACACATCTTGTATCCATGTTTTCAAAAACTTAAATGATTTCTTTATCTTGTTCCCTTATTACACTTATATGTTTTAGTCCTTTTTAATCTTGATCTAAGGTGTGCACTTTTACTTATAGAGTCATGACACCGAGACATCCTTTGATTGGATTCCAGATACAAGGAAGTTATCAGATATCCGATATGGATAATGAGGTACTACCAGCAAATCCTCCATTTTTTTCAGTCATGGCCCCAACCATCATACGAGACATAGGTGCTAATACAATATTCGGAGAGGGAATTATGAGATGTATGCAGACCTTCCAAGGAGAACCGCATCATGCCCCGTCTATGGAAGAGATGAAATGGGTTTCATACCAGCAACATCCTCCCACCTTCATAGGGGACGGAGGAACTTAGGCTACAAAGTCATTGTTAAAAGCCATGCTATCTGTCTTCTACCATATAAGGACCCCTCCAGAGAGGAGGGTGTAGCTTTCTACATACATGCAACATGATTACACCTAGAGATGGAGGGATGTGATCTCATAGGAGGGACCCCAGTAGGTTATGGCTTGGGATGAGTACCAACATGCCCTCTAGGACTACTTCTACCCAGATACATTGAGGGATGATCGAGCCCGAGAGTTCATGAGTCTGGAGCAGGGAAATCTTTTTGTTATGGGGTATTATTCTTACTTCATTGATCTGCATCGGATCACTTCCATTCCAGGAGGTGATGAGTTATTCCGGGAATGAAAGATTGAGGATGATCTCAGAAATGACATCATATCTCTAGTGAACATCTTTAGGTTTACATCCACCACTTCTATAGTCAACCAGGAATTGATAACGGAGTGAAATCTGAGGGATTATGGAGTTGTGAGCTAGGGCAGAATGACATGCGAAGTTAGTATCCCCTCTACTGAGAGTAGTAATACTATCGGGATTCTACGCGCGAAGATCCAATAAGGCGAGAGACATATTTTGGTAGTCAAGTGGTGTGATACCAGTGTAGGAAGAAAAGGAATATGAGGCCACATTGATAGAGAGATCTAGTGGAGTACCGATCTAGTGGCAAAATGGGTCATCTTCAGTGCTTATGTCAGTTTTTATCACCAGCAACTGGTGATAGGAGTTCTGCTATGACTCCATGTTCAGAAGCAACACCACCAGTTTCTCATCAGTCAGGGAACTGAAGTTATTCTAGCCGTTTAGGCCAAGGTGGAGGTCATGGATGTGGTAGCCAGACACAAGGCCTTTTGTGACAACTGGGTGGATCAGCTCAAGGTGGTCAGGTAGGGTCATATAGACATGGTGTAGGTCATACTTTTACTGTGGATCAGACCCAATAGGATTTTCATCTGGGTCCCTCTATAGTTCTAGGTATGGTCCTAGATTCCCCAATTTTAGCTTTTTCACTTTTCGATACAGGGGATTCCCATAGATTTATATCTTTTGTTGTTGTGGAGAGTCATGGACTCTGTATCTTTTCTACTGCTGATATATTGATGTTAGATACTCCGTTGGTGACAAGAATGGATAGTGTGCGATAATGCAAGGAGTTCCCTCTAGATATTGGTGGGTGTCACTTATTATGGGACCTCTATTTCATAGAGATGACATGATATGATGTAATTCTTAGAATAGACTTTTTAGTTTCCTTCCAGGCATTTGTTGACTGCTACCGCTGTAGGGTGAGTTTCAAATCCCCATAGGGTGGATCATTTCTTCATAAGGGTGAATGGGATGCTCAGGCGAGAAATGTGGGACCCAAAAATAATGGGTTTGAAGGAGTTACAACCCAGATTACTAGTATCTATCTGGATGACTAGGGGATTACCTAGAGGGTCATTCCTCCAGTGGTGGATCAGTTTCGGGATGTCATTGCAGAGGACTTTTCAAGCCTGCCTCTAGAGCGAGAGGTAGACATTTCTATTGAACTTATGCCTGGAGAGGCACCGATGTTCATTACTCTTTATTGGATAGCTACAACAGATTTATAGTATCTCAAGAAGTAGTTGGAGAAGTTTAAGTACAGTGGTTTCATCCATCCTAGTACTTCTCCTTGGGGTTCGCCGATCTTGTTTTCGAAGAATGCGGATGGTACCCTCAAACTTTGTATGGATTATCGAAAGTTGAACCATTTTACGGTAAAGAATTAATATCCCTTGATGAGGATTGATGATCTCTTTGATTAACTTTGAGGAGCCCAATTGTTCTCAAAGATTTACTTGAGATCTGGTTATCATTAGTTGCACGTTACACCATCTGATATACCCCTTACATTCTTTCAGAGATGGTATGGTCTCTATGAGTATGTGGTTATGCCATTCGGTCTCACGAAGGTACCTACTATTTTTATGGAACTAATGAACTGATTGTTCCATCCATACTTGGATTCTTTCTTAGTGGTTTTCATGGGTGATATCTTGGTGTTATTTCACACTCAACATGACTATTCCACCCATCTTGAGATCACATTCAGAACATTGAGAGAGCATCAATTATATGCTAAGCTCTCAAATTTTCACTTTTGGATGGACCAAACTCACTTCTTAGGTAATGTTATCTCATAGAAATGAGTATCAATATACCCATAGAAAGTGAGAGCATTAGTTTCCTAAGAGCAGCTAAAGGGCATCTTTTAGGTATATAGTTTTCCAGAGCATAATGGTTACTACTGATGTTTAATACATGACTTTTCACGCTTATAAGTGCCACTGATGGGCCTAACAAAGAAGTGTGTGAAGTATATGTGGTCATATTATTGCGAGTTAGCCATTTATGTTCTAAAAGGGAGGTTGAATTCAGCTCTGATACTAGTATTTATAGAGCATGGATGAAGCTATAAAATTTATTGTTATGCAACCGGAATTAGGTGGGGAGCAGTGCTTATGAAGGGGGAAGGATTCATTACGTACGGTTATCGGTAGTAGAGGCCACATGAGAGGAACTACCCAACATACGATCTCGAGTTTTCTGTAGTCATTCATGCTTTAAGTTATTTGATACATTACCTTCTGGGAGAGAAATTGTTGGTTTTCACCGACCACAAGAGTCTCAAGTATATCTTCACTCAACATGATCTGAATCTGAGACAACAAAGGTGGGTTTAGTACCTTCAGTCCTTTGACATTGAGCATGCGTACACGCCTGGGAAGGTAAATGTTGTGGCTGATGGGCTGAATAGGAGGAATCAGATACATGCAGTTCAAAAGGCCAGAAGTTAGTGGCAGCTTATGGCTCTGTTCTTTGAGATGCATTTGGTGGTGCACGATAGACAGGGGCAGACTATTCTCTCCTATGTGTATGTTACATCTACTCTACTTGATCGAGTGGGAATGAGGCAGAAATTGGATTCTGAAGGCCTAGTCCAATGAGAGAGTGTGTCAGGAAAGTACCCAATTCCTAGATGGGCCATAGGTGAGGATGAGATCTTTCATTTTCATGGGTGCATATGGGTGTCAGAATTCATACATGAGGAGATAATGTAGGACTTTCATTCCTCAGTTTGGGCAGTTCATCCTGGTGTCTCCCAGATGTATCGTGATCTACACCATCAATATTGGTGGCTAGTTATGAAGAGAGATGTTGCTGGTTTTGTGATTAGATGTTCCACCTATCAGTAGGTGAAGCCAGAGCATCAACGATCAGCAGGGCTTTTGAAATAGTTACCCATCCATATGTGGAAGTGGAACGATGTCGTAATGGACTTCATGGAAGGTTTACTGAGGTGGTCTTGAGGGATTGATGCAATATGGGTTGTGATTGAAATACTCATGAAGGTATCTCACTTCATTCTGATCAATGAGACCATCAATGTTGATGAGATGGGAAGGTTATAAATCCAAGATATTGTATGTTTACAAGTAGTTCCACACTATATTGTTTCATATATTGACATATGTTTTACCTCTCGAGTCAGGTAGGGATTACATAAGGCTTTGGGTATACATGTACTTCTGAGTACCGCATACCATCCTCAAATAGATGGAAAGTCCGAGCATACGATTCAGGTGCTGGAGGACATGCTTTGAGCATGCATCCTGGATTTTGGAGGTTCTTGGGAGAAGTAAATACCTCTTGTGGAGTTTGCCTATAATAATAGTTTTCAAGAAACTATTCAGATGGCACTTTATGAGGCTTTGAACGGTATGCCATGCCGATCACCCTTATGCTAGCTCGAAGCCAGAGAGTTCGAAATGCTGGGACCTCGTCTTGTCTAGGAGACCACAGAGTAGATAGAGTTTATTCGGAAAGGGATTACTACCATGAAATCACGATATAAGACTTATGATGATCTATAGAGATGGCCTCTGGAGTTCGAGGTTGGAGATCACATTTTTCTATGTGTCAAACTGATATTGGAACACATGAGGATTATAAGATAGGGTAAGCTTTCATCAAGATACTTTGGGCCATTTGAGGTGTTGGAGAGAGTTGGACCGGTTTCCTATCGACTATAGATACCTTAGATGTACCAGGCTATGCATGTTGTCTTCCGCATTTCTTTTCTTCAATGTTACTTCTTAGACCCATATGATGTTTTCTAACATGTGGAGGTTGAGATCGAGGTGGACCTGTAATTTCTTAGAAATTTAGTATTTTTTTTAATTATATGGACTTATTTTGAGACCATGAAATCTGATGGTGTGTGATTCCGAGGCCCAGAGTGCCCGAAATGATCCGTCGAAGTTTGGTTAAGTTTTAATTAGCACGCATAAGTAGTTTTCCTGAAAAAGTTGAATAACTCTTAAACGGTAACTTGGATCAGATATCTGAGGGAACCATTGCATTCATGGTGGATGATTTATCATAGGATCATGTTAAGTTTAGTCGGCGTGGGCCTCCTATGAGAAAACCCAAAAATGGCGTAATCGTGAATAAAATAATTAAATAATTTTTTTTTCAAATGGTTATATCTCACAAATGGTAACATGGATTAATAATCCAAGACCATCGCTGTACTCATGAGGGTATAATATCTTAAGGAAGATACTATCATTAGTCAGCATGGGCCACTAATGAACGGTCGTTTTTGGCCATAAATAAAATAATTATATGAAAATTATTTTATTGTAAAATCCATAACTTTTAAACTGTAACTCGCATTGGAAATCCTAGAGTATTGATGGGTTAGTTGGGGTATTTTTCACTTAGGCAGGGCCTAACCTCAACCGACGAGACTTAAGGGTGATTGTTATTAATTTTCATAAATTTTTTTTGGGTATGTTTAGTAAACACGCAAGCGGCGTTTTGTAACTTTTGAACCGGTGCTCAGAATAGAAATTTGTGGACATCATTGAACTCACAACACTGATATTCTCTTAAGAAGACCGTCACTTTGACTGCAGTAGGTCTGGAGAAAAAGTTATTTTTTAAAACTTTTAATAGAATAAATAAAATATCTTTATTATTTTATTTTTATTCTTTTCCTTCAACAGACGAGTGATAAGGTGGGACCGGTGACATTTCAAGATTATAAAAGGCTTAACCTTTAAATTCTAAGTAACTGAACCATTGGGGAATTAGAAAGGTTCCTAATTAACGGTCCCCCATTAATCCCATGAACATTGAACACCCTTCCCCTCTCTATTTATATGGAGCTTGGGGAGAGGTGTCGGTACTGCTTTTCCAAGCAATGAAGTGATGACAAAGTGCAGTGACGCCAAACCCTTAGAGGACGGAGCTGGTACGCGTGGTAGGTGACGAGCGACACTGAGACCTTGAACTGGATATTGATGAATGATTAATGTCGTTGGATGCTAGTTGAGGGGGATAACGAATTCCAAAACTTCCTCAAACGCAGATGCTCTACAACAAACATGAGGTATGGGGTTATTTCGTTTGTGTGTTTTTGATTTCCTCTTTAGCATTCGTGAATTTACACGAAGAACGTGGGTCAACTGACTAAATGGTTGACCCGCGATTCTTTCTTCTTTGTAGGAAGATGTTGTAGGGTATATTGTAGGGATTGTGGTTATAAATACCACTTACCTGTTCTTGACTTTTTTCTTCATTCAATAATTATTGATCCACATGATACCGCCCTAACACGGAGGGGGCGGGCCAAATGAACATGGCCCGACCTCTCCACAAATCATTGTGGTTCATCATGTGTTCTTCGAGATGGAGGAGGACAGTGACCGACACCACTGGGGCTTGAGAATTGCGGCCAATACCACAGTCGGGCATGATGATGTCGGCAGTGCGACAGCGCCACCAGAGAAGGGTCGCGGCCCGTCGGCCGTAGGGAAGCTAGGGTGGCGGTCAGCTCTCTGACTGGCCGTGTGCGTCAGCGTCGCCCAGTAGAGAAGAATCGCGGCCCTGTGCTATGGAAGCAAGGCGAGGAACAACCATGTGCCACAGTGGCGAGGTGAGGTGCGACATTATGCTGTGGTGGTTAGGCGAGGCACGACCGGCTCGACGTTGGCTATCGAAGATGGTGCGGCGCGTGACCGCGCCACGTAGAGGAGAGGCTGTCCACCGCACTGTGATCCCAATGGGACGTGTCGGTGGGCCAGGACAGAAACTACGTGTCAGGCCGGACCTAGCGGGTCAAGTCGACCCGAACCAGGTCAGGTTGGACCGGACTCAGACCAACTTCGACCCATTTTCACTCTTTCAGCCATATCATGAGCTTCGACCGTCCGTTTGACGAACCATCTATGGTGATGGAAACCTTGGATTGATAAGTTGATTTTTGTATACCCCAAATGTTATTTGGATAAATTTGGGGTACGTCCAGGTTTCATTGAACACAAATCCAACTGGCCCTCGGCACTAAAAGGCCAATAACTTATAGAGTAGGCGTCTGATTGACGCACCGTCTATTGTGTTGAGACCCCTTTTACGTGGTAGCCCTTTGGGTTACTTCCTCATGGGAATTAGGGGTAGTTGTAGTATCGAGCTATGGCTTGAGAAGTGGACCCTCCTAGAATCAATCATTCTTAGTGCGGGACCCTGTAGATTGTTATAACATGAGAATGGGATCTTATGTGGGTATGTGTTTTAGGATCCTTCGTGGGTTTTTGATTGAGGGTACCACATGGATCCACTCTAGGAATCTATGCGGGACTACTCTAGGATCCTTCGTGGGTCTACTGTACTAGGATCTTTTGATGGTCTGATGATGTACTAGTATCCTGTGTGGGTCTGATGATGTACTAGGATCATGTGTGGGTCTGATGATGTACTAGGATCCTACGTGTGTTTGATTATTTAGGATAGTATGTGTTTATTCCTCTTAACAGACTAATATGATTCAGTTGTTACATCTATTCATCTTTACTACCTTACCTACGTTATATCTGGTGTGAGATGAGTCCTTACATTCATGGTGATACTTTGTGGTATTCTTCTTTGTGGCGTTACTGTGTGGTACTTTCCTTCATGGTGATACCTTTTTGGTATTCTTCTTTGAGGAATACCTATATGGTAATTCCCATTGTGGTGATACCTTTGTGATATTCTTCTATGTGGAATACCTGTGTGGTACTTAACTTTATCGTGATACCTTTTTGGTAATCTTCTGTGTGGCATACATGTGTGGTACTTTCCTTCGGGATGATATGTTTGCAGTATTCTTCTATGTGGTGAACCTGTGTAGTACTTACCGTCATGGTGATACCTTTGTGGTATTCTTCTATATGGCATACCTATGTGGTACTTTTCTTCATGGTGATACCTTTGTGGTATTCATCCGTGTGGCATTTCTGTGTGGTACTTTCCTTTGTGATGATACCCTTGTGGTATTCTTCTGTGTGGGTTTACCTTTGTGGTACTTACCTTTGTGGTGTTACCTTCATGGTATTCTTTCCTTCACGGAACAGTTGAGATTTGAGCAAATAAGTTGGGCCTTGTGTTTCCTTATGAATGAGATGGGTATAATTGATAACCTACGTATATGTATGGGAATATACCTAAGTAATATTGATTGTTGTTTCAATGTTGTAGTTTATCCTTTGTGAATTTTGAGAGACCTTCAGGGGTCTTAGGGTCCCAACTAAGTATTGTTATACTCACCCTACATGGGCTACGTCCACACCTTGTTGTGTTTGGTACAGGGGATGGACAACACTAACTGAGGACGAGAGTACCAGGACTGGAGGTAGCTCAGAGGTGGAAATTATAAGAGGCGTACCATTGAGATGTCCGTTCGAGAGCTATACCTACCCTTCAGGTAGGATCCTTGGTGGGAGTTCATAAGAGCGGTTTCAGTTTACTTTTAATTTTCAGTTTTCTTGTACATTCTAGTTGCACTTTGTATTATTTCCCCATTTTCTCTTAGCACAAACTCTTTTTACAGTACAGTTTACTTGTGTTAATGTCTTATTTTTTTCTTAGTTGTGTGTGTTTACAAGAAATAATGGAAATTCCTTCCCGATTTTAGGGAATATGCCTTTTAGTGCTAGTTGATAACCCCTAGCCTATAGAAGGCGGGCTTGGGGTATTCATGACATGGGAACTGGGGGACGGGTCATGAAAAATTGGTATTAGAGGAGTCGGTTCTACCATAGAACTAGGACTCTGATCTTTTTTGTGTGGAAATAGTGTTATGTGTTGTGAGGGTGGTTTTCAGTTTGGGGAATCTAGTGTTGGTACGGCAGCCAAAGTATCCATACACCAGGACCCTGAATAGTGATTTTCGACTCGGTGTGGGAAAACACGTATTGTGTGTGTTTTTGAAAAGTTTTCTTTTTGATTTCTTTGGGTTTGATCACTAGGTACAACTTAATGACCGTGGAGCACTTTTTCTTTATCAGGATGCCACCGCGTAGGAAGCTAGCTTGGATTCCTAAGAGAGTACACAATGATGGCCACCGAGTGACAAGGCTCTAGTGCAGGGCCCACTTACTATGTTGGGACCTTCAAGTGGTGTACCAGCAACACCACCACACGTTGGGAAGCACATAACACCAGCCGCACTGGTGGATGATGCATGCCGACTGACCACATCTCAAGAGTTCCAGTGGCATAGGCCTCTGAGGTTTTGAGGCGAGGTAGATTCCCACACAGCTGAGGGATGACTAGAGGTGGTTGCTAGAGTTTTCCACCTAGTTGAGACACCATTAGAGTATATGGTGATCTTAACCACTAGCCTTTTTAGTGAGTGACCATGAGGATGGTCTGCATTGTGATGTGGCTTCGGTATGTGGACCGTTTCCCGAGATGGTACCTTCGGGTAGTGTGCTAGCTATATCACTGCCCATTGGTCAGCAGTTACAACCGGCAGTACTAGTAAAGTACACATATAGGAATAGTACCTTGTGCATGATTTAACATCAGATACCCCTTAGGTTCAGAGGCGAGCCCGACTCACAAGCGAATGAGTACTGGCTTGAGAAGGTGGTTGGGATTTCTCTAGAGCTTCTACAACTTTGGCAGAATGACATGTTGGTAGCTATGTATTCATTAAGGCATGCTGACCATATCTGGTACTTGATGAACATAGTACGACCGGTGCTTCAGGGATCGGACCGCCGAATGATGTGTGTTTAGGGACATCTGATCCAGAACTATTCTTCTATGCATTCCTACATATGTTATGGTGTTAGAGAGAACCTTTTTGGTTGAATGTTCTTTGGCTGAGTGGATGCATCAACTGAATATTAGTAGTGGGAAAGTAGGAAACTGATGCTAGTCTCAGAGACATGGGAGTGTAAAATGTTTCAGGAAGAGGAAGTGTTAAGGACAGATGAATCTCCGGGACTACGGATGTGTAAGTAGAGCTAGGAGATAAGCATGAGGTGATGCACATCTGGACATGTTACAACCACCACCACTATGTGGTTCCCACCTGGCACAGGGAGCTGGAGGACAGAAGAAGGGAGTAGCTGCATGCGATCATGGAGTGTGACCCAAGGTCCCTAGGAATGATTTGAGGTATGGTATGTGTCTACTACTAGCTACCATATCAATATACATAGGCACAAATCATTCCTTCCTTCCATGAATCTTTTCAAAGACCTAGAGGTTCCAGTTAAACCATGACTTGACCCACACATCTGGAGATACCATTGGGAGGATACATGACAATCACACTTACTCCAACTGTGTGATCTGAACCTTGAGGTGAGAGTTTCAGTTGTTACCTCTTGGTGGTAATGTCAAAGCCTTACGATTTTAGTTTGGGTATGGATTGGACATCCACAGTTCATACTCAGATAGAATGTATTAGGAAAAAAAGGTTTTGGTTTGTCTAAAATTTTGGAATGGGGGTTTCCTTGGTATGTGGAAAAGGAAACCCCGATAGTACAGGATAAACTCCTGCATAGGATGGTGCGACTAAACACTCGCTAGTCAGCCATCCCTCATGGAAGCAGATGTTTTGAGTGTTAAGTTCTCAACGGGAGTGGCTGGAGTTCCTCTAGGACTATGACTCTAAGATATTCTATACTCCGGGGAAGGGGAATTTGGCATCATATGCACTTAGTAGGAAGTTTGGTCTACAGTTGCAGAGTGAGGCGTTAGAGTAACTAGTCGCACTGTAGATATCCTTCATGGATAGAGATGAAGCTGCTTACCTCCAGTCTAGGACTATCACTCCCCCACTCCATCAGTAAGTCGGTGAGGCACAACATGGGGGAATTGACTGTGAGGATTGATGTGCTGAGATATCCTCAGGGTAGGCACCTCATGGATTTTATGAAGGTGGGGAACACGTCGTCTTCTTTAGAAGACATACCATGGTACTGGTGGCTCTTTTTGAGGAGGTGTTGAGGGATTTCCATATGTCCCCTATGGAAGTACATCTTGGTGTGGTGAATATATACCAAGAACTCTGACGTCAGTACTGGTGGCTAGAGATAAAGAAAGCACTGACAGAGTTTGTATCACGAAGTCTCACTTGTCAGAAAGTGAAGACTTTATAGAGCTTGTAGAAGTCTAATGGTGACAAGATATGAAAACCCTTGGAGTTCCAGGAGGGGAACCACGTTTTCTTGTGAGTCTCTCCACGATAGGGAAAATAAATATTTGGTTGAGGTAGCAAGTTATCACTGAGGTTTATCGATTCTTTTCTGATGCATCAGAAGATATGTGAGGTATCATACCGATTGGCTCTTCCACCATAGTAGCAGAGGGTTCCCAATGTCTTCAACATATCCAACTGAGGAGATAAGTTCCTGACCCATATCACATCATTGGCCACGTCGAGCTGGACTTCAACGATGGGGAGACATTTAAAAAGGTTCCAGTGGAGCTTGAGGAACGACAGAGGAAGGTCCTTCATGGGCAGTCGATACCTTTGTTGCATGTACGATGGTAGAACGAGAACCTCTAGGAGAGAACATGGGAGCGGGAGGCTCAGATTCATTCTCAGTACCCTCTTTTGGTTGTTTTGCCTTTGTTTTGGATTTTGAGGACATAAAGCCCTATGGTGGGGATAATGTAATGTATTGAAAATTCCATATATTTTTTTTAATTATATGGAATTATTTTAAGATAGCGAAATCTGATGGAACACAATTATGAGGCCCGGAGTGCCCGAAATGTTCCGTCGAAGTTTGGTTATGTTTTAATTAGTGTGTGTAAGTAGTTTTCTTGAAACTGTATAATAAATCATAAACAGTAACTCCGATCAGAAATATGAGGGCACCATTGCGTTCTAGATGGAGGGTTTACCCAAGGAGCGACTTAAGTTTAGTCAGCGCGAGCCTCCTGTGAGAAAACCCAAAAATGGCATAATCGTGAATAAAATAACTAAATAAATTATTTTATTATTCAAATACTTATAACTCAAAAATGGTAACTCGTATTGAAATTCCGAGACCAAAAATGAACCCATGAGGGTATACTCTCTTTAGGAAGATACCAACATTGGTCAACGCGGGCCACCAGTGAAAGTTAGTTTTTGACTGTAAATAAAATTATTATGTGACTATTATTCTATTATAAAATCCATAACTTTTAAAAGGTAACTCGGATTGGAAATCCGAGAGTACCGTTGTATTGTTTGGGGTATGTTTCACTAAGGCTGAGCCTAACCTTGACTGGCGCATGTCAAGGGTGACTGTTGTTATTTTTTCGAACTTTTTTTCAGGTATGTTCAGTAAACACGCAAGCGGCATTTTGTAACTTTTGAACCTGTGCTCGGAATTGAAATCTGAGGACACCGTTGAACTCACAGGGACGATATTTGCTTAATGAGACCTTCACATCGAATGCAGTTGGTCCAAATAAAAAGTTAGTTTTTTAAACTTTTAATATATTAAATAAAATTACTTTACTATTTTATTTTTATTCTATTCCTCCATCGGACGAGCGGTAAGGTGGGACTGATGATGTGGCAAGCTAATAAATGGCTCGACCTTTTAATTATAAGTAATTGCATTGTTGGATAATTAGGAAGGTTCCTAATTATTAGGCCTCCATTAATCCCATGAATGTTGAATACCCTTTCCCTCTTATATTTTTTTGGATCTCCGAGTGAGGTGTCGGTGCTTCTTTTCCATGCTACGAAGTGCTGACAAAGTGCAGTGAAATCTATTTTCCACCACCACCTTACTTGGATGGGTATAATGGTGTAAATAAAAACTATATATGATTATTTTAAAGTGATATTGATTCTGAAATAGTATACATACACTCCAATACAGTCACACGATCATGAGAAAGATATCATCGCTCGTGCGTACGTACGGAATACCGTCTCCACGACGCGATGAGATTCATTCTCCACTTTAACCATTCATGAATGATTATAAAGTACATATAATAAGTAATCATGAAATATGTGACATAATAATGATACTGGATTTATGTGTATATATATGTATGTCATCTACTTAATTCCATTCAACTCAATAAGGAAACGAAAACAACGTTCATGCGTACGTACAGCCTACCGTCTCCATGAACGGTGTATTTCTTTCCATTTACTGATTTATTATATATATGTATATTTCGAATATATATTATATATAAATCATGTTTTATATTCTGGAATTAAGTAATCATGATCTAAGTAATCATATGAATAATTACAAGTAAAAACACGGACTACAAATGAAACAATTTTAACCAAAACGCTCTTTAACATGGAATTTACAAAAGAACGGGTAATATAAAGTCATAAGTGAACCATATATGATATCATAACAATGAGTATTATTCTGGAATAAGTCAATGACATTATTTAAACCATTATACTGGAGGTTCGGACACTTACGAAGCAAATCAAACCTAAGGTAAGGGAAATATCACAATCTCATTTTTATCTGAGATTGTTTATAATTTGGTATTTACTGGGGTGTATTTTATCATAAACATTCATGTTTCCTCAATATGTAATATTATTTCCATCTACCTACAATTTTTTAAATCCAATTTTACCCTTCGGTGAGTTTTTAGTAAAAGATATGAAAGGAATCTTTTGTCGTTTTTCTTACGAGGTGATTTTTGACTTTTTCGACAAAAGTACGAGAAGAATGTTTTTTTAACTTATACGGCATGAATGGATTTTTAAAACATTATTTCCAAGAAGCTTAATTTACATGTTTTCACGTTTATTTTTAATCAAATTCTTTTAGTTTAGAATTGTACGACATGTTAAGAAAGGAAAAGTGTTTTTGAAGTAGAAAGGATATTTTCCTCAAGAATGGAGTTCAAGTGTTTTATCAAAATTATTTTCCATCTAAGATAATAAAGGGTTCTATTTCAATCCCTTTTATTACATTGATTTGATTATGTTGGGATGTAATTATATTTATTAATTCCTTTATCTAATATGAATTGTTTTATGATGTCACGATGTTTAAGATTCCCATTTTTATTACATGGGTTATGCTATCATGTATGGTTTATAATTTTGTGGCACACATAATAATGGTATCATTATGAGATGGGTGGGGCCTATTTCTACCTACAATTTATTGGGTAAAGATTTTACATCTCATGAGATAGACATGGCTGGAACGGTAGGTTATACCGGTTCAGTGAAACAGGACTGAAACGAGGAGTGAACTCGGTTCAGAAAGGGACTTTGTCCACTAATATAGTCTTGGAAATGAGTCTTGACAAATAATAAATGATTCTCTATGATTATGTGTGTATGCCACAAAGTTTCATGTTTTAAGTTATGATTATTGGGATTAAATTTCACTACTATGATTTATCCCATGTTATGAAATCATGATCTCTTTTGCAGGTTATGATTTCCAAAAGATAAGTTCTTATGAATATGATGTGATTGATATTTCTTTTGTTTACCCTTACTGAGCATTTGAGCACACCCTTTTATGTTTTCTTTTCCCTATGATATAAATAAAGGTTTTAGGTAAAAAAAAGGGAAGATATTTATTAGGAGATGTTGAAGATCTTTCACCACGATTAGAAGATTTTATTCCGAGTTTCCAAAGAGACTAAACTATTACGGTCCTTGTGTGTTTGTTTTTCTTATGTATTAAGTATTCCACAAAAGTAATGTAATATTCATGTACGTCTAGATTCGGGTCTCTACAGTTGGTATCAGAGGAAAGGTTTAGTCATCCTTTGGAAACTAGGATGTGAGAACTTTAATGAGATCCCTAGAGATATTTCTAAGGTATGTCTAGGGATGTCCCTAAGGATAAGTATACATATAGGTTATAGTCCTAGAATTACGCTAACGATCATATAATTAAACCTAAGATTTTAGATATTGATGGTACTGCCCCTTTATTATGTTGTTTTCCCTAGCATGATTTTTGCCACTCACACTATTCTTTTTGGGTTTTAGACGATGGTTGGAACCCGAAAGAACCATATTGATCAATGCAATAGACAATGCAATGATTGTCCTCCTGAACAAACAAATGTTATGGCGGATGGAGTGCAAAATCTTATTGCTATACTTACACAAGCTATGAATCATTCTGGACTTCCAAATGAGCAGAGAAGGGAACAATATTCTATTGAGTCCTTCATGAGGAAACATCCACCTTCTTTCAGTGGGTCTTCTGATCCAGTTGTTGCTGAACAATGAATCAGTACCACTGAAAAGATTTTTTCAGTTCTTCAATGTTCTGAACATGATAAAGTCATCTTAGCAGTATATCGTTTTGAAGGTGAAGCTGATCAATGGTGGAATCTTATCAAGAATACGAGGCAAAGATATGAAATTGAGTCCATGTAATGGGACGAGTTCAAGAACTTATTTTTCAATAAGTACTTCCCTCGTATTCTTCAAACAATGATGGAGGAGTTTCTTGAACAAAAGAAATAGGATGATGAATCTGTTGTGGTATAAGAAGCGAATTTTACAAGGCTTGCAAGGTATGCATATGGCTTTATCATCAAACCTGAAAGTAATGTTGATCGATTCTTCAGTGGCTTAAAACCAAATCTTCGAAGAGAATTAGCTATAAGAGAATTCAGTAGCTATGAAGAAATTGTGCGTTGTGATATCAAGGTAGAAATGGAAGTTGGTGTTACTTATCCATCTAGTAGTTTTCACAAGAAATGAAAGATGAAGTTCAAGGAGAAATCTCAGAATAATGGTGAAAAGAAGATGAATATTTCCTTATGCTCAACGTGTGAAAAGAAACATGGTGGAGATTGTCTTAAAGGGACATGTAAATGTTTCAAATGTGGAAAGGAATGTCATCGGGCGTTTGAATGCCGCAATGATGGGAAGAATATGTCTAATGATACAAACAAAGGAAGGGATACACAGAATGAACCTACTACACTTTAATGTTTCAAGTGCATGTATATGGGACATTATTCCAATAAATGCCCTAATCCAAGGGTTAGTGATGATCGACATGAGCAACCACTTAAGGAAAAGGACAAAGGGAAGTCACATGCGATCACCATTGGTGATGTTGAATATGAAAACGATGTGGTGGAATGATTAAGTGTTTATGTAATGGGATTCCAAAATAATGTTGAGTATTGGAATATTTATGTATTGTTATATTGTGGTCTTCAATAATTTTATACCGGTAACCATGGAAAGTGATTGAGATATTTTTGGAAAAAAAGATGATATGCACATAATGAAGGGAAAACGAGAAAATGACATATTTGACAGTATTCATGAGCTCATGATTGATATAAGGACTAAGTTATATGATGGTTTGAGTATATAGAATTTTGAGGATTTTGGTATATGGAAAGTGTTAACTTTTAACTGCATTAATTTTTTCACTAAGGTTCAATGGGTATTCATTTTTCAAGAGAATACATGATTAAGGCCTTAGAATGTTTGGAATGTGACCAACAATACATATCTCATGATATACAGGGATCAACGATGGTATTAACATGCTTGTTATATGAACTCTTTGGTAATCGTTTTCACTGTAATATGAGATTGCACAACAATATTATGGATAAGCCTAATGATTGGAATGGACTATGTTGGACATAAGTTAGTATTGTTTAAGGATAAAAGTTTTTTTGATATTATTGATGGGATGTTATAGTAATGTAGTTTTAGAAAAAGGACAACCTGCAGGACGGGCGACAACCCATCGCGTCGGACAAGGTTGTGGGAATCGAACCCACAACCGAAGTGCGACTGTCCTTTATCGCCTACCACTGGCCTACAGGAAGTCCCTGGTTAGTAGAAACTAGTTCTATTTTATTACGCGGTATGATATATGAAGTATAAGTTCATTTTTGGAATCGTATACGATTAACTTCACCATAGATGGTCTTATGTATTTTTGATAACTTTTGTAACCTTTTGTTTGAGACAGATGGAATGACCCATCATTCTATCACATGAACTGCTAACACTTCACGAATGAAAAATCCAACATCATTTCATTAAGAGTTGAAGTGGAAATTGTCCAAAGAATGACCAATGGTGACATAGTACCAAAATCAAGAAAGTATTTCTTCTAATTCCAATTTCATCAACTTTAGGGAAATGATCTTGAAAACCAAAAATGTTGTCCTAGTTCTCTTATATCTGATGAATTAGATGGTACCTTAGATCGTTACAAATTTATGGCTTTGTGATTTCTGGCTTTTCCAGAGCCATGTTCTCTACCACTCTCCATCAGAACATGATCGTTAGATTTCTCTTTCATATCCATATTTTCACCTATGTGGAAACCTAGTGATTAGTTTATTTGGGAAACCGTTACGTTTCATACTTTTGTTTTTAAAGAATGGTTTTGGTATTCCTTTTTGATATGTGGGTTTCTATCAAAGAAAATTTCAAGTAGTAAACCATTTTTAACCTCGACGAATTTCAAGGGCGAAATTCATTTTAAGGGGGGTAGAATGTAACACCGCAAGATTTTATGAAAAATATTCTTTTCATTAATGTCTTTTGTTGTACGCTACACCAAAAGGAGCTTGCACAACACGCATCCTTGACGTGCATTGCATTACAAGCAATCACGACCTTCCTCGATAGCATCTGTAGTACGCAATACCGAGTTTCACTAAACAACGATATGCTATTAAAATATTATTAAAACTAGCCGTTATGAATAGTAATAACCACTTTATGAAATTTTGTAAATTTTATTTTTCAAAATGGACTTCTTTTTTGGATTCGGAATATCGAAATTAGCTTAGGGTGAAATTTTGGTACTTTTCGTATAACTTTCATATTCTGATGAATAGTGAAAATTACTAAATTTTAATTAAAAAGAACTTTTTTAATAGAAATAATTAATAGTGATAAATTATTAATTAGAGTGGTTTTAAAGTATATTTAGAATATATTTTTACAATTTAATACAATGTTGGTCATTGGATGTAATATCACATTTAAACCAGTTATAAACAAGTGTCAATCTTTTGATAGTTATTATCTCTTAAAACCACGCTATTTGTTTTGACGACGGGAACTAATTTTTAAATTAATTAAAGCAACTGATATGTTCTGAATTTGGTAAAATAGACATAATTTTTTAATTCTTAATATCAAATATATATTAGGCCTAATTTTTCGTATTTTTCTGGAAACTTTCATTTTTTGATGAATAGTGAAACCACTAAGTGGTAGTTAAAAAACTGAATTTTTTATAAAACTTAATTTTACGGCTTCTGTGAGTGGAATTTCAAAAATCTAAGAGACACGGTTAATATCAAGGACTAAAATGTGGTTCAATGAGATGAAAATAATTTTTTGTGAATAGTAAATTTTTACTTTTTTTACCACGGTTAAAAGTAAATAGGGTAATTAAGGGTAAAAATGATATTATTATTACCCTAACACATGTCCTAATTCTATTGGATAAGTGTAATTCGACCAAAAACAACCTTAGGAATAAAATATGACCATTTAGGCCCACTTGGATTAGATTACGACATTTATTATTAATTTTTTTAAAGAAGGGTTAAAATAGTTAAAATCAATGTTTAATAGGTACATCATTTTTAATATAGGGTTATACATAAGCTAAATTAGACTATAAAGATTCATTTGAAAGCTAAAGAGATTTCCTACATAATATTATTTTATTTGTAGTTTTTAGACATTAAATAAGTTAATTTATTTATGACACAACAATGATGCAGTAATTATCTTATTAATGAAATATTGACATAATTGATGTTATAAATACCCAAATAAATGTAATTTGAAACTTTTTATGAATGCCACTAATTTTATATGTTAATATGACATGTGATTATTGATTTAATTAACTTCCTTCGAACTAATCATTCTTTTATGATTTTTACAAAAATCAATTACTAAATAGTGTCAAAATTGACATAAAATAGTTTTTAAAACAAATAATATATTATTAACTGTTATTTTTTTCCTAAAAATCTATGGTTCGGCCAAATGACTTAGATAAGGTTATCTATATTAATAATAAACAACTTGGGGTCCGTTTTGCTGCTTATTGTAAGATTATTAAACTTATAGAATAAGAACACAATAAGACACGGTAAAAGTAAAATTATTTAACTTAATGTTAAATCTAAATGATAAGGTCAAAATAGGAACCAAAACTTATCTAAATTCTATTGTAGGAGTGGCTTTCGACCCATCGCCACCTTATCATAGAAATAAATCAATTTTGAGCCATTTAAAACCGAATTTGACTTTATAATAAAATAATAGTTTTAGTTATTCCAAAGGTACCACTCGCCTCCCTTATAAAAGGGCACCTCCTCCCTCTCTTACTCACACAACATTGAGCATTAAATCCCGGCCAACCCCTGCAAAATTCTCTTCTCCACTTCCCTAGAAATATCCTAGAGGTTCTGGTCTTCCTCAAAGAGAAATTTCAGTGCCCTAAAAGGAGATCTCAAAGAGGCGCTTCAAAGAAGAGGTAATTTCTGTTACCGATTCTTTCAACTTTATTTCTTCTTCCACTTATTCTTCTTAGGTTGTTCTATTATGAAGTAATAAAATCAGTATCAATCATATAATTATATGTTATTATAATTATGAACAACCCTATTTCACCATCTATCCATCCTAAGTAAAATGAAATCACCGCGCGTGCGTACGTACGGAATACCGTCTCCACACCGTGGTGAAATCTATTTTCCACCACCACCTTACTTGGATGGGTATAATGGTGTAAATAATAACTATATATGATTATTTTACAGTGATATTGATTCTGAAATAGTATACATACACTCCAATATATTCCCACGATCATGAGAACGATATCATTGCTCGTGCGTACGTACGGACTACCGTCTCCACGACGCGATGAGATTCATTCTCCACTTTAACCATTCATGAATGATTATAATGTACATATAATAAGTAATCATGAAATATATGACATAATATTGATACTGGATTTATTTGTATATATATGTATGTCATCTACTTAATTCCGTTCAACTTAATAAGGAAACGAAAACAACGTTCATGCGTACGTATGGCATACCGTCTACATGAACGGTGTATTTCTTTCCATTTACTGATTTATTATATATATGTATATTCTGAATATATATTATATATAAATCATGTTTTATATTCTGTAATTAAGTAATCATGATCTAAGTAATCATATGAATAATTACAAGTCAAAACACGGACGACAAATGAAACAATTTTACCCAAAACGGTCTTTAACATGGAATTTACAAAAGAACGGGTAATATAAAGTCATAATTGAACCATATATGATATCATAACAATTAGTATGATTCTGGAATAAGTCAATGACATTATTTAAACCATTATAAAGGAGGTTCGGACACTTACTAAGAAAATCAGACCTATGGTAAGGGAAATATCACAATCTCATTTTTATCCGAGATTGTTTATACTTTGGTATTTACTAGGGTGTATTTTATCATACACATTCATGTTTCCTCAATATGTAATATTATTTCCATCTACCTATAATTTTTTAAATCCAATTTTACCCTTCTCTGAGTTTTTAGTAAAATCTATGAAAGGAATCTTTTGTCATTTTTCATACGAGGTGCTTTTTGACTTTTCTGACAAAAGTACGAGAAGAATGTTTTTTTAACTTATATGGAATGAATGGATTTTTAAAACATTATTTCCAAGAAGATTAGTTTAAAAGTTTTCAAGTTTATTTTTAATCAACTTTTTTTAGTTTAGAATTGTATGACATGTTAAGAAAGGAAAAGTTTTTTTGAAGCAGAAAGGATATTTTCCTCAAGAATGGAGTTCAATTGTTTTATCAAAATTATTTTCCATCTAAGATAATAAAGGGTTCTATTTATATCCCTATTATTAAATTGATTTGATTATGTTGTGATGGAATTATATTTATGAATTCTTTTATCTTATATGAATTGTTTTATGATGTCACGATGTTTAAGATTCCCATTTTTATTACATGGGTTATGCAATGATGTATGGTTTATGATTTTGTGGCACACATAAGAATGGTATCATTATGAGATGGGTGGGACCTATATCTCCCTCCAATGCATTGTGTAAATATTTTATATCTCATGAGATAGACATGGCTGGAATGGCAGGTTATACCGGTTCAGTGAAACAGGACTGAAACGAGGAGTGAACTCGGTTCAGAAAGGGACTTTTTCCACTAAGATAGTCTTGGAAATGAGTCTTGACAAATAATACATGATTCTATATGATTATGTGTGTATGCCACAAAGTTTCATGTTTTAAGTTATGATTATTGGGATTACATTTCACTACTATGATTTATCCCATGTTATGAAATCATGATCTCTTTTGCAGGTTATGATTTCCAAAAGATATGTTCTTATGAATATGATGTGATTGATATTTCTTTTGTTTACCCTTACAGAGCATTTGAGCGCACCCTTTTATGTTTTATTTTCCCCAGGATATAAAGAAAGGTTTTAGGTAAGAAAAAAAGGGAAGATCTTTATTGGGAGATGTTGAAGATCTTTCACCACGATTAGAAGATTTTATTCCGAGTTTCCAAAGACACTAAACTATTACGGTCCTTGTGTGTTTGTTTTTCTTATGTATTAAGTATTCCGCAAAAGTAATGTAATATTCATGTACGTCAAACTTAGGGTCTCTACAGGAATTATATATAGGAGGAATTTTTTAAGTACCCGGATATTCTTTACAGGTATTAATCATTATTTTTGGTTGTTTTTGAGGAAAAGAAGAGTTTATGGAACATTCTGGAGTACACACCATGTACTATAAGTACACTCCATGTACCCTATTGCCACTGGTGATAGTGTTCTCTCCATGTAATAGCTGAGCACATGACCGTTTGTGGTGACCTGGAGACAGATTATTGTAGGGCCCATAAAAGGCAAGTACACACCGTTTACTTTTTAAAATACACACTATGTAATTCTATGGCGATTCAAGGACATGGATTCAAGGCCATGAATGATATGTTTTTTTGTAAATTACTTTTCTGTTTTAAAATACTGTTTTCCTGAATGAACTACTTTTAATGTCCTTCTCCGAAAAATAATAAAATTAATTTATTAACATTTATAAATTAATTTGGATAATATAAACTGAATTATTGAATTTATAATGTACTAATTATCTTAAGGTTAATTTTTAGGATTTTTTTGAAAAACATCATTTTTTGATGATTAGCTAAAAATACCAGATTTTAATTGAAAATTGCTTTTTCGTCTTATTTATTTATAAAAAAAATTTAATTTTAATTTGGTTTAAAACTTAAATTAAATGATAACTTTTATTAATTAATCCAATGTGGGTAATTGGAACCATTTTCACATTGAAATTGAATATAAAAACCTAGCAATGTTTTTTGATCATTTTTACTTAAAAAACCTGCATTATCGACCTGACTACAAAGTTAATTTTAAATTAATTTCCTCCAATTATGTGATTAGGATTTAGAAAAATGAATTAAATATTTGGAATAAAAATAATATATAATTTCTAATAAGGTCAAATTTATTTTTACCAAATAAATTAGTGAAATTATTTAAAACTAATTACATCGATTTAGCTAAAATTAAGATTAACTGTAGACGAAATCATAAAATTAATATCCAAGTTGACATAGAAACATGTCAAATACACTTTTTATATCCCTTATTCAGACATAAGTCTTAAATTATTGAGTTATTTTGGTTTGGAAATACCTGTTTAGGTAAAAATATGGGTTCACCTATCTTGTTTTAAAAAATAAGAAGTTAGTCTTTTCCCTTCCCTATAAAAGGCCACCACCTTTCCCTCTTCTTAACACCTTTAATACCACATAGGTTCGGACAATATATTCTCAATACACAAGAACACATACCTCCTATCCTCCTTGAAGCCTCAATTATTCCATAAATTCTTCTAGTAAGCATTTGGCACAAACCAAAAGGAGTTACCCGATTACGAGGTAACACCTTCTCTCAAGCTCTTTTATTTAATTATCCTTCCCCAACCCCTACACTCTCTTTATTCTATGATTTTATAACCACAATAGTATCCTAAATATACTATTATTTTTTAATTATTTGGGTTCAACCTACAATATAATTAACTAATCTTTATATACATGGAAATTACATTTCTCATGTAGAATATATAATACATTACAAAAATTGACACCCAAAGACTGTATTAGTTTAGTGTCTTTGGAAACTTAGAACCCATTATTATAGCTTGGTGAAAGTTCTTTAACATCTATCATAAATATATTCCCCATTAGTTTTCCTACCACAAACATTACTTTATATCCCGAGTAAAAGAAAATATAAAAAGGGTGAGCTAAAATGCTTAGTAAGGGTAAAATTTGATAACAAAAAACAAACCATAAACATTAGATTGTAAAAACATAAACAAAAAGTTTAAATATCAAGATCATGAATCATGAAACAAATTGTGGTAGTTCATAAGGAATGAATCATCAATTAACATGACCATGATAGAATAGAATTTAAATAAAACATTGAATTGTGGAAAAAAATAAGCACATAATTGGATTTCCATAGTATCTAAGGCATTTCTGCCAAGACCATCATTATAGACAAAGTCCTTTTCTAAACTAGGCTTACTTGCCATTCCATCCATGTATTACTGAACCAAATTTTCATGCTGTTCCCACCAAGTTTATCTAATGAGATATAAGTCTTTAACCAATGTATTGGAGGGATATAAAGGCCCCACCCATATCATAATGAAATCATTCTTACTTGTTTCATAAAAACATAAATCATTCATCATATCATAACCCAATAATTAAAATAGGCTTCTTAAACATCATTTAATCATAACTTAACCCATGTAAAATACCATTCCATAATTAACATAATCAAATAATAGTAATAATGTGGATAAAAACGTAACAGTATTTAAATAGTATCATCTTATATGGAAAATAATTTTGATAACACACATGAACATAGTTTTTGAGGAAAATGTCATTTCTTCTTCAAAAATGTTTTCTTTTCTCAAGATAAAATGAAAATTTAAAATTAAAAAATTTTGTTTTATATAATATTTAAATAGTGTATAGGAATATTCAAGGAAATAATGTGGTCTAAAACCATAAAAATCCATTCTTGATATATATGTTAAAAAAATATTCTCATCGTACTTTTGCTGGAAAAGTTAAAAAGTAACTCGTATGGTAAATGAAAGAAATAATCCTTAAAAAATGTTTTAAAAGTAAAAAATGGTCAAAATGACTCTAAACATACATATAAGAATAGTATAGATTTTATGAAAACATTTTTTGAAAAGATGAATATGGATGATAAATATACCCCCAATAAATACTTCCACATAAACAATCTCCAAAAAAAATGAGATCGGAAAATTATCTCTTACCCTAGATCCGATATAATTAATATGTATTAGAACATCCAATATAATGATTTAAATAATGTTACTGATTTAATCCATAATCATAATCATTTTTATGATAATATTTCTTATCATATTTTCATCCATTTGTTAGTAACAATTCATTGTTACTCGTTTTTCGGGTATTAACTGCTTTATTTTCTCATGCATGTTTTGATGGATATGTTTTTATTCCTATTTTTAGGATATTGTTATATAATTTATATAATGTTACTTGTATTTTATATATCATATTTATTCATTAAATTCATTTATATTTCCATGCTTTAAAGAAGATTATGTAGAATGAATCACATCTCACCTTGGAGATGGTAAGTCGTAAGTACACACGAGCAACGATAGAATTCCCATAATTGTTGAATGATATTAAAGTGGATGTTGTTTAGTATCTAAGTATAAATATAATTTTATATTAGTCACATATATATTTTTAAATCCTTAATTATCCCCATCCTTGTAAGGGGGTGGTGAAAAGCATATTACACCACAACGTGGAGACGGTAAGTCGTACATAACCACACTTGGTGATTACATTTTTTATAGGATGGGTAGAAGGGAGAATGGGATTGTTTCATAATAAAAATATCCTAACTGTATATAATTTCTACTAGATTTAATACTTTATAATGAAACAACTCACGAGGTAGAAGTAGAAGAAGAAATAAGTTTGAAAGAATTGGTAATTGATATTACCTCTTCTTCGACGCACCTCCTCTAAATCTCCTCTTAGAGCACCGGATCTAGTCTTTGAAGAATACTAGGACCTCTATAATGTTTCTAGGGAAGTTAATGATGGTAATTTCTAGGTTATGGTTGATCTTGACAGATAAAAATTAAGTGAATAGTTTTGGGAGTATGTTCCCTTTTATAATTTAGGGGAGGGGCACTTTTGGAAACCTAAAAAATATTATTTGATAAAAATTGGAAAAATCAAACCAAATACCACAAAAATGAGATATATTGGAATCTAAGATATTATAAGATTTAAATTTAATCAAACAATAAAATTTAGTCATGTTTTTTGAAAGGCCACAATGGACATTCTTTGCTGGGAGTTCCCCCCTCCCATCCCGTTCATTGGAATACCCCACCGAAAGGGATTCTTAAGATTAACATGGATGCATATCTTCCAATGTATGGGATTTTCAACCTCAGACTCCTTGCCCAAAATCATTTGGGTAAAATCATTGTTGCTAAATATGAACCACATCAGGAATTTTGGGAACCAGTAGTTGCTGAAGCCACGACCATCCTTGCTGGTATGATGCTCGCTCTAGAACATGGATGAGGTGACTTCATCATGGAGCATGACTGTCTTACCATAATCAATCCTATTAATCACAATGATGGCGGAATCCAGTGTTTTGGAATCATCATTAGGTGAATTCTTTCACTTCACCAAAGCTTATCAGTTTGCACCTTCTCCTTCACCAAAATGGAAAGAAACAATGCGACCCATCAGCTTGTGGCTTCAGGCCCATTCGTTACCATCTTGGTATGGTTGGAAAATTTCCCATCATGGATTTTCACATGCACTTCTGCCAATCTTCAACATTAATGATATTTTCTATTAATCAAGAAAAAATAAAACAATATCATTTTATTGACAATTAGTTGTTGTATTTAATTAAGATAACAAATGTTTCAATATTTAAAGGGTGCAATATAATCATATTTGATTTAAATTATACCTTAAATTATTAATTTATAAAATTTTATACCATATAATAATTAATATATTTTTTTTAAAATTTAATATTTTTAAATAATTATATAAAACATTATTTTAACAAAATATCAATTAAGTCAATTTTGGAACTATTAATTTCATGTATTTTTAGAAACATTAAGATAAGGTTTTATCCTTGAACATAATATTTTATTATATTTATAATGGGTTAAGGTCATCTATAAAATTAATTAAACAAATTAACTAGACACAATATATTTATTTTAATATTTTTAATAACATTTATTTGATATCTTCATTATTAAAATAATCACTACATAAATATTGTGTAATTATTTAATATATATATATATATATATTTAGAATAAATATTTGAAATAAAATACTAATATGAACATAAATTCACTATCTTTAATAATAATATATTTTGTATAATGTATCTTCTAGAAAAACCAACATTAAAAATTGTATACTTATTAAAGTATAATTGTGAAAACTTTAACATCATTTTAAATAAAATTAAATATATGTAATAATCTCTTCTATAAAGCTTCAAATGGTCACTTTATCAGCAATTTGATGCTTATGTTTGTGATATACCTGACCAATAAGATTTTTTCACATGTTTAGGAATTTTAGGGTTATTAATATTTTAATAAAAATTGTTTTACTAATTTATCATCAATTAATTAATTTTCTACATCATCAAAGTATAAGACTTGAAGGTAATTATTAATTCCACAAAAATTAAAATTAAATTACCATATTGTATTTAATTATTTCATCTTTCAATGTAATATTTATTTTCAAAGATATCACCTGGTTATCCCTATATTAAAATTATTATACTCATAAGAAATGTGAGTTTGACATTTTTTCACTTTCATTGTCTTAATTAATATCAATGCCATTTTCATTGTCAAGTCACCCTTAAATGATTAAATTTTGGACCAAAGATTTAAAGTGTAGAATATTATTCATACTAATGGATTTTGGTATTTTTTAGGATCATTATATTCACCTTATAATATTATTTGTTACATTAATTTACCTGATTTACCTTTAATCGCGTTAAAAAAATTATTGTAATTACTATTAATAAAAACCAAAAAATAAAAAAACCTATTAAAATAGTTTGGAACCAATGATTAAAAAAACTGAATCCATATGTCATAATTTAAAACATATAATTGGAAAAAATTAATTTAAAATTAATCCCCATTATTGAAAACTAAAAAGAGGGTTTATTAAGAAGTAAAAACTTAGCAAAACATTATCATGTATTTATGTCCAATTTATATTTAAAATTACATCCAATGAACAAAATTGGAATAAATGGTACAAAAATAAAACATATAACATAACTATATAAATAAATTATATGAAAAGGTAGTTTTGAATTAAAATTAAGTATTTATCACTACTCATTAAAATATGAATTTTATTAAGAAAATACCATAACTTCCAAAAAAGTAAATTTTTTATTTTTCTATTATAAATAGGGAGATTATTATTTTAGATAGAATAAATAAAAATGTTATAAATTAGATTTAAAAGGTGTACACCATCAAAAGGAGGAAAAACTGGAATTGTTTTGAAAAATAATTATTTTATCCGAAAAATTGAATTTTTTCCTATATAAGATGAATGTTAATGTTATACAAAAATTAAAAAATGTGGTTAATACTATTAACAGTGGATAGATTATATCCCATTAAATAAAAATATTTTAATAATATATCATTGATTAGTGAAACACTGAATTGAATACAATGCAAGTTATATAGGAAGGTATCTCTCGCGTGTAATGCAAGCCATGTTAGTGCAGCATGTAGTGACAACATACATTGGTGTTTCATATAAAATAATCCAAACACAGTTATTTTATATATTAAAAAACATCTAATCTTAGTGTTGTGTTAAATTAATTATATAAAAAAAACATAAAATTATGTGTAACACGAGCCCGGAATAGTGTTTCGTATACTGTAAGCTAATACGGTGTTTCATATAGAAAAAACTAATAATGGTGTATCGTAAAACACAATAAATAAAATAAATTAAAAAAATCCATCTCATAAAATATCTAGGTGTTACATTCTACCCCCTTAAAATTAATTCCATACTCGAAATTCATCTGGGTTATAAATGGAATACTACATGAAGTTTTCATTCATGGAAACCCACATTATATAAATGAATACTAAAACTTCATTTGAAAAAGGAAAGATAAAAACATAATTGTTTCCCAAATTAACTCATAACTAGGGTTAAAAAGATTTGAATATAGGTGAGATATTAAAACCTAGATATGGAAGAGAAATCTAACCAACATGTTTGGATGGATAGTTATAGAGAAAAAGGTTTGGAGAAAGTTAACTACAAAAAATCCATAAATTTGCGATGATTTAAGGTACCCTCTGATTCATCAAATAAGAAGGTACAATGATAATTTTTTTGGTTTCAAGATCCTTTTCCTAAATTTGATAAATTTTTTTCACAAGTAGAAATACTTACTTGATTTTTGTAAAATTTCACAGTTGGTCATTCCCTGAACAATTTCCATATAATATCTTACTTAATGAAATGATGTTAAATTTTTCATTCTCAATGTGTTAGAATATCATGTGATAGAATGATTGGTCATTCCATCTATCTCAAGAAAAATGTTACAATATGTTATCAAATTTGAATAAGTCCACCTGTAGTGAGATAATACATTATTCTAAGAAACTTCAACCAGAAAATAGCTTATACTATCCATGAATAGATGGAATTACAATCAATCGAAAAACTAAAAATATAAAACTTTTTAAAGAGGTGAACTAAATCAACTTAAAATTTGTCTCCCAAATCTCATTAGGTAATTCATGGTAGTCACATTCCAAACGAGTGAATACTTCAATCATGTATCCTCTTGAAACTTGATAATAACCTGAATTACCGTAGAACCTTAGTAAAAAATGCATTCTATCAAAATTAACTATTTCCACACACCAAAAACACCAGAAATTTTAAATACTCCAACAATGATATCACATTGTCCTTATATGAGTCATGAGTTCATTAATACTATCAAACATATCATTATCTCTTCCCTTCATTATGCGCATATCATGCACCTTCTAAAATTATCTGAATAACTTTTCATGGTTACCAGTACCATTAAACATATACTTTCATATACATAAGGAAATAATTGTGTAATAATACTTATATGTTTCTTTATTCAATAGTAACTTAAAATTAATTATATAACATTATTCTTGATAAGAATGAAATCATTCCACAATCTTCTTAAACCATTTAACAAGGTTCGTCGTTTTATTCCTTAACACAATTTTCATCTCATATATCATTTGTAGTCTCATCATACTCAGCAACATAAATACTACCCAAATGACCATGATAATTCTTTTAATGATATTTACCCTGAAGGGATCAATTTTCATAATTCCTATACATTACACATTTAAAACATTTAACAGGTGTTGATGTCTAAGAAATACCATTATATTTTTCCATTGTGTCAACGAGACCTTTTCCTTTTAAATTACTAGGAGTTTGTTCTTATTTTCCACACCCAAAGAATCTTCTAGTTACTTTAAAACATTTTCCTTTATTCCTCTTCCAATGTGATTTAAATGTGGAATATTGAACTTTCTTTCCTCAATGATCACTATGAAACTCCTTCTTTCTCCCATTATATTGTTTAGGAAATACACCAAAGATGATATTATTGATCATATCCATAGATTGATGATTAAGTATAATAATGATATTTCACCTTCCAACTATAAATTAATTTGGTTTTTCATGAATAATATCATTATATTATCTATTATATTCTCAATTAACATGAATCCTCATGTTTATGATCATTTTTTTAATCCCCAAAAAAATAGTTTGAGAGAAAAAAATAATAATAGGAAAAAACATAACTAAGGGAGAGTAATTTCAATATCTAACATCTTAGGTTTAATCATATGTTATTCATGATCATTACTATAATTCTAGGATAGTAACCTATAGTTAGAATTATACTTGAGGGAATCCCTAGACATATGTGAGAAATATCTCTATGGATCTCATTAAAGTTATCGCATCCTAGTTTCTAAAGGATAACTAAAAATTTCCTCGAATACCAATTATAATGAACTGATCTTTACATACATGGATATTACATTTCTTTTGTGGAATACTTAATACATTACAAAAATAGATCCACAAAGACCATATTATTTTAGTGTCTTCAGAAAATCAGAATACATTCTTCTAGCTTGGAGAAAGATCTTCAACATATCCCATAAAGATCACCGCACTATGTTTTCCTACCTAAATACTTTATTTATATCCTAGGGAAATTAAAAAATAAAAAGGGTAAAATAAAATTCTCAGTAAGGGTAAATATTGAGAACATAAAACAAAATATAAACATTAGGATGTAAAAACATGAACATAATGTTTAAATACAAAAATCACGACTCATGAAATAAATCATGGCAGTTCGTAAGGCATAAATAATAAATTAAAATGGACATGATAAGATAGAATTGACATAAAACATTTAATTGTGGCAAACAAATAAGCATATAATATTATTTCTATTGCAACCATGGCATTGCTGCCAAGACCATGATAGTAGAAATAGTTCTTTACTAAACTGGGTTTACTTTTCGTTCCAGCTATGTATTACTAAATGAAATTTACTTTCCATTCTAGTATTGTTTATCTCATGAGATATAAATCATTACCCAATGCATTGTTGGTAGATACAGGTCACACCCATATCATAATGAAATCATTCTTACGTGTGTCAAAAAAACATAAATCATTCATCGTTGCATAACCCATGAAATAAAAAGGGCTTCTTAAACAACATTTCAGCATAAAATAACCGATATAAAATATCATTACTCCATTAACACAATAAAAACATTTTGATAATTGGGATATAAACATAACTATATTTAAATTGAATCATCTTAGATGGAAAATAATTTTGATAAAACACATGAACTTAATTCTTGAGGAAAATATCATTTCTTCATAAAAAATGTTTTCATTTCTCAAAAATATCAATAAATTATAAATTAAATGAAGTTATATGAAAATAAACTTGATATAGTGTATATAAAGCTTCATGTAATGAAGGTATCTTGATACCATAAAAATCCATTCATCCTGTATATCCACCAAAGATTTGCGTTTTATTTATAGAAAAAATATGAAGGCTAGATGTTTTAAAAAACATACAGACATAAATTAGGGGGGTGTCTAAAGTAATGGAGGCCAAGCGCGTCAGCTTTCACAATGTGACCCCCCCCCCTTGGGGAAAGGATCTGGTGTTGGTAAAAGTGAGAAGATGATCATGTTGTGACACAATAGAAGCAAGGAAATTCACCACAAAATTTCCCTCCCACCACGTATGAAGAATATATATATGCTCTCTTATCAGTTTCTTGCACCATCTGATAACATAAATGATGGAAAAAAGAACTAGTGTGTGGTTTGAGAGTGCATTAAAAAGGTAAAGGGAGTTATTCTTGCTTTCTCTAATAATAAGGTTCCGCTGATTGCATAGTAAGAGACCAGAAAGCATAGAAAGGGTCTCTGCATAGAGAGAATCACTAGGGACCAAGAAGATAGAGAAGTCCTCCATCACTGATCCATAGCTATCTCTGATGACGCCAACCCTGCGCATAATTCCCATTTTGCACAAGCCATCCAAATTCAGCTTAATCCCTAGGGGCAGCGCTTTCCATTTAACCCATGCACGGGGGGGGGGGGGGGGCAGTGGAACTTGAACTGGGTACTGCATTTTGAGGAAGGAATGAGTATATTGAAGGAGCAGTCTCAATATCTTTAAACATCTTACAGGAGTCTAGAATAAGGTACCATAATGTGAATAAGAGGCCCAATTTAGTTGGCACTATATTTTTATGACGTACAACATTCCTTGATGACCAAAGGATCCAGCAAACTGCAGTGAAGATCACACTACCACAAAACAGGGAATGTGAAGAGCTACCCTTTATCAGCGCTAAACAGAAAGCACTAATAAAGGGGTATGCTTTTATCAGTGCTAGTTAAAAGTGTTTAAAAATCTACCCTTTATCAGTGCTAAAATAATCGGTGATACAAGGGTAAATTTATCGGCCCTTATTTTAGCACTGATAAAAAATTTTATTCTTAATTTATATGAAATTATAATATTTATCAGTGCTAAAATAATAGCACTAATAAAACATAAATTTATCAGCGCTTTTTCAGCACTGATAAATAGATACCTTTATGAGCACTCAAAAATAGCTGATAAAATACCTATTTATCAGCGCTATAAACCTTTATCAGTGATTTCAAAGAGCGCTGATAAAGGTTCCAATGATTTCTATTTAATAACCTTAACATTCCCTCCACTCTCACACAAGGTAAATCTTTCACAGAAGCTGAAACATGACCCTCTTCCACCATGAATTCTCCTCCTCTTCCACGTCCTCATCTTCCTCCTCGTCCTCGTCCTCATCCTCCTCTTCCTCCTCCTCCTCCACCACCACCGTTGGATTTTTCTCCTCCACCGCTGCCTCCACGTCATTGGGTTTTTCTCCTCCACCGTGACAGCTGGTTCCTCCACCACTGTGACCACAGCTACCTCGGCAGCCAATACCTCCACCGTCGCTGCCTCCGCCGCCACCGCCTCCGCTGCCGCTGCCTCCACCGTCACCGCCTCCACCACCGCTGGTCAATGTAGGAGTATTTTCCCTTCTCTTGGGATAATATAAATGAGAAATTATGATCCTTGAATTATTATGATGACTTATAGTTTTTTTATAAGTGAGTTGAACCTATGTATGGGAAGTTGGTGCAAGAGTGCGAGCACAGGTGCTGAGACCCTTGTATGGTAGGTTGTTTTAGATAGCGGGTGTGGGAGAACCTATAGTAGGTGGTTGGTTTGGTTTACTAGATGATGTGTGTTTTGAGGTGGGGATAAGAGTGGCACCCATGAGCTAAGGATTGTGTGTGAATTGATGTAAGGGGTTTGTGTGAGATCCCAGTGGTCGTTAGCATGTGACATAGGATGGTAGCGAGTTACTGAGTTTTGGTGGTTGGGGGAGACTAATGAGTGGGGTTATCTTGGTGTTATGAATACCTTAGATACATAAATCCAGGTTAGATTATTGGACATGAGGGATTGATGCATACTAGGTGTTATCAAGTTGATAGTGAAGGAATGGTCATGCCTTGGATTTGTATAAGGGAAGCACTCTCTATTCTTGAGATTTTGTGTTATGACTGGGTTGAGGGGCATGATCATTTGGATTCCTAACCCTATTGATTTATATCATGGTTTTAATGTGACCATCACTATTGAACCTAGATGGATGGGTTTAGTGTAACGAAGCATGGGAATATTCCTTTGGTTTTGGAATAATGTTGGGTAACTGGTGATCATGTGGTGAGTATTGGAATAGTGTGATGTTAATATTGGAAAAGATTACCAGGGGTGTCCCATTTGAAATATGTGTGTTCCCCCTAATATTTTTCATGTGTACAGGTAGGATCATTGAGTTTGAATAGGGATATGATCCTACTCACTTAATACCACGTGTTGTGTTGAAAATATTGTACCATGAAGTTTAAAGTCATGCGATTAAGATGTATGTGTCGTGAAAGGTGTGATAACATAGGATTGGTCAGGGCTTACTCATTTGGGATATTCTATCTAGAATAAACATGGGGATTATACATAGTAATGAGGAACTATTGGTCAGGGCTTACCCATTGTATGCTCATCTTTTATATTTTAAAAGGTCTGTTGAACTCATTATATCGAAGGTGGGTTCTATAATTTCATGTTATCTTAAGGTGTGCTTGACCATGGTGTGGGTTGATTTCGGTTTTAGTGGGTTCTTGGGGTTTGTGGTATGTGTTAAATGTTGTACTCGATTTTAGATTATTTTATTCTCATGAGTTTCCCATATTTTATGTTTTCTTTTCAGTTAGAAATCTCCTATGTTGTGCGCCTCTCCTCTGCCACGAACTCACCTCTGTTGTGTGCTTAACAACACCTTCATGGTGAGTTTTCTCCTGTTACTCATTGGTTTCCTATTGTTCACATATTATTACTATTTTATGTTTATGGTTATAATGTGAAATGTACTAGCTAAACGCCCCGCTGAAAATCGTGGTCGTTGGTGGTCCTTGTTTGCACACTAAATGAATTGCATGTTGGATGGTTCTTATTGAACATCTGAAATTAAAAATTGGTAATTTACATATACTAGACTTATGAATGAACACCTTAGGATGATAAAACATCTGTGATAACCCCTGAATTAACAAAAAAAAATTAATAAGGGATGCTTTGTAAAATCTAAAATTGTGATTTTTTTGGGTTGTATGGTGTTGCGATTGTGAGCATGATTGTGTTTTTGTATGGTGTTGTGGTTGTTTGCATTATTGATATGCCATTTGTTTTCCATGTTGTTGTTCCTCCCCCATTGAATATCAATAAAAATATTACCCATTTCAATGGAACCACCACTTTGTTACTAGTGAACTTCCACTGAATCCTAAAAAACCACTTCTCGAGGACTCTATGAGACACTTTATGGTGTGAAGATTCTATTTTTTAGATTCTATATATTTTTAAAATACATGGTATGCAGGCTTGTTAAATGGAACATGCTTCACCGTACATGGATTTTATATTGATTTTAATGCGAGACAACAGTTATCTCCAAAATTTACACCACATGAATGATTTTTTGAATCCAAATTGGAATAAGTTTTATTTGAAATGTTACATATCATGTGAACGTAGGCCACACACAATGTATCTCCAAGACATATACTTCAGCATGAAACCATGTACATGCCATGAAATAATAGTAGAACCATATGATATGTGTTTTACTTCACTAACACAATGAATAGATACCATAGAAACTTGTTGTGTATAGACTATACACCCCTAGTGGTCATGTAAGGACTACACACCATGTATTCCACAAAAATGGGATGCATAGCCGGTGAAGTGACACATTTTGTATCTAATGTACACACCTTAAGCTCAAGTTGTTCTTTATGACATGTATTCTGAAAGGAATCATGCAGTCTTTGTAAGAATAACATGGAATTAATTTGATATATGTAATATTAAATCAGGTATCTTATCCATCGACGATGTTCACCCTACTGGACACACCATGTATATGGATTTGACATGGGTTTAGAAATGGTAGTATACAACCATCCTTGACTGAGAACCCTACACATTGTGTATTTATTTAAAAATTTGTGTGCGATTTTAATTTCATTATTATTATTTATTTTTCACTTAGATGATAATATTTCATGTATGAGTAGCCCATTATAAATATCTTGTCATGTAGATCACAATATTATGATTCCCCCATTCATTGGAAATTGCACACGATGTGGTTTCAATATTTTAATTATCTTCACTCTCCTTGAGAGTTGACAAGTGACAAGTGAGATGTTTGGAGAAACTATGGAGTATAGTACTCCCCCATGTTTCGGTGAAGAGTCCTCCTGGTATAGGTTTTAGGTACTCCTCGGAGATATAAAAAAGACATGGAAAATTCCCCCATTTATAGATAGAGTTCAAGTACTTTAATATGTTTCAGGGTAGGTTCTTTTATTTCATTGTAGAGGCATTTGTACCGTGATTTTTTTTATAAAACCCAATCAATGCAACTTGATTAATGAAAACATAATATTGGAAAGTTTGATATCAAACCCATAAAGACGATGAATATGAATAAAGAATGGATGAATGCCAATCGGTTGACAAAAGAGTATGAAGATGGCGTGAAAGAGTTTATCAATTTTGCAGGAGATCATAAATGTGACCCTTCTCAAATCCTTTTTCCATGTTTACATTGTTGTTATTCAAGACAAATTAGTCCAGAGGAGTTTGAAGAACACCTAATCTGTTATAGAATAGATCGAAGTAATACATGTTAGAATAAACATGGGGAAAAACGAATGTAGGTAGTGGTTCAGATAACACAACATTTTATGGAAGGTCTGATATGATTATAAGAGTGAACAGTGAAGACGATCGTATGGAGGGGGTTATTACAGATGTGAAAGGTGATGAAGACCGTATTGAGGAAATGAAAAGTAAAGTTGAAGATGAACATCATGATTTCCGAAAATTGTTTCAGAAGTTAAAGAGTTGTGAAAAAATGCCATTATATGCTGGTTGCACTAAATATACAGCATTGTCAGCCATACTGAAGCTGTATACTTTGAAAGCATGAAATGGGTGGAGTGACACCAGTTTTCGGGAACTACATGCTCTCCTGAATGACATGCTCCCTGAAGCTAATAAACTCCCAATCCGTACATACGATTCCAAACAAATTCTTCGATCGATGGGTATGATCTCTGAAAGAATACACGCCTACCCGAATGACTGTATATTGTTTCTCAAGGACCACAAATCACTTATAGAATGCCCAAAGTGTGGTGCTTCTCAATAAAAGAAAGATGACTCTAGTCCTATGAATGTTGTATGGTACTTTCCAATCATTCTATGGTTTAGGTGCCTATATGGATGTGAGGAGACTGTAGGACAATTGACCTAGAATTCATATACAAGAATTAAAGATGGGAAACAACGCCACCCGATATAATCTCCTCAGTGGAAGAAAATTGATCCTGAGTATCCTGAATCTGGAAACAAGTCGAGAAATAGTCGTTTGGCATTATCTACAGATGGGGTGAATTCTTTTGGTTTTCAAAGCAGCAGTCACAGTACATGGCCAGTTATGTTGGTAAATTATAACTTATCATCGTGGTTATGCATGAACCGAAAATACATCATGCTATCTGTGCTTATATCAGGACCAAAACAACCTGGAAATGATATTGATGTTTATTTGGATCCATTGATCGTGAATTTGAAAATATTATGGGATTTAGGTTTTACATTGTATGATGCTTACAAAAAAAATATTTCACTTTGAAAGCCATGTTGTATGGGATGCTAAATGACATTCCTGCTTATGGAAATTTGTCATGATATAGCATTAAAGGAACTCAAGGGTTTCCCGTTTGCAAACAATGTACATAGTTAATTATGTTGAAACATTCATCAAAAACCATGTTTTTAGGACATAACAGATTTCTACCCTGACAACATAAGTACCGATCTTGGATGAAAACATTTGATGGAAGTTCAGAAGAATGTACAACACCGTCTCCACTAACAGGTGATCAGTTGTTTGAGAAGGTAAATGATTTGAACACTACTTTTGGTAAACCGTTTTTGAAAAACATTAAGAAAACTATTTGGAAAAAGAGATCAGTTTTTTTGAATTACCATACTGGAATTGTATGTTTGTCAGATATTTTCTTGCTGTTATGCATATTGAAAAAAATGTACGTGACAGTCTCATCGGGACATTGCTAAATTCACCCAAACAAATGAAAGATGGAATTAAGTCTAGATTGGACATGGTTGAGATGGAAATACGAGAAGAGTTGGCACTAGTAAAGGGTGAAAAATGAACATTTCTTCCTCCTGCTACTTACACTCTTTCCAGGCATGAGAGATATCAGTTTTTTAACTTGTTGAATGACGTAAAGGTTCTAGAGGGGTATTCATAGAATATCAAGAACATCGTGTCAATGAGAAATTTAAAATTAAAGGGTCTGAAATTACATTACTGCCATGTTTTTATGAAAGATTTAATTCCTATAGCTTTACGTTTCATTTTTCCCAAGAATGTCTTCCATACATTAACGAAGCTTTGTTTCATCTTCAAATCTATATGCAGCAAAATTATAGACCCGACAAAATTGCCAACTATGGAAATAGAAATTACCGTCATATTTTGTGAATTGGAAATGTTCTTCCTCCCAAAATTTTTTGATATGATGGTTCATTTGATGGTTCATTTGGTGAGAGAGATTCGAATATGTGGTCCTATAAATTATAGTTGGATGTTACCTATTGAATGGTATATGAAGATTTTGAAAGGGTATGTCAAAAATCGATGTCGGACAGAGGGTTGTATTGTGGAGCAATATATTTTTGAGTAAGCCATTGAATTTTGTACTAAATACATGTCTGGTGTGGAAAACATTGGCCTACTAAAAGCTCATCACACTAAGCGGCTTGAGGGTGAAGGAATTTCTGGAAGAGAGTTTGTCACAATCAATATTACATATCAGGAGCAGGCTTACCTTTATGTTTTTCATAAAAGTTTCGACGTTGACCCATATGTTCAAACCCACAATGAAATTATTAAGAATTTTAATCCATCTAGGAATGAAAAATGGATATCATATACACATAATCAACAGTTTATAGGATGGTTTCAGGACCATATTTTAAAGCAGTTAGAGGAAAATCCCAACTAAATTTCAGAATGACTTCGATGGCTAGTCGGAGGAGCATGTGTGTATGTATTATCTTACAATGCTTATAAAGTTAATAGTTTTACATTCTATACTAATGAACATGATAAAGATAGTACCATGCAGAATAGTGGGGTTAAACTTATGGCTGAAGCGATGCATGTTTCCGGTGCTAAAGACAAAAATCCAATTTATGCGAATATGTTATACTTTGGCATCATGAAACGAATATGGGAGTTGGATTATAAAAAATACAAGGTGCCAATTTTTCAATGCATGTGTGTTGATAACAAGAGTCCTGTTAAAATAGATGAATTACAATTCATGAAAGTTCATTTCAATAAGGAAGAGTAGAAATACAAACCATTTATAATGGCATCACATGTATTACAAGTATTTTATATTTAATACCCCACAAACCGAAATTGGTCAATTGTTCTGTTATCAACCAAAACAACTGACGGGTCAGATGAATGTTCAATGGAGGATGGTCCTTTTATAGGGACTTCACAATCATTTCGCAATGGTCCCAATGTAGACGACATTTGGTATGTCAGAGGAGACCACAATAAAGGGATTTACATAGTCGATAGTGGAGTCAAATCTCTTCATCATTTAAAGAAAAGAAGTGAGTACAATAATCAGGTAATTTGTATATTGTAATATACATTGTGTTATGTTTTGTTATTATATGTCTGTTGATACTTTTTTGTAATCTAAATTAAATGTTAAGCCACTTATGTAGATAATGACTTATGCAACAACTGATGCGCCCAATCCCGAGGCATAAAATGTCTCTCAACCACCTACTAGTGGTCCCAGTGTAGAGCAACAACATGTTTCTCAACCAGCTGCTGGTGGTTCCAGTGCAAAGAAACAACAAGTTTCTCAACCTGTTGTTGTTGGTCCCACCTCTTCAAAAGATAAAATAGATTCTAATAAAGAGGTTGCAATAATTTCATCCCTGCTCAAATCTTTTGAAAACTAAATTATGAACGACAGACTCTTTTTAATACCAATGATGTAGGGGTAAAACTTTACAATTTAATCATATCAACCCTATTATTATTTCTTTATTTACTTATTAATTTTTTTTATTTTTTGGGAGAATTGAATGCTGATTTCAGTCAATTTGGATACTCGAAAGATTTATTCTTTGGATTCAACACATGGATATCCAAAAAACCGCCCACACATGATGGCGTTTGTTAACATTCAATACATTAGATCTCACATTTTAAAACTAAAGATCTACTTATATAATTTTTGTTATCTTTTATTGAGGATTCTGTTATGATAGGGAGGTTCATCAATATCGTCTAATGCGTGGAATGAGTCCAGGGAATAAGAATGACCAAGTCTAAAAGATCTAAAACTGGAAAAGTATCCGGGTATATATAATAACATTGCACTATTCAACACATATCAAAACAAATTTATTATTGATGTCAATGTTTTTGCATAGACAAAAACAATCAAATGGAAAGGACTGTAGTTATTATGTTTATAAATTTATGAAAGAGATCGTATTTCATCAACAACCGAGCATCCTTGAAGAGGTATTTTTAAAAAATAATTACAAGTTCATTTAAAATATTTATTAATCCTTTGTGTATTTATATTTTTTCATTACTACCATGACTGTCGCAAAAAATTGTAACACCCCAAGCTTCCTCGGTATGTTTCCTTTCGAATAATGCAATGACGTGCATTGTACGCAACTTCGAGATTTTAACACACCATAACCAATCAAACTAGCCGTTATGAATAGTAATACCTACTTTTTGAAATTTTATAAATTCTATCTCTCAAAATGGACTTCATTTTTGGATTCGGAATATCGAAATTAGCCTAGGGTGAAATTTTGGTACTTTTCGGATAACTTTCATATTTTGATGAATAGTGAAAATTACTAAATTTTAATTAAAAACAACTTTTTTAATCAAAATAATTAATAGTGATAAATTATGAATTTGAGTGGTTTTAAAGTATATTTAGAATATATTTTTACCATATAATACAATGTGGGTCATTGAACAAAATTTCTCATTTAAACCAGACATAAACAAGTGACAATCTTTTGATAGTTATTATCTCTAAAAAACACGCTTTTTGTTTTAACAACGGGAATTAATTTTAAATTAATTTCTGCCACTTCTGTGTTTTGAATTTGGAAAAATGGATTCCATATTTGGAATCAGGATGTTCAAATTGTGTAAATAGGTAACTTTTAATTTTAAACATTTTGAATAATTACTCCGGTAAATATTTTATTTACCATGGTTAAAGGGTAAATCCGGTAAACAAGGGTTAAAAAATAATATTATAATAATACTAAATTAACTTAAAACGTGTCTTAACCCTATTGGTTTATACATGGTCGACCATGGTCATCTTTGGGTCGATTTTGGGACCCCATGGATCCACTTGTAAGTGATAATGACACTTTATTTTAATTAAGTTAAAATAAATACAAAAATGACACAAGCATATATCTTTTAACAAAACAATTGTTACAGAGGGTTATATATGTTGTATTTTAGATTATAAATATTTATTAGAAAGATAAAAAGATTTCATACATAATGATATTTTATTTATAATTTTTAGACATTAAATAATTTAATTTATTTATGACACAATGATGATGAATTAATTACTTTAATAGTGAAAAATTACAATAATTGATATTATAAATACCCAAATAAATATAATATGAAACTTTTAATTAATTAAAATAATTTTCTAGGATACTATGAAATATTAGGATTGATTTAATTGAATTTTTTAGAAGTAATCAATCTGTTATGAGTTTCCCAAAAATCAACTATTGAATAGTGTCAAAATTGACATAAAAGAGTTTTTAAAACAAATATTATATTATTAATTGATATTAAATTTTTAAAAATCTAAGGCTCGGCCAAGAGAATTATATCATGATAGGTGCATCATTAATGGACCACTTGGGGGTCTCTTGGATGTATATAGTAAGTTTATTAACCATATAATATAAAAATACAAAGAGACATTGTAAAAGTGAAACTAATTAACTAAGAGTTAATACTTAAATATAAGGTTAATATAATGACCCAAACCTGTCTACATTATATTGGTTGAGTTGTTTTCGTCCCATCCCCACCTAAACATTTAAATAATAAACTTTGGATCCATTATAAACCGAATATGAATTTATTATAAATTAATATTTCTAGCTTTTCCAAAGGTGCCCCTCACCCCTCTTATAAAAGGGCACCCCTCCTCCTCATTTCTTCACACCTTAAAAGCCCTTTGGTTCGGCCAACCCCTGCCAAAATACTATCTCAACTTCCCTAAATACAACCTAAAGGACTTAGTTTGATCAGAAAGCCAACCTATGGAGCCCTTTTGATCAAATCAAAAGGAAGAACCCGAAGAAGAGGTAATGTCTTCACCACCCCTTTTCAAGTTCCTTTCTTCTTCCACTCCCTCTTTCTTTGTTATTAACATTATAAAATAATAACTCCAGTAGAATATATATACTGTGATGTTATTATAATTATGGTACAACCATATTCAGTATTCTATCCATCCTTTGAATAACATGTCACCATACGTGCGTACGTACGGCTTACCGTCTCCACGTCGTAGTGTAATTGTTATTCAATATATTATTATTTGGATGGGTATAATAATGATATGTAACTCATGTAAATAATAAATATAGCATGATAATGATTCTGTATATATGATATAACATCCAATTATATATTATTTTAATATCAAAATAATGATATTGTCGCTCGTGCGTATGTACGGACTACCGTCTCCACGAACGCGATGAGATTGATTCTCCATCATATCCATTCAAGTATATTTATAATTTTATGATTTAAAAATAGTATCTAAGGACTTGATATCATTCTGGATATTAATAATATACATCTCATTAATAAATATGGCTCACATAACAAAGAATATAAAGTCAAATGAACCCGTTAACACCCGAAATGACGATAATTCTAAGATATTATTAACAAATCAATGTTAAAAGATCATATATGATATCATATTAAAGTCAATGATTCTTGTATAATTAAATAACAATTATTTAACCATTATACAGCAGGTAAACCTACCGTCGACCAAGGAAAAAGTACAACGTAAGGGATTTTCTTATCTCACATTCAATTCCGTGAGATTTCCATTGTTCGCCACTAAATTATTGAATGTGGTTTATTGTGTACTGCCATTTGATATATATTATCATGATTCTCATTATATTAATTTTATTCTAGAAATAATTTGGTGGTTATTATCTTTTTTCCATACGACTCAGTTGAATAACGTGGTAAGGGGTTTCTAATCTCACTTTTAATTTCGTGAGAATTTCATTGTTCACCACTTAATTATTGCATGTGGTGTATGTGTACTGCCCATGATTGTATTCATTGTGTAATATACATTAATTTATGAGTATTTACATCATCATGGTATGATACTTCTTTCATGGGTGTATGTTTCGCAAGTTACCTAATCGATAAGGGAATTTGAGATTTCAATTTCCACTCATTTGGATTTAGGCATATTTCATTGATTATATTACCCCAAGATTATGTGTGGAATCACTATTCATTTGATTATGTCATAATTTCCACTCCCCTTCCTGTGGACATACTTTTGATACACATAATCACTCCATTGATAATTCGCAAGTCATTGATATGAATTTGATAAGAGTAATTTTAACTCATTAACCATTTGTTGAGTTAAACATCCAATTCGTTGGTGTTGTTTTTACAAGATTATGTGTGAATATCCTTGATTGTTTTACAATTAATATCCAATCAAATTTAGTGTATTTATATTTTTCACAAATAACTTTTTCGTTGATTTATCCTTAACCTAAGGATACGGCCTTTATGAGAGATTTCATCTCAATTTACATTCCATTGAGACTTCTTTGTTGATATACACCAAATCACTTTTATGTGGTGTATATAATGTACTTTAACAAAGTATATCATGAAACCCTTTATTCTCATGATATTACAATGTTTTGATTACCTTAATTATTTGTATTCAAGTGTCCCTCTTTTGGTTATAAACTCTAACTAAAATACCATTTTTAAATGTTTTAAAGACTTATTCTTCTAAATCTTTCTCATTAATGTCCATGTTTTAAAAATGGTTTTAAGGATTTATTTATATGGACATTAATGTTTTAAAATTAAAAATCCTTTTAAAAGATTCAAAGTGGTATGGGACACTTTGATTCAAAAAAATCTATTTTTAAATGGCTTCTTGACAAATAGTGTGACTTTTAAATCATTTCAAAAAAGGGGGATATTTCCCTCAAATAGTTTTGATGATTCTTTTCATCTATGTCAACATCCTTCATTATTAATGATTGAGGTTAATGTGATACAATAAAATATTACATATTGTATTAGATGAGTTATGTTTGACTGTGGATGTTCTATTTTTATACCATTCATGGTTTGTGGTTAAAGTATTGACATTTCGTATGCTAGTTTTAATATGAATGTTTATTTTATATTTAAACCTATTCATATGAGGAATGAATTGGACTTAATAAGTGACGGGTGGAGCCCTCTATAGCTCCTCGATGCATCGATAGGTCTCATGAGACAAATTAGTGTCTTGGCACAAGGCCTTGGCAAAATCTTATTTGTAGTCTTGGCACGAGGCCTTGGCTACGTGGTTATGATAGTCTGGCATTATGCATTCCATCATTATGAATGTGGTGATTTATAATGCATGGGATTGTTCGACTAGTAGAATATCCATGTGGGTAAGTAAATGGCATTATTTTATTTTATCTTTTCCATTTTATGCTGAAGTTCAAGTTTAAAAGGCTTTTGTTTTAGTTATAAACTTCCTTAAGTGTGTATGCTTATTTATGAAATCTTCTGCTATAATGTTATCCTTACTGAGCATCTGAGCTCACCCCTTTCAATGTTTTATTTTTCCCAGGACTATGAAGAAGTAATTTATGAATGACCTGCAGGGATAGTATGAGGGGATATGAAGACAAGATGTTTTTTTTATGATGTAATGTAAAAATTTATGGATGTATCTAGTTATTCCAATGCTACTAAACTAATCGGTCTTTCGAGACATGATCTTTCTCGTGATCATGCCAATGTTATGTAATAATGCACCGAATCTAGGTAACTAGGGTCGGGGCGTTACAGTTGGTATCAGAGGAAGTTTAGTAAAAACCTTGGAAGCTAGATTTAGATAAACTCCGATTAGAGCACGTAGACCTAAGATGAACTTTGAGGATTAGTATAAAAGAACTTCCTAGAATTTTGGTATTGTAGTGATTTTGTGAGTTTTCCGAGCAATACATCCCAGTCTGGATACGAGAAGGTAGAGGCGGCTCTGGCACAGATGTACCTAGGGGTAAAACCCGAAAACACCGCTTTGAGCTAGACTCGAACATGAACTGTTGCACGACAACGGGCCTTTCTTCACTCTTGGTTACGATACTCCCGAGGGATATGCTTAGGATAATTTACATTTTCTTTACAAACCGATTTAAGTAATATATACATAAGATGAGAGTAAATGACCTTGGTTAATCCTAATATGTTTCAAATTGAGAATATGGTGACATTTTAATCTCTAAATGATTTTACGACTACTATTACTCATACAATGCTTTCTGGTTTTAGTCAATGGATGGATTCCAAGGAAGTCATAGTGGCTTTGAGAATGATGTACAAGGTGGGAACGGTGGTGGAAATGAGCAACAAAATGGAATGTTGATAGGCGTAAAAGATATCGCCTTTATGACAAATCAGTTTTCCAAAAATATGATCAACAACATATATATTAACCAACTCCCAGACTCAACAAGGAAGAGAAAGGTGATAAATGATAAGATCTCCAGCAATGGAGACCATGGAGAAAAGAAACCTCAATTTTCATCATGCAGGAAATGTGGAAAGAGACACCCAGGAAAGTTCCTCAATGGGACAATGAAATGTTTTACGTGCGGGAAGGAATGACATAAAGTGAAGAATTTCTGAAGAAAAATAAAGAGTACTATGGAAGAAGATAAAAATGGTCCCAAGAGTCCATTTACAATCATTTTCCGTAAATGTAGGGGACCTGGCCATTACCCGAGTGAATGTCCTATTCTATAGGATATTTTCTTGGTCAAAGAAGAAGATATGTGGAAATAAATGGTCGGAGAAAAACTTAAAAAGTATTAGCACTCCTTGTTGATGGGTACTTTGGAATAATTTTCTCTTGTATTTGTAACCCCGCAGTTTGCCATGTGAGAATGATATTTGAAGAATAATTGTCTCTTCTCTTGTGGATATAGGTATAAATAACCATTTTGTTTTATATGATCATTGGGGTTTGAGAAAATTATAAGTTATTATAATTTGGGATGAAAATGCAAAGTATGATATAACATTTGTGGTTAAATTATGTTATTTTGAGGAATTTATCTCATTTTGGTAATATTATAAAATATAGTTTTTGAAAAAGGACAACACGTAGACCGTGTGACAACCCGTCGCGTCGGACAATGCTGTGGGAATCGAACCCACAACCAAAGTGCGATTGGGATTTATCGCCTACCACTAGACTACGTGAAGTCCCTGGTTAGTGTGACTATTTTTTTTTGTTAAATGATTTTATTGATCAATAATAAGATGATTTGGGTTCTTATGTCTTATCAAATGAACACCCTTGGTATAGGAAAATGATTTGGTGATTAAGTGATAAATGTTATTTTAGATGTTCTCTTTGTTAGGAACACTATATTCCCAAGGAAAATAGAATACAATGGGGTTTCATTTGTAGAGTAATGGTGGATTTTTATCTACGTTTTTATTGATGATTTATAGTGATTTGGGTTATTTAGGGAAATGATTAACCTATAACAGAGAATATGTGATGATGTTAATTACATTTAAGTATGTGAATTTAAGAGTATTTGATGTCATTTGGAGATACAATGTAACATGGGAGACTACATAATCAAATTCTTCTATGTTTTGGGTTTCAATATTAGTTTGGATTATATTAAAGGATTTTAAGGACAATTTGTTATTGAATGGTATCAATTTAACTTTGGGGTATTGTTGGTTTAATTTTAGAAATTAAGATTAGTGCATATTTATCTCAATGAATATCCTTTTGGGGGATCATTAGATCATTTACTAACCATTTTGGTTTTGATTAATCTTGAAAGACAATGTAAATATATGGTTTATCCTGCATGGATCATGTGATTCTATAGAAGTTTATTCTAGCTCTTCCAGTGTGACCAAGTCTTCTTGAATACTCATCGTTTAAAAAAAATTGAGTTAGTGGTGGAAATTTATTAAAGAATGAAACTCTAATTAAAATGTAAGTATATCTCATAATGTTCTTAGTCAATATCATAAATGAATTCCTCGTCCTTATGTAATGTAACATTAAAAAAAATGTTGTCAGTTTACTTTCCTACTAGGAGACTAATTGTCGTTTGTCCCAACACAAGTTTGTGGTTTTCTTATTGTTAACTTTCTCCTGATCATGATTTCTATCCCTCTCCATCAGTACTTGACACTTAGTTTATCATCCATATCCATGTTTTCTTACATGGAATCCTAGTATGGGTTATCTTGGATGACCCTTATACCTCTCTTTCTTTCTTTTAAAGTGATAGTTTTATTGACTTTTTTTTTCCGATGTAGGACTTTCCATTATATTCCCAAGAAAATTTTTTAAAATTGCGAAGATGCAATTTATTGAAGGAGGGGAGAATGTAACACCCCAAGCTTCCTCGGTATGTTTCCTTTCGAATAATGCAATGACGTGCATTGTACGCAACTTCGAGATTTTAACACACCATAACCCATCAAACTAGCCGTTATGAATAGTAATACCTACTTTTTGAAATTTTAAAAATTCTATCTCTCAAAATGGACATCATTTTTGGATTAGGAATATCGAAATTAGCCTAGGGTAAAATTTTGGTACTTTTCGGATAACTTTCATATTTTGATGAATAGTGAAAATTACTAAATTTTAATTAAAAACAACTTTTTTAATCAAAATAATTAATAGTGATAAATTATGAATTTGAGTGTTTTTAAAGTATATTTAGAATATATTTTTACCATATAATACAATGTGGGTCATTGAACAAATTTTCACATTTAAACCAGACATAAACAAGTGACAATCTTTTGATAGTTATTATCTCTAAAAAACACGCTTTTTGTTTTAACAATGGGAATTAATTTTAAATTAATTTTTGCCACTTCTGTGTTTTGAATTTGGAAAAATGGATTCCATATTTGGAATCAGGATTTTCAAATTGTGTAAATAGGTAACTTTTATTTTTAATCATTTTGAATAATTACTCCGGTGAATATTTTATTTACCATGGTTAAAGGGTAAATCCGGTAAACAAGGGTTAAAAAAATATTATAATAATACTAAATTACCTTAAAACGTGTCTTAACCCTATTGGTTGATACATGGTCGACCATGGTCACCTTTGGGTCGATTTTGGGACCCCATGGATCCACTTGTATGTGATAATGACACTTTATTTTAATTAAGTTAAAATAAATACAAAAATGACACAAGCATATATCTTTTAACAAAACAATTGTTACAGAGGGTTATATATGTTGTATTTTAGATTATAAATATTTATTAGAAAGATAAACAGATTTCCTACATAATGATATTTTATTTATAATTTTTAGACATTAAATAATTTAATTTATTAATGACACAATGATGATGAATTAATTACTTTAATAGTGAAAAATTACAATAATTGATATTATAAATAAACAAATAAATATAATATGAAACTTTTAAGGAATTAAAATAATTTTCTAGGATACTATGACATATTAGTATTGATTTAATTGACTGTTTTCGAAGTAATCAATCTTTTATGAGTTTCACAAAAATCAACTATTGAATAGTGTCAAAATTGACATAAAAGAGTTCTTAAAACAAATATTATCTAATTAATTGATATTAAATTCTTAAAAATCTAAGGTTAGGCCAAGATACTTATATCATGATAGGTTCATCATTAATGGACCACTCGGGGGTCTCTTGGATGTATATAGTAAGTTTATTAACCATATAATATAAAAATACAAAGAGACATTGTAAAAGTGAAACTAATTAACTAAGAGTTAATACTTAAAGATAAGGTTAATATAATGATCCAAACCTGTCTAAATTCTATTGGTTGAGTTGTTTTCGACCCATCCCCACCTTAAAATTTAAATAAGAAACTTTTTATCCATTATAAACCGAATATAAATTTATTATAAATTAATATTTCTAGCTTTTCCAAAGGTGCCCCTCACCCCTCTTATAAAAGGGCACTCCTCCTTCTCATTTCGTCACACCTTCAAAGCCCTTTGGTTCGGCCAACCCCTGCCCAAATACTATCTCAACTTCCCTCACTACAACCTAAAGGCCTTAGTTTGATCAGAAAGCCAACCTATGAAGCCCTTTTGATCAAATCAAAAGGAAGAACCCGAAGAAGAGGTAATGTCTTCACCACCCCTTTGCAAGTTCCTTTCTTCTTCCACTTCCTCTTTCTTTGTTATTACCATTATAAAATAATAAATCCAGTAGCATATATATACTGTGATTTTATTATAAATATGGTACAACCATATTCAGTATTCTATCCATCCTTTGAATAACATGTCACCATATGTGCGTACGTACAGCTTACCGTCTCCACGTCGTGGTGTAATTGTTATTCAATATATTATTATTTGGATGGGTATAATAATGATATGTAACTCATATAAATAATAAATATAACATGATAATGATTCTGTATATATGATATAACATCCAATTATATATTATTTTAATATCAAAAGAATGATATTGTCGCTTGTGTGTATGTACGGACTACCGTCTCCACGAACGCGATGAGATTCATTCTCCATCATATCCATTCAAGTATAATTATAATTTGATGATTTAAAAATAGTATCTAAGGACTTGATATCATTCTGGATATTAATAATATACATCTCATTAATAAATATGTCTCACATAACAAATAATATAAAGTAAAATGAACCCGTTAACACACGAAATGACGATAATTCTAAGATATTATTAACAAATCAATGTTAAAAGATCATATATGATATCATATTAAAGTCAATGATTCTTGTATAATTAAATAACAATTATTTCACCATTATACAGGAGGTAAACCTACCGTCGACCAAGGAAAAAGTACAAAGTAAGGGATTTTCTTATCTCACATTCAATTCTGTGAGATTTCCATTGTTCGCCACTAAATTATTGAAAGTGGTTTATTGTGTACTTCCATTTGAAATATATTATCATGATTCTCTTTATATTCATTTTATTCTGGAAATCATTTGGTTGTTATTAACTTTTGTCCATACGACTCAGTTGATTAACGTGATAAGGGGTTTCTAATCTCACTTTTAATTTCGTGAGAATTCCATTGTTCACCACTTAATTATTGCATGTGGTGTATGTGTACTGCCCATGATTGTATTCATTGTGTAATATACTTTAATTTATGAGTATTTACATCATCATGGTATGATACTTCTTTCATGGGTGTATGTTTCTCAAGTTACCTAATCGATAAGGGAATTTGAGATTTCAATTTCCACTCATTTGGCTTTAGGCATATTTCATTGATTATATTACCCCAAGATTATGTGTGGAATCACTATTCATTTGATTATGTCATAATTTCCACTCCCCTTCCTGTGGACATACTTTTGATACACATATTCACTCCATTGATAATTCTCAAGTCATTGATATGAATTTGATAAGAGTAATTTTAACTCATTCACCATTTGTTGAGTTAAACATCCAATTCGTTGGTGTTGTTTTTACAAGATTATGTGTGAATATCCTTGATTGTTTTACACTGAATATCCAATCAAATTTAGTGTATTTATATTTTTCACACATAACTTTGTCGTTTATTTATCCTTAACCCAAGGATACAGCCTTTATGAGAGATTTCATCTCAATTTACATTCCATTGAGACTTCTTTGTTGATGTACACCAAATCACTTTTATGTGGTGTATATAATGTACTTTAACAAAGTATATCATGAATCCCATTATTGTCATGATATTACAATGTTTTTATTACCTTAATTATTTGTATTCAAGTGTCTCTCTTTTGGTTAGAAACTCTAACTAAAATACTATTTTTAAATGTTTTAAAGACTTATTCTTCTAAATCTTTCTCATTAATGTCCATGTTTTAAAAATGGTTTTATGGATTTATTTATATGGACATTAAAGTTTTAAAATTAAAAATCCTTTTAAAAGGTTCAAAGTGGTATGAGACACTTTGATTCAAAAAAATCTATTTTTAAATGGCTTCTTGACAAATAGTGTGACTTTTAAATGATTTCAAGAAAAGGGGGATATTTTCCTCAAATAGTTTTGATGATTTTTTTCATCTATGTCAACATCCTTTATTATTCATGATTGAGGTTAATGTGATACAATACAATCTTCTATATTGTATCAGATGAGTTATGTTTTACTGTGGATTTTCTATTTTTATACCATTCATGGTTTGTGGTTAAAGTATTGACATTTCGTATGCTAGTTTTAATACGAATGTTCATTTTATGTTTAAACCTATTCATATGAGGAATGCATTGGACTTAATAAGTGACGGGTGGAGCCCGCTATAGCTCCTCGATGCATCGGTAGGTCTCATGAGACAAATTAGTGTCTTGGCACAAGGCCTTGGCAAAATCTTATTTGTAGTCTTGGCACGAGGCCTTGGCTATGTGGTTATGATAGTCTGGCATTATGCATTCCATCATTATGAAAGTGGTTATTGATAATGCATGGGATTGTTCGACTAGTAGAATATCCATGTGAGTAAGTAAATGGCATTATTTTATTTTATCTTTTCCATTTTATGCTGAAGTTCAAGTTTAAAAGGCTTTTGTTTTAGTTATAAACTGCCTTAAGTGTGTATGCTTTTTTATGAAAGCTTCTGCTATAATGTTATCCTTACTGAGCATCTGAGCTCACCCCTTTCAATGTTTTATTTTTCCCAGGATTATGAAGAAGTAATTTATGAATGACCTTCAGGGATAGTATGAGGGGATATGAAGACAAGATGTTTTTTTTATGATGTAATGTAAAAATTTATGGATGTATCTAGTTATTCCAATGCTACTAAACTAATCGGTCTTTCGAGACTTGATCTTTCTCGTGATCATGCCAATGTTATGTAATAATGCACCGACTCTAGGTAACTAGGGTCGGGGCGTTACAATAATCATATTCAAAATATGATATAGATGTGGTTAGAAATTAATGGGCAACATACCTGATGGAAGATTGTATACAAATAGGACAAAAGTGAATTCCTAATAATGTTATCCATATATGATCATTGATATTTCCCTTGTTTACACTTATTGAGCATATATGATCTCCCTTTATTATGTTTTATATCCTTAGGTTATGAAGAATTGTTTTAGATATGATTTTTCTTTCTAGTAAAGCATAACTCATTGGACTACAATGGTTGATAGTGTGTAAATCAACTGATGCATAGTCATTTAGTCCACTCACAAGCATCTTAAAATCTTATTGGGAACCAATATCTTGGATTTTCAATTTTTGAATTTTAGTTTCCCTTATATGTGGGTGGGGGTGTCCAGGAGGGAGGGGGTATCCAGGAGTGGGGGGGGTGTCCAGGAGGGGGTGTGTCCAAGAGGTTGGGGGTGTCCAGGTGTGAGGGTGTCCAGGTGGGGAGGGAGATCTCATAATCCAATTATAAAGAGGAAATCCTCTATGTCACACTTCACTAATCCCTATATGGAATATCCTACTCATCACACACACCATGACTCTTATATATCCTTAATAGGGTGTTCCCCATAATACATGGTATATTAAACTATATTATCCATCTTATTTAGGCCTAAAAATCCAATACCTACTCAAATAGCCTTAGAAAACCTAACTAGGCTATACAAATCTCATACAAAACCTGATCCTCTCATAAACACAACTAGAAACGTCACATCTATGGAGACATAATAATTGGATGATAAAAAAATCAAAAACATCCAATACCAATCAAACATGTTCAGATTGTGACGTGTACAAATCGACCACACCTCAATCCGACGCACGGTGTGAGCGGTATGGATAAAATTGTATGATATCTGTTTGAAAATGAAATTAACATTAGAAAACAACACCATTAACAAACGAAATACTGATAAAATGCTTTCATATTGTTTTGATACTTTAGGAAAACAATACATGAGTCATTTATGATGTGTATGAATCAACTGTACCTCAATCCGACACATAGTGTGATCGTTATTGCTAAAAGTGTCTGATATCAGTTTCAAATTGAAATTAGCTTTATAAAACAACACAAGCGACATATGGAAAACCTGAAAAATGATTTTGGATTGTTTTGATATTTAGGAAAATGATCCATTATTCATTTGTGACAAATACGAATCAACCACCCCTCAATCCGACACACGGTGTGATCAGTATGGCTAAAAGTGTCTGATATCTGTTTCAAATTGACATTAACTTTAGAAAAAAACATAAGTGACATACGGAAAACTAAGAAAACACGTTCGTATTGTTTTGATACTGTAGAAAACCTATATATGAGTCATTTTTGAGGTGTAAGAATCGACCTCACCTCAATCTGATGCATGGTGTGACTCGTATGGATAAAAGTGTATGATATCAGTTTCAAATTGACATTAACTTTAGAAAACAACACAAGTAACATACAGAAAACAAAGAAAACTAGTTCAGATTGTTTTGATACTTTAGGAAAATGATCCATGAGTCATTTGTGATGTGTAAGAATCAACCACACCTCAATCCAATTCACGGTGTGAATGGTATGGCTAAAAGTGTCTCAAATCACTTTAAAGTTGACATAATCTTAAGAGAACAACACTACTAACATACATAAAACCAAGAAAACAACTTCGGAATATTTTGATACTTTTGGAAAACGAATCATGATTCATTTGTGACATGTAAAAATTGACATCACCTCAATCCAATGCATGGTGCGATTGGTATGGAAAAAAGAGTCTGATATCAGTTTGAAATTGACATTAACTTTCAAAAACAACACTACTGACATACAGAATACTGAGAAAATGCATTTGTATTGTTTTGATACTTTATGAAAACAATCCTTGAGTGATTTATGATGCGTACTAATCAACCTCACCTCAATCCGACACACGCTGTGATTGGTATGGATAAAAGTGTCTGATATCAGTTTGAAATTGAAATTAACTTTAGAAAACAACACTACTAACAAATGGAATTCTGATAAAACACATTCGGATTGTTTTGATACTTTAGGAAAACAATTCATAAGTCATTTTTGAGGTGTAAGAATTGACCCCACCTCAATCTGACGCACGGTGTGACAGGTATGGCTAAAGGTTTCTGATATCAGTTTCAAATTGACATTAACTTTTGAAAACAACACAAGTGACCTACGGAAAACCGAGAAAACGCATTCGTATTATTTGGATACTTTAGGAAAACGATACATTAGTCATTTTTGACGTGTACAAATTGATCTCACCTCAATCCGATGCACAGTGTGACTATTATGGTGAAACGTGTCTGATATCAGTTTGAAATTGACATTAACTTTAGAAAACAACACTACTAACATACAGAATACTGAGCAAACACATACGGATTGTTTTGATATTTTAGGAAAACAATCCATGCATCATTTTTGATGTTTACGAATTGAACACACCTTAATCCAATGCACTATGAGATCAGTATGGCTAAAAGGGTCTGATACCTATTTCAAATTGACATTAACATTAGAAAACAACATAAGTGACATAAAAAAACAGAGAAAACACATTCGGATTGTTTTGATACTCTAGGAAAACTATCCTTGAGTCATTTGCGATGTGTACGAATCAACCAAACCTGAATCTGATGCACGGTGTGACCAGTATGACTAAAAGTGTCTCATATCAATTTCAAATTGAGATAAACATTAGAAAACAACACTACTCACATACGGAAAACCAAGAAAACCCGTTCGGATTGTTTTGATACATTAGGATAATGATCCATTATTCATTTTTGAGGTGTAAGAATCCACCACACCTCAATCCGATGCACGGTGTGACCAGTATTGCTAATAGTCTCTGATATCAGTTTCAAATTGACATTAACTTTAGAAAACAACACAAGTGACATACATCAAACGGATCAAACATGTTCAATTTTTTGATACTTTAGGAAAACGATCCATGAGTCATTTTGGACATGTACGAATCAACCCAAAATCAATCTGACACATTGTGTGACCGGTATGGCTAAAAGAGTCTAATATGAGTTTGAAATTGACATAAACTTTAGAAAACAACAATACTGACATACAAAATACCAAGAAAATGTGTTCATATTGTTTTTATAATTTAGGACAACGCTCCTTGAGTCCTTTTTGATGTGTAAGAATCAACTGCATCTCAATCCGATGCACGGTGTGATCGGTATGGCTAAAAGTGTATCATATCAGCTTGAAATTGATATTAACTTTAGAAAAAAACACTGCTGACATACATAATACTGAAAAAACACATCCAGACTATTTTGATAATTTAGGAAAATAATCCATGAGTCATTTTTTAAGGTGTAAGAATTGACAGAACCTCAATACGACACATAGTGTGACTGGTATGGCTAAAAGTGTCTCATATTAGTGTGAAATTGACATTAACTTTAGAAAACTACACTAACGACATACATAATACTGATAAAAAACATTCAGATTGTTTTTATACTCTAGGAAAACGATTCGTGAGTCATTTGTGACGTATATGAATTGACCACACCACAATCCGATGCACAGTGTGACCGGTATGGATTATAGTGTCTGATATCAATTTGAAATTGACATTAACTTTAGAAAACAACACTACTAACATACGAAATACTGAGAAAATATTTTCATATTGTTTTGATACTTAAGGAAAATTATCCTTGAGTCATTTTTGACATGTAAGAATCAACCGCACCTCAATCCGACGCATGGTGTGACTGGTATGGCTAAAAGTGTCTGATATTTGTTTCAAATTGACATAAACTTTAGAAAACAACACATGTGACATACAGAAAACCAAGAAAACATGTTCGGATTGTTTTGATACATTAGGAATACAATTCATGAGTCATTTTTGAGATGTAATAAAAGACCACACCTCAGTCTGATGCACGGTGTGAACGGTATGGCTGAAAGTGTCTGATATCAGTTTCAAATAGACATTAACTTTAGAAAACAACACAAGTGACACAAGGAAAACCTAGAAACTGCATTGGGATTGTTTTGATACGTTAGGAAGATGATCCATGAGTAATTTGTGATGTGTACAAATCAATTGCACATCAATCTGATGCACAGTGCGACCGGTACGGCTAAAAGAGTCGGATATCTATTTCAAATTGACATAAACTTTAGAAAGCAGCACTACTAACATACAGAAAACCAAGAAAAGATGTTCGTATTGATTTTATACTTTAGTAAAACGATACATAAGTCATTTTGTATGTGTAAAAATCAACATCTCCTAAATATGATGCACGGTGTGATCAGTATGACTAAAAGTGTCTGATATCAGTTTGAAATTGACATTAACTTTAGAAAACAACACTACTGACATACGGAATACCAATAAAACACGTTCGTATTGTTTTTATACTTTATTACAATGATCTATAAGTCATTTTTGATGTATATGAATCAACCTCACCTCAATCTGATGAACGGTGTGATCGGTATGACTAAAAGTGTCTGATACCAGTTTCAAATTGACATTAACTTTAGAAAACAACACAAGTGACAAACAGAAAACTGAGAAAACAAGCACTTATTGTTTAGATACTTTAGGAAAATGATCCGTGATCCATTTTTGAGGAGTGCAAATTGACCGCACCTCAATCTGATGCACGGTGTGACCGGTATGGCTAAAAGTGTCTGATATCAGTTTGAAATTGAAATTATCTTTAGAAAACAACACAAGAGACATATGGAAAACAGAGCAAATGCCATTGGATTGTTTTAATACTTTAGGAACACAATCCATTAGTAATTTTTGAGGTGTACGAATAGACCTCACCTCAATCCGATGCACGGTGTGACTGGTATGGCTAAAAGTGTCCGATATCAGTTTCAAATTGACATTAACTTTAGAAAACAACTCATGTGACATATGGAAAACCGAGAAAATGCATTCGGATTATTTTTATACTTTATTAAAATGATCCCTAAGTCATTTGTGACATGTACGAATCAACCGTACCTCAATCCGACACATGGTGTGACCGGTATGGAGAAGAGTGTCTGATATCAGTTTCAAATTGACATAAAATTTAGAAAACAACACTACTAACATACGGAAAACCAAGAAAACACATTTTGATTGTTTTTATACTTTAGGAAAACTATCCATGAGTAATTTGTGATGTGTAAGAAATGATCGTACTTCAATCCGATGCACGGTGTGACCAGTATAGCTAAAAGTGTCTGATATCAGTTTGAAATTGACATTAACTTTAGAAAACAACAATACTAACATACGGAATACTAAGAAAACGTGTTTGGAATGTTTTTATACTTTAGAAAAATGATCCATGCATCATTTGTGATGTGTAAAAATCAACTGCACCTCAATCCGACACAATGTGTGACCGGTATGGCTAAAAGTGTCTGATATCAGTTTCAAATTGATATAATCTTTAGAAAACTACACAAGTGACATATGGAATACCAAGATAACATGTTCAGATTTTCTCTATACTTTAGGACAACGATCCATGAGCCGTTTTTTATGTTTACAAATCAACTGCCCCACAATCTGATGCATGGTGTGATTGGTAAATCTTTCCATTAGATAAAGAATCATTATTTATTAAATGAGATAAATCATCCAAAAACATATTGATTTTATATTATTCCCTTTCATTGTTAACAGAATGAAAACATTTGAGTTTATCATTTCCATATTTTAGTTTCACATTTCCATATTAATGTAATCTCTCATATTAATGTTTTAATTTTATTGGATATTGTATTACTAACATAATAATTGTTTTCTTATATAGGTGAATTTTTTTCCTTGAGTTCGGATGATTTGTTCGACAACAAATACCGTGGATTACAATTTTTGAGAGGATCACATATATCAAATGATAAAACATTAATGTTTATAACTTTTTTTGGATAATTTTAATTGTAACCATGTAAAACATTATTTAAAATGTATATAAAAGTTTTTTTTTCATGATGTTAAGTAAATGTATATAGAATTGTTTGTCATAATATTGTGTGTGGGTGCTGTTTTGTATAGGTGTGCTGGTGCTATTTTGTATAGGTGTGCAGCTGCTGGTTTGTGCAGGTGCTGGTTCAGCAGGTGTAGGGGAAGGTGCCTTTATCAGCGCTTTTTTGAGCACTGATAAAGGACACCTTTATTAGCGCTATCTTGAGTGCTGATAATCGGTCCCTTTATCATATCTCAAGATAGCACTGATAAAGGCACCCCTTTATCAGACCAAAAAAAATCCCTCTTAATACCAACGTATATAAAGGGGGGCCCTTTATCAACACTCAAAAAAGTATTTATAAAGGCGACATTTATCAGTGGTAAAAAAATTACTGATAAAGTGTGTCCTTTATCAGCACTTTTCAGTGTGATGATAAAGGGGACCCCCCCTTTATCTTCGCTAGCATTAACAACACTTTTCTAGCACTATTAATGTCAGTTTTTAGCGCTGATAAAAGGCCAGGTTGTAGTAGTGTCACCCCGCATATAAGGCCCCATCCTTAAACCTTACTTAATGTTGAGTTATTACAATATTACACATTGAGTATCTTTTCAGGTTTATAGTTTTATAGAATTAGATATTAAAACTTTCATTAAATTCCACATTTAAACAAAGTGGTTACATAAAAGATAGTATTCATTTTTCCCATCAACGAAAACATATTTAAAATAAAACATGGATTCTTTCTTGACACTTCCTTGACACTATCATCATATCATATACCATTCCCTTGACCTGTGAAAAACATTTCAAAAACTTGGGATGAGCATAAAAATCTCAGTAAGGGTTATAAAAAGTATGGAAAGGAAACATGAGTACATATATACATAAGAATGAAATCATACTTTACCCATACAATATAAGCACATTGACATACCTCATAAAATCATGAATAAATCATAGAAATCATAAGACATCAAGTTAACTTGAAGCATTCATAACATTCATACGTAGGGAGTAACCCTCTTGGTTACGTTTGGAATACCCATCACAATATATTCCCTAAATCTATTCGGATAAACCTTAACGTTTAACTCCTTCGCGTTACCCAATACATTGGAGAGATATATCGGAATCAACCACCCTTAGTTTATCACGGAACCACCCATCTTCATAAACAATGCCCAAGAACCATAACGTATTCATAGAACATAACTTCAGCATAAAGTAAATATAACATTACCATATTACAATAACAATATAACATTTTAAGATATTGAAATAAGGAATCCATTCTAAAAACCATGTTAAAAACCATTTAAAACATTTAATACAGAGATTTTTAAATCAAAGTGTCCCATACCACATTGATGCTTTTAAAATTTTAAACTATTAATATACATATAAATAAATCTTTAAAAGCATTTTGAAAACATGGATATTAATGAGATATATTTATAAGAATAAATCATTAAATCATCTAAAATGATATTTTAGTTAAAGGCTTTTTAACAAAATAAGAGACACTTGAATACAATAATTGAGGAATAACATTTAATAATATCATGAGAATAAAGGGATTCATGATATAATATTCCAAAGGAAAATATATACACCATATAAGAGTGAATTGGTGCATAACAACAATGAAGTCTCAATAGAAATTTAAATTGAGATGAAATCCATTATAAAGATGGCATCCTTAAATTAAGGATAAATCAATCTCATAATTATGTGTGAGAAATATAAATACACCCAATATAAGTGGATATTAAGTGTAAAATAAACAATGGTCATTCACACATATTCAAATGATGACATATTCAATAACTACATATTGAACCCAATGAAATCGAAATTGGGTTAAGAAGTTCACTTGACAGCCTAATGGCATCACATCAAATTTTAGAAAAAGATTTGATGAGAGGGATAAAGGGTACCTCATCACTTGGACATAAAATTTATGTCAATAAGGATATATATAAACATATCTCCACATAATAAGATGAAAATTAAAAGACATAACAAAAGAAGTATTTTAAAAAGAGGAGGGTGAAAGGTTCCCTTACCGATTTGGGTAACTTTCGAAATGTACACCCCATGAAAGAAGGACTATACCAAATTGATGTAAATACTCATAAACGAATGTATGTTACACAAAGAGTTGAATAATTTACAGTACATACACCACTCAAAATGAAATATTGGCAAATGTAGCATGAATCTCACGAAATCACAAAGTGAGATAAAAATCCCCTTACGAATTTCCGACAGCTAAAAACGCCAATTAAAACATCCAAAAGGATTGATGAGAGAAAATAGGGTCTGTCATCATATGAACATAAAAATTACAGTAAGAGTAATATAAAAGAAAATTCCATTCATAAGAAATATTATCTTAAAAGGAATGACATAAAAGAGTGTACTTAAAAAGAAAGAGAGGGGTAGGACCTCTTACCTCGGGTCTGACTTGACTCGATCGTTCTTTAACCTCCTGAATAATAAACTTGAGTTAATTTCTACTTGATTAAGAACCTTTTTCAAGTTCATTATTCCTTTTTATATCACTTACTACCATGCTATGAACACTATGTAATTATTTAAGTTAATAATGGTCATTTTGTAGATCATTGCTACTTGAGTCAAAAATAAACTCTTTATAATTACAAGTTGTTCATGTGGTAAAATTTATATTATATCCAGAATTATATTCATTATGTAGATATCATATATATCATATATATCCATTATATACATGAATTTATAATATTACATAACATTTAGAGGTATGAAATGAAACACATCGTTCATGGAGATGGTAAGCCGTACGTACGCATGAACGCTACTTCCATTTATATTTCTTATTTAGTGGAATTAAAACATAATTATACATAATGGTATTATAATTCTGGTATGGTATCATATATAATATCATTAAATCTATCCTTTATATGCACCACATATGGTATTAACGAATCAAATCACTTTGAGGGGGCGGTAGTCCGCACTTCCTAAAATGAAGATATCGCGTTTAACCATAATGGAAACCATAAAGGTATTCCATAAATGAAAAATAAAGAAGTTTATGTAAAACATAAACATATTATATATCATATATAAATATAGTGACATATTAATGGCCAACTTTGAGGGTGTTAAAAGAATATTGAACAATCATCGTTTCGTGAGGCAGAAATGCACCATCCACAGAAACAGTATGTTCTTTAACCATTAGATGTAGGTGTCGATAAGCTCGAATCCTTATTATAAAAACATCCTATTATATTTAAGATACTGGATTTGTTACAAATGAAATGAATAAAATGATTTTATGGGGTAGGAGATGGAAAATAAATCAAAAGAACACAAGTGAAGACATTACCATAAAATCGGGTACCTCTCTTTGATTTGAGCTCAAATGACTTCTTGGGAAGCCTTCTGCCCAAAGTGAGGCTTCTAGCAGTAATAGAGGGATGTGTAGAGATAAAATGAGCAGGGTTTGTCCGAGCTGAAGGCTTGAGAGGTGTGGGTAAGGTGGTAGAGGTGGGGGCCTTTTATAAGAGGAGAGGAGTGGCACTCCTGGAAAGTTACAAAATGTTACTTTATTTTCAAATGAGTTTCAGATTTTAATGATCCCACATTGATGTATTTCTAGGATAAGGTGGTATGTGTTCAAAATATACTCATAAAATAGGTTTTTTACAAGTGTAAGTTATAGTTTTAACATTATATTTTCATTTTATTTAAATCCTTTATTAATGGGGTAATCGCTGCATCATCATGATGTCAAAAATAATTTAATTTATTTAATGTCTAAAAATTATAAAAAAAATATCATGATGTAGGAAATAATTCTAGATTTCTAATGAATATTTATCGTAAAAAATATGAATTGTATAACCCCATTTAAAACTTGTTTTAGTAAAACAACTCATGCTTGTGACATTTTTATTTTAACTTTAAATAAACAGTTATTTATGTCATTTTCCAACCAAAGTGGCTCCATGGGGTCCCAAAGTTGACTCATGGATTGTCTTGGTCGGAAATGACACATCCAATGAGGGTATGACATGTGTATAGGTCATTTCATATTATTAAAACATTATTTTTACGTTGAATTACACTAAATACCTCTAATCACGATTAAAAACATAAAAGTTACTATTCACTGAAAAATTATTTTAATCCAATTGAACCAAATTTTACATCCTAATGACAACCATGTATGTCGGATTTTTTAAATTCAAATCACAGAAGTGGTAAAGTTTCATTTAAACGAAAAATCAGTTTTTAAACTACCACTTAGTGGTTTCAATATTCCTCAAATATTGAAGTTTTTCCGAAAAATACCAAAAATTAACCCTAAGCTATATTTGATATTCTGAATTCAAAAATGATGTCTATTTTACAATATTCAAAACAAATAATTTTCATTAATTAATTTAATAATTATTTCTCGTTGTCCAAACAAATAGCGTGTTTTTAAGAAACAATATCCATGAAAATATTGACACTAGTTTAAGTCTAATTTCAAAGTGAAATTAATTTCAATGACCACTATTGGAATAAATGGTAAAAATATATTCTAATTTCACTTTTAAAAAAACTCAAAATAAAATCTAATCATATAAATAAATTATATTAAAAAGAGTTTTTGAATTAAAATACAACATTTTTCACTATTCATTAAAAAATGAACTTTATCGGAAAAATACCAAAAATTTACACAAAGTAAATTTTGAGGTCCCGATTCTAAAGAAGAATTTTATTTTGTCAAATATAACACATATAATTTTCAAAAATTTGATTTAAAAGAGGATCACCATCAAAAGGTGGTTAATCGACCTTTTAAAGAATATGAGAATGTTTATGCTTAAAATTGGATTCATTCGCATTTTTAATCCTCTAACATTTATTATAAAAAGTAAAAATATTTGACAACCATATATAATCATTTTGTAGTTAGTTATTTTCATTCCCTCCATTACAACGGCTAGACATTAACTACCGTTTAAAATAATATTATTTTGTTATTAGAGTGAAACGTAAGATTCCCAAGAAACTCGTTGTTGCGTATTGGGAATTCCATCGAGCATATCATTCCCTTTAAAGTAATATTAATATTTTATTAAAAAAATATGGATAAATATGAAAATTTCATATTCTTTATTTACCTGGGGTGTTACATCCTTCCCCCCTTTTGGTAATTTCGTCCTTGCAATTTTAAAATTGGGCTTGGAAGGTTCATTGAAAATCCCACATCGGAACAAGAGTCGGTAAAACTATCACATTAAAAGAATGAGAGGGAAGTACAAATGTCACCTGAGTTAACCCATACTAGGATTCCAAGTATGAAAATATGGATATGGAGGAAAAAAAGTGTCATGTTCTGATGGAGAGTGATAGTAATCATGTCTAGAAGAAATTTAACAACAAGAAAATCACAAACTTGTGCTAGGTTAAATGGTATTTGATCCCCCAGTAGAAAAAATTAACAGACAACAGTTTCGTTTTATGTTACTTTTCATTGAGGAATTTATTTATGAGCTTAACTAAAACATAAGGAAGCATAATTCATTGTCATGTTGACTTTCAACTTTTACTATATTTCTTACACGAACTCATATTTTCTCCAAAAGAAGAGTGTTTGGGATGACTTTCTCACATTAAGAGAGCTATAATCAACTTCTGGAGAATCACCTAATCCACCAAATAGAACTATATACTTCCCATGTCTTTAGAACGTAACCAAAACTAAAACAAAAAATGTTAGTATGAGATCAGATAACACCAAAAAAGGATAATCCTTTAAAAAAACTCTATTTTTAATCTCCAGAATATGTCAAAAAACCCAAAGTTCAACAAAGTACTTTTAATAAACATCTATCCATAAAATTCTACAATGTAAACCAAACTAAGATTGAAACCCAATTCTCTGAAGGATTTAATCACATAGTCTCCTACGATAAATTTTAACATTTTTCTCCAAAATAACATCAGTTACTCTTACAATCTCATACTGAAAAGTAATTAACCTAATCAAATATCCTCCATGATAGGCTAATCATTTCCATTGATAACCAAAAATCAACTTACTCTTAATTCATAAAATCATATAACTAAAAAGAATCATTCAAACTAACCAGGGACTTCACGTAGTCCAGTGGTAGGAGATAAATACCAGTTTCACTTTGGTTGTGGGTTCGATTCCCGCAGCTTCGTCCGACGTGACGGGTTGTCACACAGTCTGTGTGTTGTACCTTTTAAAAAACTATATAATTTTATAACATTCCTCAAAAATAGATAAATTCATCAAAAATAACCATAACATATTTTAACCACAAAGGTTATCTGATAACATTGATTTTGCAACCCAAAATGTATTAACCAGTAATTTCCTCAAATTCAAGAATCATATAAACCCAAATGGTTCTTTATAACTATATCCACAAAAAAGGATAATTATTCCTTGAATAAAATTTTCATATATCAAACATCAGGGTTACTATAAAAAGTATTCTAATGTAACCCCATCATCAAAAGAGACTTAATACATCTAAGAATTTCACCATCCTAAAATCTACCATAACCCTTGAATCCCTTATATGATGACTTCTTACTCATTCAACATTCTTCATGATCCATTAGAAATTCTTTTTCAACTTATTCGGAAATACTTCCTTCATACAAACAAAATCATGAATCATATCCTAAGATTCCAATAATAGGAAAACATATATTAAGAAATAATCCATACCTTTCATTCTTCATTGTTAGTTTCTTCATCCTCAATCGGAATGGCATTAGGTATTGGTAAATGAATATTTCAACAATCTTGGTGACCCCATTCCCAAAACTTCTTCATAGGACATGTGTTTGCATAATCACAATGCGTACCACATTTAAAACATTCAATTGATCCTTCAGAAATAACTTCTTTCCCTTTCCTAGAGTCAACTTGATGCTTCCTTTTTCCATGGCAGGTTATTGCTTTATGACCTTCATTTCCACATCTATAGAATCTTTCTGTCCCTTTGAAACATTTTCCTATGCGTTTCATTCCACATATTTGACACATATGTTTTTGAACATACATACCTTTATGATTATTACCTGAACATCCGTAGGGATTTGTTTCTCGCATACACGATGCCTTATAAAAATCACTATGGTGCTGGTGGTCAATCATGACTTCATATAGTTGGTTGAGGATAACCACAAGAGTTCTCATTGCACCTCCCATATCATTCAGTTGTTCTTTCATAAAATCGTCACATTATTCTTCAAATCCACTGTTAATTTGGTGCCTGCTAGATCCAGCCATTTACTAAAACCAAAAAGGTCAGTGTGAGTATATCAGTAAAATAATCAAATAAAAAAGAGGAAGATAAAAACCAAGATATACTTATCCATGTTATCTCAAACTCATTATATCTTAAAAAACGATGACTCCATCTAATATACTAACCATTGTGGTTATACACAACTTTTCACTTTTTCTTTAACAACACTCTAACAACTAAATTTATCTAAACCTGCCTCTGATACCAACAATAAGGCCCCAGCCTTAAACCTTACTTATTCTTGGGTTATTATGAGATTACACATTGAAGATCTTTTCAGGTTTAGAGTTTTAGAGAATTAGGTCATAAAAAGTTTATTACATTCCACATTTAAACAAAGTGGTTACATAAAAGATAGTATTCATTTTTCCCATCAAGAGAATCATATTTAAAATAAATCATGGATTCATTCTTGAATCTTCCTTGACACTATCATCATATCATGTACCACTCCCTTGACCTGTGAAATACATTTCAAAAACTTGGGATGAGCATAAAAAGCTCATTAAGGGTTATAAAAAGTATAGAAAGGAAACATGAGTACATATATACATAAGAATGAAATCATACTTTACCCATAAAACATAAGCACTTTAACATACCTCATAAAATCATGAATAAATCATAGAAATCATAATACATAAAGGTAACTTGAGGCATTCATAACATTATTACTTAGGGAGTAACCCTCTTGGTTACGTTTGGAATACCCATCGTAGTATATTCCCTAAATATCTTTAGAGAAACCTTAACGTTTAACTCTTTCGCGTTACCCAATGCATTGGAGATCTATATCGGGCTCACCCGCCCTTAGTTTACCACAGAACCACCCGTCTTCATAAAAAATGCCCAAGAACCATAACGTAATCATTGCACATAACTTAAGCATAATTAAAATATAACATTACCACATTACGATAACAATATAACATTTTAAGATATTGAAATAATGAATCCATTCTAAAAACCATTTTCAAAACCATTTAAAACATTTTATATAGGGATTTTTAAATCAAAGTGTCCCATACCACATTGAAGCTATTAACATTTTAAACCATTAATATCCTTATAAATAAATCCGTAAAATCATTTTGAAAACAAGGATATTAATGAGAAATATTTATAAGAATAAATCATTACAACATTTAAAACGATATTTTAGTTATATGGTTTTTAACAAAATGAGAGACACTGGAATACAATAATTGAGGAATAACATTTAATAATATCATGAGAATAAAGGGATTCATGATATAATATTCCAAAGGACATTATATACACCATATAAGAGTGAATTGGTGCATAACAACAATGAAGTTTCAATGGAAATGTAAATTGAGATGAAATCCATTATAAAGATGGTATCCTTAAATTAAGGATAAATCAATCTCATAATTATGTGTTACAAATATAAATACACCCAATATAAGTAGATATTAAGTGGAAAATAATAAAAGGTCATTAACATATATTCAAAGGATGACATATTCAATAACTACATGTTGAACCCAAATAAATCGAAATTGGGTTAAGAAGTTCCCTTGACAGCCTAACGACATCACATTAAATTTTAGAAAAATAGTTGATGAGAGAGATAAAGGGTACCTCATAAATTGGACATAAAATTTACAGAAATAAGGATATATTAGAACATATCCCCACATAATAAGATGAAAATTAAAAGACTTAACAAAATAAGTCTTTTAAGAAGAGGAGGATGAAAGGTTTCCTTACCCATTTGGGTAACTTTGAAAACGTACACCACATGAAAGGACTATAAAAAATTGATGTAAATAATCATAAATTAAAGTATGTCACACAAAGAGTAGAATAATGGACAGTACATAAACCACTCAAAAGGAAATATTGGCAAATGTAGCATGAATCTCACGAAAACACAAAGTGAGATAAAAAGCCCCTTACGAAATTCTGGCAGCCTAACAGTGCCAATTAAAACTTCCAAAAAGGATTGATGATAGAAAATAGGGTCTCTCATCATATGAACATAAAAATTACAGTAAGATTAATATAAAATAACATCCCAATCATAAGAAAGATGAGCTTAAAAGGAATGACATAAAAGAGTGTACTTAAAAAGAAAGAGAGCGGTAGGATCCCTTACCTCGGGTCCAACTTGACTCGATCATTCTTTAACCTTCTGAATAATAAACTTGAGTTAATTTCTACTTTATTAAGAACATTTTTCGAGTTCATTATTCCTTTTTATATCACTTACTACCATGCTATGAAAACTATGTAATTATTTAAGTTAATAATGGTCGTTTTGTAGATCATTGCTACTTGAGTCAAAAATAAACTCTTTATAATTACAAGTTGTTCATGTGGTAAAATATATATTATATCCATAATTATATTCATTATGTAGATATCATATATATCATATATATCCATTATATACATGCATTTATAATATTACATAATATTTAGAGGTAAGAAATAAAACACACCATTCTTGGAGACGGTAAGCCGTACGTACGCATGAACGCTACTTCCATTTATATTTCGTATTTAATTGAATTAAAAAATAATGATAGATAATAGTATTATAATTACAGTATGGTATCATATATAATATCATTAAATCTATCCTTTATACGTACCACATATGGTATTAACCAATCAAATCACTTTGAGGGGGCGGTATTCTGCACTTCCTAAAATGATGATATCACGTTTAACCATAATGGAAACCATAAAGGTATGGCATAAATGAAAAAGACAGAAGTTTAAGTAAAACATAAACATATTATATATCGTATATAAATATAGTTACATCTTAAAGTCCACCATTGAGGGTGTTAAAAGAATATTGAACAATCATCGTTTCGTGAGGCAGAAATTCACCATCCATAGAAACAGTAAGTTCTTTAACCATTAGATGTTGGTGTGTGTAAGTGTAGCTCGAATACTTATTATAAAAACATCCAAGTATATTTAAGAAACTGGATTTTTTACAAAGGAAATGAATAAAAAGAGTTTAGGGGGTTGGAGAAGCAAAATAAAACAAAAGAACACAAGTGAAGACATTACCTTAAAATCGGGTACCTCTCATTGATTTGAGCTCAAAGGATTACTTGGGAAAACTTCTTCCCAATGTGAGGCTTCTAGGAGTAAGAGAGGGATGTGGAGAGAAAAAATCGGTAGGGTCTGTCCGAGCCAAAGGCCTGAGAGGCGTGGGTAAGGTGGTAGAGTTGGGGGCCTTTTATAAGAGGAGAGGAGGGGCACTCTTGGAAAGTTACAAAATGTTACTTTATTTTCAAATGAGTTTGGGATATTAAAGGTCCCACATTGATTTATTTCGAGGATAAGGTGGTAAGGGTTAGAAATATACTCATCCAATAGATTTTTGACAAGTGTAAGTTATAGTTTTAACATTATCTTTTCATTTTATTTAAATCCTTTATTAAGGAGGTAATCATTGCATAATCATGATGTCTTAAATAATTTAATTTATTTAATGTCTAAAAATTATAAAAAACTATCATGATGTAGGATATATTTTTAGATTTCTAATGAATATTTATAGTAAAAAATATGACTTTTATAACCCCATTTAAAAATTATTTTAGTAAAACAACTCATGCTTGTGACATTTTTAGTTTAACTTTAAATAAAAAGTTATTTATGTCATTTTCCAACCAAAGTGGCTCCATGGGGTCCACAAGTTGACCCATAGAGTGGAGTGGTCGGCCATGACACATAAAATGAGGTTAGGACATGTGTCTAGGTCATTTCATATTATTAGAACATTATTTTTACCTTAAATTACACAAATTACCTCTAATCGCGATTAAAAACTTAAAAGATACTATTCACTGAAAAATTATTTTAATCCCATTGAACCAAATTTTACATCCTAATGTCAACCATGTATGTCTGATTTTTGATATTCAAATCACATAAGTGGTAAAGTTCCTTTAAACGAAAAATCAGTTATTAAACTACCACTTAGTGGTTTCACTATTCATCAAAAATTGAAGTTTTTCAGAAAAATACCAAAAATTCACCCTAAGATATATTTGATATTCCAAATGAAAAAATGATTTCTATTTTACAAAATAAAAAACATATAAGTTTCATTAATTAATTGAATAATTAATTCCCACTGTCCAAACAAATATCTTTTTTTAAGAAACAATATCGATTAAAATATTGACACTAGTTTAAGTCCAATTTCAAAGGGAAATTAATTCCAATGACCACTATTGGATTAAATCGTAAAAATATATTCTAATTTCACTTTAAAAACAATTAAAAAAGATAATCTAATCATATAAACAAATTAGATTAAAAATATTTTTTGAATTAAAATACAACATTTTTCACTATTCATTAAAAAATGAACTTTATCGAAAAAATACCAAAAATTAACACAAAGTAAATTTTGAGGTCCCGATTATAAAGAAGAATTTTATTTTGTCAAATATAACACATAAAATTGTCAAAAAGTGGATTTAAAAGAGGTTCTCCATCAAAAGGCGGTTACTCGACCTTTTAAAGAATATTAGAATGTTTATGCTTAAAATTGGATTCATTCGCATTTTTAATCCTCTAACATTTATTGTAAAATGTAAAAATATTTGACAACCATATATAATCATTTTTTAGTTAGTTCGGTTCATTACCACCTTTACAACGGCTAGGTGTTAACTACCATTTAAAATAATATTATTTTGTTATTAGTGTGCAATGTAAGATTCCCATGAAACTCGTTGTTGCGTATTGGGTACCCCATCGAGAAAATAATTCCCTTTAAAGTAATATTAATATTTTATTCAAAAAATATGGATAAATATGAAAATGTCATATTCTTTATTTACCTGGGGTGTTACACCGTATGCCTTCTGTTCTGCTTTAGTCCTGTCCAATGACTAGAACCAGTTCCAGAGGAACATGTCAGCATTAACATCTCGATCAGACCAACCATTAAACTGGACAAACGCACTCCATGTGTACTTATCCCATTCACTGTTAAAGAAAATATGCACTCCAGATTCAGGTTGTGCCTCTTGATAGTAGAAGCACTTTGAAGCCAAGTTAACACCTCTATGTTGGACATTATCATCCATGGGAAGCGCTCCATGTCGAACTCTCCAGAAAAGGAACATATATTCATAGGGGAGACTCTTTCACCACAAAAGGTAGAAATGGATGATAAATATACCCCCAGTAAATACATAAGTATACATAATCTTGGAGAAAAATGATTTTGAATTTTTTTCCTCACCTTAGGTCTGATATGATTTGTATGTATCAAAACCTATTTTATAATGATTTAAATAATGTTACTAATTTATTCCATAATCATAATCTTTTTTTCGTTAACATTTATGATCATATTTTCATCTTTTTTTAGTAACATTTCATTATTACTTTTTATTCTGGAATTAACTGCTTTATGTTCTCAGGCATGTTTTAATAGATAAGATCCTTTTCCAATTTTTAGGTTATAGTTATATATTTTACATCAGGGTATTATTATAATATATATCATTTTTATTCATTCAATTCATTTATATAATCATTATTTAATGAAGATTATGTTGAACGAATCAAATCATATTGAGGAGACGGTAAGCCGTACGTACATACGAGTGATGATATTGTTACCGTAATTGTTTAATGGTATTGAAGGGGTGGTGTTTAATATCTAAAAATCAATATTATTTTTTATTAATAATATATATTTTTATTAATTCCATCATTATTACCATCTATGTAAGGTGGTAGCGAAAAACGGATTACACCATGGTGTGGAGACGGTATGCCGTATGCACACGCGCATGGTGATTTAATTTTTAAAAGAATGGGTGGAAGGTGGTCTATAGATATTTAATAATAATAATAACCACTATGTATATAAGTACTACTAGAGTTGTTAAATTATAATGAAATAAATTATGAGGTGGAAGTAGAATAATACAGAAGTTTGAAAGAATCGGTAAATGATATTACCTTTTCCTCGACGTGCCTCCTCTAAATCTCCTCTCAGATCACTAGAGTTGGTATTTGAAGAATAAAATGACCTATAGTGTAAAGACCCAAAATTTCCATGTTTATTTAATATATGAGAATTTTACGAGTCTGCGAAAATTGACGGTGTGTGATTCTGATTCCCAGAGTGTTCGGAATGAATTTCTGAACTTTTGTATGGGTACGTTCAGTAAACGTACGAGTGAGATTTTCTAACATTTCAAGCGGTGCTAGAAATTGAAATCGGAGGGCACCGTTGAACTCACAGAGACAGTTTTCTCTTAAGAAATCATTCACCTTGACAACAGTTGGTTAAGAGTGAAAGTTAATTTTTGGGGGTTTTCATGAAAATAATAAAATAAAATAATCACACATTTTATTTTATTTGTTACATCCACCCATGTGGATATTTCCTAGGTGGGGACCACTTGAACTAAAACCTCCCAGGAAAGGTTATGGAGGTGGGGACCACCAAACCTAATCTCCCATTTGAGGTTATGGTGAAGGGGACCACCCGAGGTTTGAACCCCCTTGAACTCCCAATTAAGTGGGGAAAAACCTCTTGAACTCCCCCACTTAAATATGACAACCCTCCCCATCATTTATCATGCCACCCATTAATTAATTAATCATAAAAACTTAAAATTATGCCAACATATATATTATAATGGCTATCTCTTATTTTTGGTGGTTTGGGGAAATTAATTATTGGCAAAGGAAGGAGCATGGGGAGAAAAGATCTCTAATGAAGAACACTCCACCGTCGAAGAACGCCGACTTCGACTACTTCCTTAGGACACCCTCTAGGGAGGAATGTCTTTAACTACGACGAAAAAATGCATGAGACCGGGATTGGAGGTCTGGGGAAGACGTGACGAATACCGAAAACTTAGACATCTCTCTTAGTCCTCAATAATCAGACAAGGTACGGGTTTATTGGAGTTTGAATACTTTTCCCATGTTCTTCCCTTGAATTCTTTTTTGTGATTGGGAATAAATCGTTGTGGAAGGTTGTAAAGCTTGACGTTCTTCTTCAAGTTATGGTTGATCCATAGGCTACCAACCTAACATGGAGGGTACGGAAAAAACAAACATAGCCCGAACCCTTCGAAAATCTTGTGACTTTTTGTGGTGTTGAACGCAACGGAGGTGATGACGCAACGACACTGCCTCACGGCCATTGTTTCCTCGCGACCTCTGCACTCTCACGACACCACTGCAGCAGGGCCGCTTCACGGCACCCAAGACCATCACGTCTCGCGGCTCTGCCTCCCGCGGTGCCACTATGCTGCCCACGACCGCCATCATCTGGGCTGATCCACCGCCACTGACCGGGCTGAGTTGCCTCCTCCACCGACCAGGCCGAGCCGCCGCCACCACCATCCCTCATCCACCGTCTGACGCCGTTCTGCTGCACTGCTGACTGAGATGCCCTGGCCGTGCCGCCCACGACCTTCCGAGCTGCTCCGATCGATTCCCTCGCGGTGTAGCCGCTTCGGCCGAGCTAACCGCGGATGAGCTGCTCCGGCCGAGCCACCCACGACCAAGCCTCTCCGGCTAAGCCGCCCCGCGCCCAAGCCCCTCCGGCCAAGACGCCTGGTGGCAGAGCCTCTCCAGCCGAGCTGCTTCGCGGCCCCAAGCCACTCTGGCATAGCTGCCCTGCGGCCTCACTCCATCAACAACCGAACCCTCGCGGACCCTTGTGGCCTGCCGAACTGCCCAGCAGGCCGAGCCGAACCCAGAAGGTCTTGCCGGGTCCAACCAGACCCCGGGCCCACTACGATCCATTTACTTCTTTTTTCCAAAACATTAGCACTCGACGTCCGTTTAATGAACCGTCTGTGGTGCTAGAAATCTTGGAGTGATATAGTCCATTTTAGGGTACCCCAACAATGTGTGGGATTAACATGGGTAATGGTCAAGTTTAATCGAGAACGAATCCAACTGGGCCCTAGGACTAAAAGGATAATAACTCACAGACCGAGCGTCCAATTAATGCGTTGTCTATTGCATTGAGACGTCTATGATGTTGTTTAGCTTTGAGATGCTTCTTTATGGGACTTCATGGCAGTTGGTGTCTCAACCAGTAGCTTGTGGAGTGGATCCTCCTTGGGATTAGCGAGCATATTGCGGGAACCCAGTAGCTGGATAAGACTGGAAGACTGCTGACCTTTTCGACTTGGAGTGACTTGATAGGCCCAGTTGGGAGTACCTCTGTGTGACGTAGCAGACCCACAGTGGGGAGTGCCTCTGTGTGACATGGAAGACCCAAAATACATGAAAGGAGGAGTACCTCAGTAGGCCACAGTGGGGAATGCCTCTGTGTAATGCATCAGATCCATGGTACTCGACATGAGGAGTACCTCAGTAAGTCACAAAGGGGAGCACCTCTGGGTGACATATCATACCCATGGTGGGGAGAACCTCTGTGTGATGCAGCAGAACCATGGTACTCGATAGGAGGAGTACCTCAATAGTCAAAGGATTGTGGTAAACACCTCTGTGTGATGCGGCCGACCCACTATACTCATTAGATGAGGGGATCTCCAACATCCGAGGTGTTCGACGATGTGATATGGGATGTTATTTGTTAATACCCCTAGAATAAATCCTGGTGTACGCTGAGTCAGTATCTTTATGTCTTCCTCATGATTGAGATGGATTACTTGATAACTTAGGTATATGTATAAGTATATACCTAAGTAGGGTTATCTGTTGATTTCATACTTTGTGGTTTATCCATGGTGGTTTTTGTGATACCATGAGGGTATCTAGGTCCTAACTGATTATAGTTATACTCACCCCTTAACTGGCTATGCCCACACCTTGTTGTGTTGGATGGAGACGACGAACAACACTGACTGACATTGAGAGTACCGGGACTGGATGATGCCAGGGGGTGGACCATACAACGTGTCAGTATGCAGAGGATACGGTTGGATGTGGAGTGCTGAGGAGGCGATTTGTACCTACCCTTCAGGTAGGAACCACGTAGGATGATCCAGTAGCTATCTTTTCTCTTTCTTCAGTTGTATTGTATTTCAGTTGTACTTGTACCTTTACTTTTGGGCTTGTATTCCATCCCATTTACTTTTAAATGTTTTTTGGTTATACAGTTTTCTTGTGTTAATATCTTAATGTGTGCTTGGTTACATTAGGTTGAAGGTTAGAAAAGAAATACCTTCCCTGTTTTTGGGAAAACACCTTTCAGTCATAGTTACCAGCCCCTAGCTTGTGGAAGGCGGGCTTGGGGTAGTCACGACACGAGCCCCGGGGGACGGGTCATGACATATATAATGTTTGTAGGGAATTTTATAAGGTTAATTGTTAGGTTATGGTTGATCTTGAAGGCTAAAAATAAAGGGAATATTTGAGGGAGGAAGATCCCTTTTATAATTGTGGTGAGGGGAACTTTTGGAAACCTCAAAAATATAAATTTATAAAAAAATTATAATCAATGAAAATACCTCCAAAATGAGATATATTAGATAATAAGATATTATAATATTTAAATATCATCAACCAATAAAATTTAGAAATGTTTTTAGGTCAATTTAAACATTATCCTTTTAATTGACAATTAGTTATTCTTTTTAATTATGATAAAAAAATTTCAGTATTAAAATGGTGTAATATTTACTTATTTGATTTAAATTATACCATAAATGAATAATTTAGAACATTTTAGGCCATTTACTGATTGTTATATATTTTTTAAAATTTTTTATGATTTTTAAATAATTTTATAAAACATTATGTTACCAAAATATCAATTGTGTCAATTTTGACACTATTTATTTCATGGGTTTTTAGAAATATCGATATAAGGTGTTATACTTGAACCAAATATTCTTTATATTACTAATGGATAAGGGTAAACTATAAAATTAATTGTACAATTTAATTCTCCCATATTTTATTTATTTTAATATTTGTATTAATATTTATTTGATATCATCATTATTAAAATAATCACTACATCAATATTGTGTAATTATTTAATATACTTATATATGGAATAAAATTTTGAAATAAAATAATATGATGGACATAAATTTTCTATATTTAATAATAATATATTTAGTAGAATTTATCTTCGTTAAATTTGAATATTAAAATTTTGATACTTATTATTGTATGAATGTGACAACATTAACATCACTTTAAATAAAATAAAATAAATGTCATAATCTCTTGTTTAAACCTCAAAATGGTTAATTAATAAGAACTTCCATGATTATGGTTTAGATATACTGGAAAAATATTTTGGTTTCATGTGTTTAGGCCTTTTCATGGTTATTAGTATATAAATAATTTTTTATGGATTTCTCATCATTAATTATTTTTTGCATCATCAAAGTAGAAGAATTTAAGGCAATTATTAATTTCATAAAAATTAAAAATAAATTTCTATAATTTAGGTAATTATTTTATCTTACCATGTAATATTTATATTCAAAGATATCACCCGAATATCCTTATATTAAAATAATTATACTTATAAGAAGTGTGAGTTTGACATTTTTTCACTTTCATTGGTTTTATTAATATCAATATTATTTTCATTGCCAAGTGGACCTTAAATGACTAATTTTCAATCCAAATACTTAAATAGTAGAATTATATTCATAATAAAGGATTTTGGTTTGTCTTAGGATCATTTTATTCTCCCTATCATATTAAATATGGAATAAATTTTTCATAATTTAAAACATAGAATTAGTAAAAATTAATTTAAAATTAATTCTTGCTATCAAAAACCAAAAAGTGGGGTTTTAAGAAGTAAAAACTTATCAAACTATTGGAAAGTGTTTATGCCAAATTTATATTTGAAATTAATTACAATAAATAGAATTTGATTAATTGATAAAATAATAATTCAGATAATCTTAATATATAAATTAATTATATGAAAATGCAGTTTGAATTAAAATGCAGTATTTTCACAATTCATTAAAAAATAGATTTTATCAGAAAAAGACAATAAATTCCAAAAAAGTAAAAAAAAATTCACTTCCAAATAAGAAGTTTATTTTTTCAAAAATAATATATAAAAGTGTTAAAAACTATATTTAAAATGGGTGTGCCATCCAAAGGTGGAAAAATGTATTTTTTTGAATAATACTTCTTTTATCTGAAAAATTGTAATTTGTTCCTACATAAGATGAATGTTAATGTTATATAAAATTAGAAAATGTGTCTAATACTATTCATAAAGTCTATTTTATTTCCCATTAAATAATATTATTTTAATAATAAATTTTTGTTTAGTAAAACTCGGTATTGCGTACAATGCAAGCAATCAAGGAAGGTGTCTCTTGCATGTAATGCAAGCCAAGTTAGTGTTGTGTGTAGTGAAAGTTTCCTTTGGTGTTGAGTGTAACATAATACATACATATATCTTTTTTATATTGAAAAAATATATACTAAGTGGTGTTCAAATTTAATTCTATAAAAGGAATTTGGAATTGTGTGTAACACAAGCCAAGAGTAGTGTTTCATATACTACAAGCTAATACGATGTTATGTATAGCAGTAGAAAATACTGGTGTAGAATAAAACATAAGAAATAAAATAAATTAAAATGAATCTATCTTATAAAATATCAGGGTGTTACGTATGCTTACAAAAACTCATATCTAATCGGTAACAAATATACTATTTATGTGTATAGCGAACTACCACGTCACTAAACAATGATTGTTCATTTTTACTTTACCACCTATCATGGTGGAAATTATGAAGGAGAATATGTTTATATATGTTATTTATTATATCTATTATTGCATTAATATTTTTCATTTCATTTATGAAATCTATCTTTTTTACGTTCTATTTGTGTGAATATGATGATTTTATTTGAAGAAGTGTGCACTACCACCCCTCCAAATGATGTGATTCATTCACACAATAAATGAATTGTATTAAGGATGTATTTAATAGAAATATATGATACATATAAAATTATAATCATTAAATAAATTATATTATATACATATATACATATCATTCATTTTCATTCTTTCTTTCAATACAACAATAAAAATGGAAACAATGTTCATGCGTACGTACGAATTACCGTCTCCCTAAATGGTTAATCAAATTTCTTCATTCAATATTCAATAGATTATTATAATAAAAATATACTGAATATGAATTATATTTATATCTTTTTTTTATTTTGGAATGACAATATAATTATATGGACCAAATATATAAAAAATTAAGACACATGTGAAGAACAAAGCGAATATTATCCGAAGTGAAACGTTAAAAAAAGATGGTTAACAAGTGTGTAATATATGGTCATGATCAAACCAAATATGGTATTATATAAAATAATGTTGTTATTTAATATAGGTAAAATAAATTTTTAATTATTTTATAGGTGGTTTGAATGAGTACGATGAGAGTCAAGAAAATATGTAAAAATAATTTATCTCGCTTTTTATCTCTGTGAGATAAATTCTACGTTTTCAAATATTTCCTTTTTTGTAGTATATGTATTTACCATGATTATATTATATTTATCTTATAAATAATTTTTTTTATTCACATATCAATTTTATGATATTTCATTCAAGTGTTGTTTGTTTTAAATGATTCCAAATCAGTTAGTATTTCATTCTCAATTTTCCTTCTTTGAAACCTGTGTTTTGTTATACACCTAAATTGTTTTTGCAGGTGTGTATACATCCTTTTTACATGTTATATCGTTAATTCACATATTTCAGTTATATTTTATGATTAATTTAATTTACTTTTCTTACATGGAGTGTATGATCTCATGTTACCAAGTTAAAAGAGTTTATTAAAACATTCTCATCACTTTTAAAGATTGTTTATGTTTATGATTCCTATGATGGTATATTATGATCCATCTCTCAATAATGAGGATTAGTTTTTTTATCCTCTATTTATTCAAGATATATCCATGTATTAGTACCATTTTACACTCTTCATCACTTAAGATAATGTTTTAACTAAATTATGACAATCTCTCTCTTTGGTCGAAAATCCATTGTATTTAAAAACCATGTTTTCAAAAATGATTTTGAAATTTTTTTCAAAAGATATTTGAAGACATTTTTTTAGGAAAAAGGATTTTAATTTTTTTGGTTTTCAATGATTCATTTATAAGTATTTAGATCAATTTTCAATGAAACATCTATTCAAAATAGTTTTTCATTTTCAAAATAGTTTTTAATATAGAATGGATATTTTCCTCAAGAAATGTATTTAAAATATATTTTAATATTATTTATCATATAAGATAACATCCGTTGGTGTTAGTCATTCATTTCTGTGAAAATTATTCAGTGTTTACATATATATTATTTTTATAAATGGATTATTTCTATGAAGAAATGATGTTTATGAATCCCATTTCTCTTTTATAGGTTATATGTTTTTGAAGTCATTTTATCATTCAGGGGTTATATGATTTTGAAACCCAATTATTTTAAAAAGTTATTTTCAAGATTAAATTTTGATGAAACCGTTTTTTTCACACATTATGATATGATAGAATGTTTATAATACCCATATCAATTCATGGGTTATGATATGATTACTTATGATCTAGTGGAACATGTACGTATGATTACATTATCAGATGGATGAGACCTATATATCCCTCCAATGAATTGGGTAAAGATTTATTTCTCATGAGATAGACTAATATGGTTTTGGGACTGAACATTGACAACTAATATGGTCATGGTAGTGAACCATTACTAAAAAGATGGTATGAGGAGCGAACTCATACTATTATGATGGCCATGGGTGTGGAACATGAATACGAAGAGGGTATGGGGAGTGATCCTCTACTACCCAGATAGTTTGGGAAGTGATGTAATGGCTATTATAGAAATCATATTATATGATTATGTGTCTACCACAATTTTAAGTTATATTCTTGTGTTATGCTTTTATGGATTCTGTTCTATATTTCATTATTATTCATGTCTTATAAACTCTTGAGCATTATTATATGATTCATGTATATGATATTTGATATGTACTTTATAATATTAAATTTTTATTATCATTTTATCATACCCTTATGATCATGATTATGATTACATATATCCCCTGATTTCTCTTACGTAGAATATGGTCTCACACTTATTTATGCTTGATTCCTAGTTTATGATGATAGGTATTATGTTTGATGTGTTTAAGAAGGGTTCTAGTTAAGAAGAACCTAGTGGGTCATAATGTATCTCACTTATGTATGAGTGTTTATGTTTCCATTTTTTAAAGGTACTAGACTAGTACAGAATTTGGGCATCTATTTGCATACTGTTTTAAGTATTCGGTAAATTATATTTAATTTTAATGTATAAAATGTGAGGGTCACAATACATAAGGTAAAATAATTATATAATTGTTTATGTTTAACTTTGGGTGTTATTTTGGAGTTTTATAGATCAATTTATTACTTCATTATATGAATATTTATTCATATTGGACCACCCGTGCTCTCAATTTTGGATTTGGTAAATATCTAGACATGGAATGAAAGATTTATTAATCATTTTTGTATAATATGATCTATTATAAGCTGATTTTTTTTGATTATTGTAGGAAATATTCATCTCAAATATTCATTTCATTGATTAATAGATGAGATAAAAGTTGAAATGGATTGAAAGAAAATAAAAATATATAATTATTCTTATAAAATGGAAATAAATTATGAAATTTTTCTAATACATAATCTATACCTTGATTGTAACTGATTTCCTACACCCAATTAAGAGGAAGGTAAATCAATCCATTCTTAAGTGTAAAGTAACACTAATAAGAGATGGTATGTTTCTAGAAACCACATAGTCTTATAAGGATTCTAACTTGGTTTAAAAAAACATTATTTGGGAAAACTATGTTTCCTTGTAGTGACATAGAAATTGGTTTCCATTATAGAATCTAGATCTGTTGTTACTACTATTTCATGATACCCTAATTATAGTAAGTGATAATTAAAATTTTGGGGGTGAAATTTATTTAAGGTGGTAGAATATAACACCCTGATATTTTAGAATATGTTTTCTGATTAATTTAAATGTATGTGTTCGAAACATTTTTTTCAAGGAACACGAATCAAAAAAAGCACGGTGATATATTATAACATTGCCACAAAATTTATAGTTATTAATAGTGTTAACCAAATTATGATATATATATATAAATTTCTTACTCAGATAATATTTTTTTATCAATAAATAACAAATTAGTACTTAATATTTAGTAAGTCATCTTATTCTTTAAAAAATATGATTTATTATGAAATGGTTTTTTTTCATTTTATACTTAGAAATTAAAATTAACTTCTTCTATATTAAAATTTTATTTTATGTTAATATAATTTGTTAAATCATAATTTCAAAATTATTTTAGGGTGAATATTTTATATTATTTTGAAAAGGAATTATTTTTATGTGAATAGTGAAAAAAACTGATTTTTGTAAAATAATCATTTCTTTTCAATAAATAAAGTAATTTAAAAGCATAATATTTTGTTAAATTTTATATTTATGAAACATAAATCGTATTTTATTATAAATAATAAATTTTTGTAAATATTAATAAGTATTATAATGGATTTTGGTATGAGTTTATTTTGGGGCTTAAAAACAAAATATTTTAAAAGTAGGTTTCATTAAATTTAAAACATTTATATTGAAATTGATTTCTAAAATTTTAGAAACTAAATAAAGAACAATTTATTCCATATTTTTAATATTAATATTAGAATTTTTTAAATAGTTCCATTTTTTCATTATGAATTGTCACTATGGTAATGTTTTTACAACACAATTAATTTTAGAATGTGTAAAGTGAGGTTAAACCTATGATCTAAGACATTAAAATAACACAAAAAATTTAAATTAATATAATTTATTCATGGGGATCAACCATAATAACCAAATATTCAATCATATAGAAACTATTTTGTAAACTTCATTAATAATGGCATATATTTTTTAAGTGAAAAAATATCTCTTTTATTTTAAAAATCTAATAATTTTTTCAGGGGGATAAAAATTAGTTATGGTCTGGTATATTTCCAATAGTAATAAATTATTTTTATTATGTTAATTATTTTCAAATTTTAGTGATGGTATAATTACCTTAAATTCTTGCATAACATAGATAAATTCTAGTGTAAGGAGTTGAAAAATTTACATAATAATTTTTAAAATTACAAAATTAATAAATTTTGGACTATTGTTTTCTTTCAATAAATTATATGGTAATTATAAATTATATGTTGTTTTTAAGTAGTATATAATAAAAATTAATTTTTTCCTTACAAACGTTATAGTCATATTAAATTAATTATCCCAAAAATGACATTAATGATATTTTATGTTATATAGTATCGTATCAAATTATTTAAAAATAATTGTTATTAAAGAGTATAAGGGTATGGTATATTATAAAAAATTCACACAGTGATAATTTTATTGTAATTTTTATCATATAATTTATCTTAAAACCCTTTAGCATCGAAACTTTTGTTGCCAGGAAAATGGTTTTAATTGTTTATTAAAATGGTTATTTAAAAATAAAAGGCTTAAAATTTCACCTAAACCTATAAACGTATTATTGGTTGGTTTAATTCAATCTAAAAATACATTATCATAATTTTTTTCACTTTTTTCCTCATAAATATGGAGAATAATTTATTATATTTGAATCCTTTAAGTAATTGCAAGTGTGTTCCTTCCATCACTATAAATGGACAACACATGTCCTCTAATCATTACAAAAAATTATAACATTTATATGAACAAAAACTTAAGAAAAACTCTTATAAACAACCTTATAAAAGTTTTGGAGATTTTTTTTCTCCCCAAGATAACATACCTAGTTTCCTTGATGGGAGATCAAGAAGAGGTATCTCAAAGAGGAGGTAATTGTTTTAACTAATCTTTTTCATTTCAATTATTATTTTACCTATATAATTTCTATCCTAACCATTAAAATTTTATGACACAAATATATCCAATATACTATGAATTTATTAGGATTATGTAATAAAATTTATCCACTTCATTCCCATCATGTTGAAAATGAATGTATCACACATGCACACATATGGACTACATCATCCACGTAGTGATATTATTCATTTTTCACAACAATATTTTATTATTTGTTATTATGACAATTTTATTTTTTATATCTGATATTTATAAAATAATTTTTAATATATAATTAAAATGTCTTTTCAACCTTATTTTCATCCATCCTTTGGAAAATGATCACATCACTCATGCTTACGTATGGACTACAACCTCTACGAAGCGATATAACCCATTTTGGAATTATTATATACATTGGGGGTACAAAAAAATTTATTTTATATATGCTATTTTTATGGTATATTGAATATTTTATAAATTTTAATTTTAATTTATCTTTATTTCATTCAAATAATCGAAAAGTGAAAACATCACTCGTGCATTCATATACAATACCTTCCCCACAATGTGATGAAATTTATTTTTCATCACCCTTTATAAAAATTAGTTTAAGTGTGTATGTAATTATTACATATGATAATTTTTAAATTCATAAAAGTATATATATGATGGAACCTTGATCAAAGTACAAGGAATGGAACTAGTGAATTGAAACATGCAAAAAAACAAAACACATTTTACCATGAACAATGATTTTAATAAATAATTATTAATAAATGGTAAATAATATGTTATATGTAAATAATATAATGTATGATATATGTATATATATATTAATATATTCCAATAATATATTTACAATAAAAATATATTTACTATATTGGTGATTTTAATGCATTCGTTATAGGAAGAGACTTGACGTAAGGGTTCCATGTCTCCATATTGTCTTGTTGTGGCATGTTTGATGCTATCCACATATTTATGATTATGAGGCGTATATACTACCACATTTAATTTTTTATCATCGATACTCATTAATTCATGATATTTATGTTACAATTAATATTACTAAGTCTAAGGCATTTTGATTTTAAAGATACAAAATTGGTAAGGGGTTTACCGTCTCACTTTTGTTTTCATGAGACATATACCATATTAACTACATATTTATTTCATGTTGTGTATATGATTCCCATTTGATATGATATTTCATGAAACCATTTATATTTATAGTATTTAATGTTTCATATAATTTTTTAGGGATTTTATGATTCAAAAGTAACTAAAGCTGTAAGAGTTTATGTTACAATCTCATTTCTTTTTAGCTTTATATATATTAAATATCCATTGAGGGAAATTATATGAATCTTAAAATTTCAGCACAATATATTTTATTATACCCTAGTAATTATAGGATTTTTTTATTATTATCATTTTCAACTCTATGGTACTTAAAATTATTGAAAAAATTGTTTCACACAAAAGTAGACCTTATCTATATTTTGGTCAACAAAATATTAATTGTATGTCTATTCTCTTCATAAATATTTTATGAAGGTATTAACATATACATGAAATGTTCCAAAATATAATTTTTATTACCTTTTACATCATTTAAAATTATTTAAAATTAATCTATTTAAACAAATATTTTATGAATAATTCAACATTTAGTTTTTATAAATGTATGAAAGGATTATTTTCCTTTAATGTATACAACATGAACATATTTTCACACAATCATAAACAATATTTTAATTGATTATATACTTACAATTATCCTTGGTTATTTTGAGATAAAATGATATGTATATTTTATGAGAAATTTTAATTAAAATTTCATCAAAATAAAAGGATATTTTCACAAGATTTCAGGGAAAGGTTTAAATAAATTTTAAAGTTAGTTTTCATCTATGTAAGGATACATTAAGGATTATTATGTTTCATTGGGGATACGTTATTATGATACCATCCAATTTATTTATCACTATGTATTATGATTGTGATTATTTATGGATGATTCTATGAATGCAGTTTCCTTAACATGTGTTAATTAAGTAATGATAAAACCTTTATTATGAACTGATGAAATTTTTATGAGTCCATTTTCCTTTACATAGGTTATGATATGATAATATTATGAATGTTTTATGATGTTGTGGAACACATATGTGTAGTTTTCAATATTTTATGTGTGTTCCTGAGATTACATATCCCATCAATGAATTGTGTAATGCTGGATATCTCATGAGATAACAACGTCAGGAACAGGAAGTGATCCCAGTTTAGTAAGGGACTATTTACACTATGATAGTCATTGGAGTGAACCTTCACTATAGAAATGATGTAATCATTAGTGAACACAATCCAAAAAATAGCCTTTCTTAATATTCCTTGATTGAGGAAATGGTTTTATGTGATTTTTTTTAATACCAAAAAACATTTTTCTTATACTTCTGATATATTCTCATGAGTCATGATTGATTATTTAGGGTTAAAAATTCTTATGTATTTATTATTTTTATAAGACAAAATATTCCATGATTCAATATTTTTGATACTTGATGATTGGGTATGAATTTTTTATGTTATGATCATTTTCTCATACCCTTATTCTTATTATCACATAAGATCATTGATTGATATCTCCTATATTTACCCTTATTGAGCATCTGTTGTCATCATTTCCTAATTTTCCTTTCCCATGGTTATGAATATGTGTTTTATGTATGGTATTTATCAGAAATGTACCATGTGTAATGATATTTGTGGGTGATATGGAAGATATTTCAAGAAATAAAATTATTACATATCTAATCTCCAAATACACTAAACATTTATGGTCCTTGAGAATGTATTTTTTTTAAATGTATAGAATATTCATATCAAATGATGAAATATTAATGAATTTTATTATAGGGTTGTTATATTAAAACCCTAAAGGTATTGTATTCTTGGTAACAAATTGATGTGGAAAGGATATTTATCCTCTTACTAAATCTGATCGTAATAAATACCATGAAAAACATAAAATAATCAAGAAGTAGAATATTAATTAGAAACTAGAATATTAAAATAGATGACTAAAATATATGGAATATGAATAAAATTATTAAAGCAATAAGAAGATACCATATACTATATTTTAAAAAATTATTATTGAATAGAGATACCTTCCATTATAATACCCCATAAGAATGATCTAATCAAGGGTGATGCAAGTAGAAGAAATCATAAATGATATTTTATAAAATTTATAAAACTTTAAATAAAAATATTCTTACTTTAATCTAAGAATAATATTATTTAATATTAATAGTTCCTCATGTAATTGGGTACCATTATACGAGGTTTCATGGGTATGAGAGTGTAAACTTAAGAACAAGTGTTTAATCCTTGATCACACCATAACATCTTACCAAATGTAATGAATGATATAAATTTTATATCTTTTGTACCATTGGTTCTATTTTTTTAATATGAATGTTGTGATAATTTATATTATATTAATGTAAGTCCATAATTCTTTTTTACTTATTTATGTGTGGGAAACTCCGAGCTGTGAGAGTGGTTGTAAAAATAGAAAATAGATCCATTATAATCTTAGCAAGAGTGCTAAAAGATTTCCTAGATGGAGTATTTAATAAAATATTCAAATATGTTTTTTATTATATAAATACTTTGGAGGATTGAAAAATATATCATTAGACTATCATTTTGGTTACATCACTATTGAATAAAAAGGATTACAATAAATGTCTATAATGAAACTATAACAATAGAGTTTTTTGAAAATAACTTTGAATTAAACATTTTTGATTATATAAAGTATCCATTGGAAGAAAATTCAGTTTTCACATATGAAAAAGCTTATAAACCTTATCATTATGATGAAACTAGTTTGTTTTAATAATTAAATAAACCAGGTAACTGATTAGGATTTAAAACTATAATGAAAACATTTGGAAGGAAATAGAAAAAGATTATGCTACCATCTAAAGAGTAGGTGATTTATAAATATTTTTATGGATGAGATTTTTATTTAATGATGAAAGATCATAAATTTTAACTTATATGAAGGAATATTAGGATTTAAAGGTAAGGGAAACCAATATAATTTCATAATGTAACATCCCAGGTAAATAAAGAATAAAGAATTTTCATATTTATTAATATTTACGAATTAAATATTAATTTTATTTTAAAGGGGTTGCTATGTTCGATAGCATACCCGATACGCAACGATGAGTTTCTTTGAAACTTACGTAGCACACTAGTAATAAAATAATATTATTTTAAATGTTAGTTAACAAATAGCCATTGTACTGGCGGGAATGGATAGAAATAACTAAAATATGATTAGATACGTTTTTAAATGTTTATACATTTACCCAATAAAAGATAAAGGCATAAAATACGGAAAGAGTTCAATTTTAGGGCATATATACTCTAATTTTCACTAAAGGTTCACTTATCACCTTTTAATGGTGAACCGTCATTAAATATAGTTTTGATCACTCTTATACTTTATTTTGGACCAAATATACCTCTTCTTTAGAATCGGGACATCAAAATTTACTTTGTGTAAATTTTTGGTACCTTTCTGATAAAGTTCATTTTTTTATGAATAGTGTAAAATGATGTATTTTAATTCAAAACCTCTTAATAATATAATTTATTTATATGATTAGATTATTATTTTAATTGGTTTTAAATTGAAATTAGAAAATATTTTTACCAGTTAATCCAATGGTGGTCATTGGAATCAATTTCACTTTGAAATTGGACTTAAACTGGTGTCAATCTTTTGATACTTATTGTTTCACAAAAACACGCTATTTGTCATGACAGCGGGAATTAATTATTAAATTAATTAATTTGACTTATATTTTTTGAATTTTGTAAAATGGACTTCATTTTTGAATTCGGAATATCAAATATAGCTTAGGGTGAATTTTTGGTAATTTTCTGAAAAACTTCAAGTTTTGATGAATAGTGAAACCACTAAGTGGTAATCAAGCAAACTGATTTTTCAGTTAAATGAAAGTTTACCACTAATGTGTATTGAATTTTGAAGATCTGACATACATGGTTGTCATTAAGAAGTAAAATGTGGTTCAATGAGATTAAAATAATTTTTTGGTGGATAGTAACTTATTAAGTTTTTAATCGCGATTAGAGGTAATTAGTGTAATTTAATGTAAAAATGATATTATAAAAATGTGAAAACACCATGAAACTTGTCCTACACCTATTGGGTGAGTCATTTCCGACCAATACAAGCCAGGGGCCAACTTGGGGACCCCATGGAGCCACTTTAGTTGGAAAATGACATTAATATATTTTTATTTAATGTTAAAGTGAAAATGACACTAACATATATTGTTTTACTAAAATAATTTTTGAGTGGGGTTATAAAAATCCAAATTTTGATTATAAATAGTCATTAGAAAGATACAAAGATTTACTACATCATAGTATTTTTTTTATAATTCTTAGACATTAAATAAATTAAATTATTTATGACATAATAATGATGCAGCGATGACATCATTATTTGACGATTTAAATAAAATGGAAAGATAATGGAAAATCTAAAACCTAAACATGGACAAAACCAATTGGATGAGTGGATTTCGAACCCTTATCACCTTATCCACGAATTATATCAATGTGGGACCTTTTGAAACCGAAACACATTTTCAAATAATGTAATATTTCTTTACTTTCCAAAAGTGCCCCTCCTCTCCTCTTATAAAAGGCCCCCACCTCTACCTCATTTCACACACTTCTCAAGCCTTTGGCTCGGCCAAACCCTGCCCAATTACTCTCTCCACATCCCTCTCCTCATCATAGAGGATTCCCTTTTGGGCATAATCCTTTCAAAGGAAGCCTTTAGGCTCAAATCAAAAGGGAGTTACACTTTTAAAGGTAATTCATTCTCTCTTGTTCATTTGTTTTATTTTGCTTCTCCAACCCTCTAAACACTTTTTATTTACTTATTTTGTAACAACACCAGTATCATCAATATACTAGGATGTTTTTATAATATTTATTTGAGCTACACTCTCACACAACTACATCAAATGGTTAAAGAACATACGGTTTCCGTGGATGGCGAAATTCTGCCTCCCGAAACGATGATTGTTCAATACTCATTTAAAACCTTCAAAGGTGGCCATTATGATGTCACTATTTTTATATATGATATATAATATGTTTATATTTTCTTTAAGCTTCTGTATTTTTCATTTTTGGCTTAACTTTATGGTTTCCATTATGGGTAAACACGATATCTTCATTTAAGGAAGTGTGGACTACCGCCCCCTAAAAGTGATGTGATTCGTTAATGCCATATGTGGGACGTGTAAAGGATGGATTTAAAGTTATTATATATTATGTTATACTGGAATTATAATATACCTCTATATCATTATTATTTCTTTCCATTAAATTATGAGATAGAAATGAAAGTAGCGTTCATGCGTACGTACGGCTTACCGTCTCCATGAACGATGCATTTCATTTCTTACCCCAAATGTAATGTACTATTAAAAGTACATGTATATAATGGATATATATAATGATTGATATATCTAAATGATGAATATAATTCTGGAATTAAAATATACATACCTCTCATTTAGTTTTAATTCTATTAATATGACAAAGAAATGAAAGTAGCGTTCATGCGTACGTACGGCTTACAGTCTCCATGAACGGTGCATTTCATTTCTTACCTCTAAATGATTATGTAATATTATAAATACGTGTATATGCTGGATATATATGATACATATTATATCCAAATCGGGAATTTCATTCTGGATATAAAGAACTTTTGACCACATGAACAACATGTAATTGTAAGAAATCCACTTTCGACTTAAGAACCAAATATTGAAAAAACAAAAATTATTAACTTAAATGGTTATATAAGGTTTATAACATGGCAATAAGTGATATAAAAAGAATAATGAACTTTATAAAGGTTCTTAATCAAGTATAAATTAACTCAAGTTTATTATTCAGGACGTTAAAGAACGATCGAGTCAAGTCGGACCCGAGGTAAGGGACTTCGTCTCAATCTCCTTTCATTGAGGCATATTTCGTTTTATACACAACTTTATTTTATACGGTGTATAAACCCCTTTGACTTTTACTTTTATACAAAATGAATCTTTTTCTACGAAGCGTTTTACTAAACGACAAAAAGGAATGTTTTTTTAACGTACGCGGTGACAACGACCTTTTCTGCCACCGCGAGTATTATTTGGTCTTTGGATTTCTCAACAAGACGTAATGTTTTTAGAATAAAATAAATACCATATACTCTTTTATGTATTTTGGTATTGAAAATGGTTTTGAAAAAAGGATTCTATTATGTCAATATTTTTATGTTATATCATTATTGAAATGTGGAAATGTTATCATTCCTTTATATTGGTTTAATGTTTTATGATTTTATACTGGTACTTGGACATTTTAACGGGTGGTTACGTTATAAACCATATGACGGGTGGTGTCGTGAATACCAGGACGGGTGGTTACGTTATAACCTCCAATGCATTGGGTATGGAAGTCGGCCGTATGGATATTCCATTAAGTATGTATGGAAATTGGTCGTATGGCTATTCCATTAAGTGATATGTGTGGAAGCCAACCGTATGGTTATTCCACTTAAGTATGTTTATGTCCCAAGTTACCTTTATATATTCTATGTGTTCTTTATATGGGTTTTATGGTAATCCTTTGGTTACAAAAAGGTAAGTAATGATACATTATTCAGTGAAGATTTTTTTTACTACTTCATGAAGGTGAAGGTATTACTTTGATATAGTATACGTGGTTTACTTGATGTTTGAAAAACTAATAGTTTTCATTCTTTTTTTATCCCTTACTGAGCTTTTTATGCTCACCCAAAGTTTTTTGAAATGTTTTTCACAGGACTTAAAGTGGAATAAGGTCAAGGATGGGATCAAGGGAATTTCATGCTATCTAAAACATGGAATCTAGACATCTTTCTTTTTAAGAGTTTTTATTTTATGGAGACTTAGTAGAAGTGTCTAGTTTGTAATATTTTAAGATGTAATAGTTATGTTCTAATTCTCTAAAACTCTAAACCTGAAAATATCCTCAATGTGAATTATTCATTTAATTCAATATTAAGTAAGGATTAAGGCTGGGGACTTATAGTTGGTATCAAAGGTCGGTTTAGAAAACTTTAGGAGTTAGAAAATTGTTAAATTATAAGTTAATTTATGATATGATTGAAATGATATAGCATTTACGGATTACCATGTTGCTTCGCCTAAGATATTTCTGTGTTCAGAATGGTTTTCCGCAGAGGAAACAAAGCAACTATGTTGGGACGACATCAGGAGGAAGAAAACCTTTCAAATCAGCAACCTGAGATGGTCGGAATCGGAACTGAACAGTTTGTTGCAGTGATGGAACAGTTGAATCAGGCTATAAATGGTGGTGGTATCCATGAACGAGATCAGCCAGATCAACCGCAGAGGAACATGTCAGTGGTGGAACATTTCATGAGGCAACATCCCCCATCATTCAGAGGATCATCTGACCCTGTGGAAGCTGAAGGGTGGATTAAAGCACTGGAGAAGATTTTTTATGTCATGGGGTGTTTAGAACATCAAAAGGTTAGTCTTGCTGTTTACCGTTTTGAAGGTGAAGCTGATCAGTGGTGGTCGATGGTGAAAAATATAAGGGATAGTGATGAGATTTAGCATCTTCACTGGGACGAATTCAAAGGTATGTTTCTTGAGAAATATTTTCCTAAGGTGGTTCGTCTTAGGATGGAAAAAAAGTTCCTAGAATTGAGGCAGGAGGATGATTCAGTGGCTACTTATGAAGAAAATTTCACTCGATTGGCAAGGTATGCTCCAATCTTCATACGAGATCTTGATAGTAAAATAAACCGTTTTTACTCAGGGTTAAAGCCAAAGTGTCGAAGGGCTTTAGCTTCTCGTGAGTTCAAAAGTTATGAAAAACTTGTTCTATGTGCGGAGAAGGTGGAAATGGAGTTTGCCGATGATCAGGTGTTCTATGAAAAACAACAGAATAAGAGATCTAGTTGGCAGGAAAAGGGGAAGAATTCATCAAAGAAGTAAGGAGGTAAGAAAACAAAATATCCATCCTGTGAGAAGTGTGGTAAAATGCATCCTGGAGAATGTTTATCCAAGTCTGGTAAGTGCTTTCGGTGTGGTAAGTCTGGTCATATTTCTCGTAACTGTAAGGAAGATGATCAAGCAGGAAATGAAAAGCCAACGGTAAGATGTTTTAAGTGTAATGAAATGGGTCATTATGCAAACGAGTGTCCAACGAAGAACTCAACTGGGGGAATGCAGCTAGACTACAAGCAGAAAGGGGTGGTAAAATCATTTGCAACAACTTCAGCAGATGTTGGGCCATCGAATGAAGTGGTATCAGCTCCAGGGAGCTCAGTATTTTTCGAAGATTGACTTGAGGTCGGGGTACCATCAGTTGAAAGTAAAAGAAGCAGACGTTCCGAAGACTGCGTTCTGTACTAGATATGGCCATTATGAATTTTTAGTTATGCCTTTTGGGTTAACCAATGCACCTGCTGTATTCATGGACCTTATGAATAAAATTTTCCATGAGTTCTTGGATAAGTTTGTGTTTGTGTTTTGAGGTTTGTGAAGAGTTTATGTGTGCCTTGAGATTCACAGTTGAAGAATGAGTTGTTTTTTTATCCTGGCAGTACTAAGATGTACAGAGGTCTGCGGGAGTATTACTGGTGGGATGGAATGAAAAGAGACATTGCTGATTTTACTGTGAAGTGTTTAACATGTCCACAGGTTAAAGCAGAGAGGCAGTTACCGAAAGGGATGCTTCAGCCTTTACCAGTGCCAGAGTGGACATGGGAGAATATATCCATGGACTTTGTTGTGGGATTACCGAGGACATCTCGAGGTAATAATGAAATCTGGGTTATTGTTGATCGCTTGACCAAATCTGCTCATTTCCTTGCTATACGAGATACTTTATCTCTTGATCAACTTTCCCGTTTGTATCTTAAAGAGATAGTCAGGTTACATGGAGTTACTCTCTCCATTGTATCGGATCGTGATCCCAGGTTTACTTTTAAATTTTGGAAAGGCCTTCAGAAGTCGTTGGGTACTGAATTAAATTTTAGTACACCTTTTCATCCTCAATCAGATGGGAAGTCAGAACGAACACTCCAGACATTGGAGGATATGCTACGAGCTTGTTCTATGGATTATCAGGGAAGTTGGGACCAATATCTTTCTTTGGTTGAGTTTTCATATAATAATAGTTTTCATTCCAGTATACAGATGGCACTATTTGAGGCATTATATGGGAAGCGGTGTCGAACTCTAGCATTTTTGGGATGAAGTGGGTGAAAGGAAGCTGATGGGACCAGAATTGGTGGAGGAGATGATAGAAAAAGTTCAGTTGATTCAGAAGCACATGATAACAGCTCAGAGCAGGCAGAAGAGTTATGCGGATAACCGGAGGAAGGATCTATCTTTCGAGGTAGGTGATCATGTTTTTCTCAAGGTTTCTCATTAGAAAAGTGTGATGAGATTTGGTAAGAAAGAAAAGATGAGCCCAAGGTTTATTGGACCATACGAAATTCTGGAAAGAGTTGGATCAGTTGCATACCAAGTGGCTTTACCTCCGAGTTTATCTCAGGTACACAATGTTTTTTACGTTTCGATGTTGAGAAAGTATATGCCAGATCCATCTCATGTTTTGAGCCCAGAGGTAGTTCAGCTGGAAGAGAACCTATCTTATGAGGAACAACCGGTCCAGATTCTTGACCACATGGAGCAAGTGTTACAGAATAAGGTGATTCATCAGGTAAAGGTTTTGGGGAAAACCCATGTGATTTAAGAGGCAACGTGGGAATCTGAAAATGCTATGAGGGATAAATACCCCCACTTATTTTGATAAGTGAATAAAATTGCGAGGACGCAATTCCCAAAAGAGGGGAAGGATGTAACATCCTAGGTAAATAAAGAATAAAGAATTTTCATATTTATTAATATTTACGAATTAAATATTAATTTTATTTTAAAGGGGTTGCTATGTTCGATAGCGTACCCGATACGCAACTATGAGTTTCTTTGAAACTTACGTAGCACACTAGTAATAAAATAATATTATTTTAAATGTTAGTTAACAAGTAGCTATTGTACTGGTGGGAATGGATAGAAATAACTAAAATATGATTAGATATGTTTTTAAATGTTTATACATTTACCCAATAAAAGATAAAGGCTTAAAATACGGAAAGAGTTCAATTTTAGGGCATATATACTCTAATTTTCACTAAAGGTTCACTTATCACCTTTTAATGGTGAACCGTCATTAAATATAGTTTTTATCACTCTTATACTTTATTTTGGACCAAATATAACTCTTCTTTAGAATCGGGACATCAAAATTTACTTTGTGTAAATTTTTGGTACCTTTCTGATAAAGTTCATTTTTTTATGAATAGTGTAAAATGTTGTATTTTAATTCAAAACCTCTTAATAATCTAATTTATTTATATGATTAGATTATTATTTTAATTGGTTTTAAATTTAAATTAGAAAATATTTTTACCAGTTAATCCAATAGTGGTCATTGGAATCAATTTCACTTTGAAATTGGACTTAAACTGGTGTCAATCTTTTGATACTTATTGTTTCACAAAAACACGCTATTAGTCATGACAGCGGGAATTAATTAGTAAATTAAATAATTTGACTTATATGTTTTGAATTTTGTAAAACGGACTTCATTTTTGAATTCGGAATATCAAATATAGCTTAGGGTGAATTTTTGGTAATTTTCTGAAAAACTTCAATTTTTGATGAATAGTGAAACCACTAAGTGGTAATCAAGCAAACTGATTTTTCAGTTAAATGAAAGATTACCACTAATGTGTATTGAATTTTGAAAATCTGACATACATGGTTTTAATTAAGAAGTAAAATGTGGTTCAATGAGATTAAAATAATTTTTTGGTGAATAGTAACTTATTAAGTTTTTAATCGCGATTAGAGGTAATTAGTGTCATTTAATGTAAAAATGATATTATAAAAATTTGAAAACACCATGACACTTATCCTACACCCATTGGGTGATTCATGGCCGACCCAGAAAAGCCATGGGCCAACTTGGGGACCCCATGGAGCCACTTTAGTTGGAAAATGACATTAATATATTTTTATTTAATGTAAAAGTGAAAATGACACTAACATAAATTGTTTTACTAAAATAATTTTTGAGTGGGGTTATAAAAGTCCAAATTTTTATTAAAAATAGTCATTGGAAAGATAAAAAGATTTCCGACATCATAGTATTTTTTTTATAATTTTTAGACATTAGATAAATTAAATTATTTATGACATAATAATGATGCAGCGATGACATCATTATTTGACGATTTAAATAAAATTGAAAGATAATGAAAAATCTAAAACCTACACATGGCAAAAACCAATTGGATGAGTGGATTTCGAACCCTTATCACCTTATCCACTAATTATATCAATGTGGGACCTTTTAAAACCGACACACATTTTCAAATAATGTAATATTTCTTTACTTTCCAAAAGTTCCCCTCCTCTCCTCTTATAAAAGGCCCCCACCTCTACCTCATTTCACACACTTCTCAAGCCTTTGGCTCGGCCAAACCCTGCCCAATTAATCTCTCCACATCCCTCTCCTCATCATAGTGGATTCCCTTTTGGGCAGAATCCTTTCAAAGGAAGCCTTTAGGCTCAAATCAAAAGGGAGTTACACTTTTAAAGGTAATTCATTCTCTCTTGTTCATTTATTTTATTTTGTTTCTCCAACCCTCTAAACACTTTTTATTTACTTCTTTTGTAACAACACCAGTATCTTCAATATACTAGGATGTTGTTATAATATTTATTTGATCTACACTCTCACACAACTACATCAAATGGTTAAAGAACACACGGTTTCTGTGGATGGCGAAATTCTGCCTCCTGAAACGATGATTGTTCAATACTCATTTAACACCTTCAAGGGTGGCCATTATGATGTCACTATATTTATATATGATATATAATATGTATATGTTTTTTTTAAGCTTCTGTATTTTTCATTTTTGGCATACCTTTATGGTTTCCATTATGGGTAAACACGATATCTTCATTTAAGGAAGTGCGGACTACCGCCCCCTAAAAGTGATGTGATTCGTTAATGCCATATGTGGGACGTGTAAAGGATGGATTTAAAGTTATTATATATGATTTTATACTGGAATTATAATATACCTCTATATCATTATTATTTCTTTCCATTAAAGTATGAGATAGAAATGAAAGTAGCGTTCATGCGTACGTACGGCTTACCGTCTCCATGAACGGTGCATTTCATTTCTTATCCCCAAATGTAATGTACTATTAAAAGAACATGTATATAATGGATATATATAATTAATTATATATCTAAATGATGAATATAATTCTGCAATTAAAATATACATACCTCTCATTTAGTTTTAATTCCATTAATATGACAATGAAATGAAAGTAGCGTTCATGCGTACGTACGGCTTACAGTCTCCATGAACGGTGCATTTCATTTCTTACCTCTAAATGATTATGTAATATTATAAATACGTGTATATGCTGGATATATATGATACATATTATATCCAAATCGGGAATTTCATTCTGGATATAAAGAACTTTTGACCACACGAACAACATGTAATTGTAAGAAATCCACTTTCGACTTAAGAACCAAATATTGACAAAACAAACATTATTAACTTAAATGGTTACATAATGTTTATAACATGGCAATAAGTGATATAAAAAGAATAATTAACTTTAAAAAGGTTCTTAATCAAGTATAAATTAACTCAAGTTTATTATTCAGGACGTTAAAGAACGATCGAGTCAAGTCGGACCCGAGGTAAGGGACTTCGTCTCAATCTCCTTTCATTGAGGAATATTTCATTTTATACACAACTTAATTTTATACGGTGTATAAACCCCTTTGAATTTTACTTTTATAAAAAATGAATCTTTTTCTACGAAGCATTTTACTAAACGACAAAAAGGAATGTTTTTTTTAACATACGCGGTGACAACGACCTTTTCCGCCACCGCGAGTATTATTTGGTCTTTGGCTTTCTCAACAAGACGTAATGTTTTTAGAATAAAATAAATACCATATACTCTTTTATGTATTTTGGTATTGAAAATGGTTTTGAAAAAAGGATTCTATTATGTCAATATATTTATGTTATATCATGATTGAAATGTGGAAATGTTATCATTCCTTTATATTGGTTTTATGTTTTATGATTTTATACTGGTACTTAGACATTTTAACGGGTGGTTACGTTATAAACCATATGATGGGTGGTGCCGTGAATACCAGGACGAGTGGTTACGTTATAACCTCCAATGCATTGGGTATGGAAGTCGGCCGTATGGATATTCTATTAAGTATGTATGGAAATTGGCCGTATGGCTATTCCATTAAGTGATATGTGTGGAAGTCAACCGTATGGTTATTCCACTAAAGTATGTTTATGTCCCAAGTTACCTTTATATATTCTATGTGTTCTTTATATGGGTTTTATGGTAATCCTTTGGTTACAAAAAGGTAAGTAATGATACTTTATTCAGTGAAGATTTTTTTTACTACTTCATGAAGGTGAAGGTATTACTTTGATATAGTATACATGGTTTACTTGATGTTTGAAAAACTAATAGTTTTCATTCTTTTTTTATCCCTTACTGAGCTTTTTATGCTCACCCCAAGTTTTTCGAAATGTTTTTCACAGGACTTAAAGTGGAATAAGGTCAAGGATGGGATCAAGGGAATTTCATGCTATCTAAAACATGGAATCTATACATCTTTCTTTTTAAGAGTTTTTATTTTATGGAGACTTAGTAGAAGTGTCTACTTTGTAATCTTTTAAGATGTAATAGTTATGTTCTAATTCTCTAAAACTCTAAACCTGAAAAGATCCTCAATGTTAATTATTCATTTAATTCAATATTAAGTAAGGATTAAGGCTGGGGCCTTATAGTTGGTATCAAAGGTCAGTTTAGACAACTTTAGGAGTTAGAAAATTGTTAAATTATAAGTTAATTTATGATATTATTGAAATGATATAGCATTTACAGATTACCATGTTGCTTAGCCTAAGATATTTCTGTGTTCAGAATGGTTTTCCGCAGAGGAAACAAAGAAACTATGTTGGGACGACATCAGGAGGAAGAAAACCTTTCAAATCAGCAACCTGAGATGGTCGGAATCGGAACTGAACAGTTTGTTGCAGTGATGGCACAGTTGACTCAGGCTATAAATGGTGGTGGTATCCATGAACGAGATCAGCCAGATCAACCGTAGAGGAACATGTCAGTGGTGGAACATTTCATGAGGCAACATCCCCCATCATTCAGAGGACCATCTGACCCTGTGCAAGCTGAAGGGTGGATTAAAGCACTGGAGAAGATTTTTTATGTCATGGGGTGTTCAGAACATCAAAAGGTTAGTCTTGCTGTTTACCGTTTTGAAGGTGAAGCTGATCAGTGGTGGTCGATGGTGAAAAATATAAGGGATAGTGATGAGATTGAGGATCTTCACTGGGATGAATTCAAAGGTATGTTTCTTGAGAAATATTTTCCTAAGGTGGTTCGTCTTAGGATGGAAAAACAGTTCCTAGAATTGAGGTAGGAGGATGATTCAGTGGCTACTTATGAAGAAAAGTTCACTCGATTGGCAAGGTATGATCCAAACATCATACGAGATCTTGATAGTAAAATAAACCATTTTTACTCAGGGTTAAAGCCAAAGTATCGAAGGGCTTTAGCTTCTCGTGAGTTCAAAAGTTATGAAAAACTTGTTCGATGTGCGGAGAAGGTGGAAATGGAGTTTGCCGATGATCAGGTGTTCTATGACAAACAACAGAATAAGAGATCTAGTTGGCAGGAAAAGGGGAAGAATTCATCAAAGAAGCAAGGAGGTAAGAAAACCAAATATCCATCCTGTGAGAAGTGTGGTAAAATGCATCCTGGAGAATGTTTATCCAAGACTGGTAAGTGCTTTCGGTGTGGTAAGTCTGTTCATATTGCTCGTAACTGTAAGGAAGATGATCAAGCAGGAAATGAAAAGCCAATGGTAAGATGTTTTAAGTGTAATGAAATGGGTCATTATGCAAACGAGTGTCCAACGAAGAACTCAACTGGGGGAATGCAGCTAGACTACAAGCAGAAAGGGGTGGTAAAATCATTTGCAACAACTTCAGCAGATGTTGGGCCATCGAATGAAGTGGTATCAGCTCCAGGGAGCTTAGTATTTTTTGAATATTGACTTGAGGTCGGGGTACCATCAGTTGAAAGTAAAATAAGCAGACGTTCCAAAGACTGCGTTCCGTACTAGATATGGCCATTATGAATTTTTAGTTATGCCTTTTGGGTTAACCAATGAACCTGCTGTATTCATGGACCTTATGAATAAAATTTTCCATGAGTTCTTGGATAAGTTTGTGTTTGTGTTTTAAGGTTTGTGAAGAGTTTATGTGTGCCTTGTGATTCACAGTTGAAGAATGAGTTGTTTTTTTATCCTGGCAGTACTAAGATGTACAGAGGTCTGCGGGAGTATTACTGGTGGGATGGAATGAAAAGAGACATTGCTGATTTTACTGTGAAGTGTATAATATGTCAACAGGTTAAAGCAGAGAGGCAGTTACCGAAAGGGATGATTCAGCCTTTACCAGTGCCAGAGTGGACATGGGAGAATATATCCATGGACTTTGTTGTGGGATTACCGAGGACATCTCGAGGTAATAATGCAATCTGGGTTATTGTTGATCGCTTGACCAAATCTGCTCATTTCCTTGCTATACGAGATACTTTCTCTCTTGATCAACTTTCCCGTTTGTATCTTAAAGAGATAGTCAGGTTACATGGAGTTCCTCTCTCCATTGTATCGGATCGTGATCCCAGGTTTACTTTTAAATTTTGGAAAGACCTTCAGAAGTCGTTGGGTACTGAATTAAATTTTAGTACAACTTTTCATCCTCAATCGGATGGGCAGTCAGAACGAACAATCCAGACATTGGAGGATATGCTACGAGCTTGTTCTAAGGATTATCAGGGAAGTTGGGACCAACATCTTTCTTTGGTTGAGTTTTCTTATAATAATAGTTTTCATTCCAGTATACAGATGGCACTATTTGAGGCATTATATGGGAAGCGGTGTCGAACTCCAGCATTTTTGGGATGAAGTGGGTGAAAGGAAGCTGATGGGACCAGAATTGGTGGAGGAGATGGCAGAAAAGTTCAGTTGATTCAGAAGCACATGATAACAGCTCAGAGCAGGCAGAAGAGTTATGCGGATAACCGGAGGAAGGATCTATCTTTCGAGGTAGGTGATCATGTTTTTATCAAGGTTTCTCATTAGAAAAGTGTGATGAGATTTGGTAAGAAAGGAAAGCCGAGTCCAAGGTTTATTGGACCATACGAAATTCTGGAAAGAGTTGGATCAGTTGCATACCGAGTGGCTTTACCTTCGAGTTTATCTCAGGTACACAATGTTTCTCACGTTTCGATGTTGAGAAAGTATATGCCAGATCCATCTCATGTTTTGAGCCCAGAGGTAGTTCAGCTGGAAGAGAACCTATCTTATGAGGAACAACTGGTCCAGATTCTTGACCACAGGGAGCAAGTGTTACGGAATAAGGTGATTCATCGGGTAAAGGTTTTGGGGAAAACCCATGTGATTTAATAGGCAACGTGGGAATCTGAAAATGCTATGAGGGATAAATACCCCCACTTATTTTGATAAGTGAATAAAATTGCGAGGACGCAATTCCCAAAAGGGGGGAAGGATGTAACATCCCAGGTAAATAAAGAATAAATAATTTTCATATTTATTAATATTTACGAATTAAATATTAATTTTATTTTAAAGGGGTTGCTATGTTCAATAGCGTACCCGATACGCAACGATGATTTTCTTTGAAACTTACGTAGCACACTAGTAATAAAATAATATTATTTTAAATGTTAGTTAACAAGTAGCTGTTGTACTGGCGGGAATGGATAGAAATAACTAAAATATGATTAGATATGTTTTTAAATGTTTATACATTTACCCAATAAAAGATAAAGTCTTAAAATACGGAAAGAGTTCAATTTTAGGGCATATATACTCTAATTTTCACTAAAGGTTCACTTATCACCTTTTAATGGTGAACCATCATTAAATATAGTTTTGATCACTCTTATACTTTATTTTGGACCAAATATAACTCTTCTTTAGAATCGGGACATCAAAATTTACTTTGTGTAAATTTTTGGTACATTTCTGATAAAGTTCATTTTTTTATGAATAGTGTAAAATGTTGTATTTTAATTCAAAACCTCTTAATAATCTAATTTATTTATATGATTAGATTATTATTTTAATTGGTTTTAAATTTAAATTAGAAAATATTTTTACCAGTTAATCCAATGGTGGTCATTGGAATCAGTTACACTTTGAAATTGGACTTAAACTGGTGTCAATCTTTTGATACTTATTGTTTCACAAAAACACGCTATTTGTCATGACAGCGGGAATTAATTATTAAATTAATTAATTTGACTTGTATGTTTTGAATTTTTTAAAATGGACTTCATTTTTGAATTCGGAATATCAAATATAGCTTAGGGTGAATTTTTGGTAATTTTCTGAAAAACTTCAATTTTTGATGAATAGTGAAACCACTAAGTGGTAATCAAGCAAACTGATTTTTCAGTTAAATGAAATTTTACCACTAATGTGTATTGAATTTTGAAAATCTGACATACATGGTTGTCATTAAGAAGTAAAATGTGGTTCAATGAGATTAAAATAATTTTTCGGTGAATAGTAACTTATTAAGTTTTTAATCGCGATGAGAGGTAATTAGTGTAATTTAATGTAAAAATGATATTATAAAAATTTGAAAACACCATGACACTTGTCCTACACCTATTGGGTGAGTCATGGCCGACCAAGACAAGCCATGGGCCAACTTGGGGACCCCATGGAGCCACTTTAGTTGGAAAATGACATTAATATATTTTTATTTAATGTTAAAGTGAAAATGACACTAACATAAATTGTTTTACTAAAATAATGTTTGAGTGGGGTTATTCAAGTCCAAATTTTGATTAAAAATAGTCATTGGAAAGATAAAACGATTTCCTACATCATAGTATTTTTTTTAAAATTTTTAGACATTAAATAAATTAAATTATTTATGACATAATAATGATGCAGCGATGACATCATTATTTGACGATTTAAATAAAATGGAAAGATAATGAAAAATCTAAAATCTACACATGGAAAAAACCAATTGGATGAGTGTATTTCGAACCCTTATCACCTTATCCACGAATTATATCAATGTGGGTCCTTTTAAAACCGAAACACATTTTCAAATAAAGTAATATTTCTTTAATTTCCAAAAATGCCCCTCCTCTCCTCTTATAAAAGGCCCCCACCTCTACCTCATTTCACACACTTCTCAAGCCGTTGGCTCGGCCAACCCCTGCCCAATTAATCTTTCCAAATTCTTCTACTCATCCTAGAGGTTTACCTTTGGGAATAATCCTTTCAAAGGAAGCCTTTAGGCTCAAATCAAAAGGGAGTTACACTTTTAAAGGTAATTCATTCTCTCTTGTTCATTTGTTTTATTTTGCTTCTCCAACCCTCTAAACTCTTTTTATTTACTTCTTTTGTAACAACACCAGTATCTTCAATATACTAGGATGTTGTTATAATATTTATTTGAGCTACACTCTCACACAACTACATAAAATGGTTAAAGAACATACGGTTTCCGTGGATGGCGAAATTCTGCCTCCCGAAACGATGATTGTTCAATACTCATTTAACACCTTCAAGGGTGGCCATTATGATGTCACTATTTTTATCTATGATATATAATATGTTTATGTTTTCTTTAAGCTTCTGTATTTTTCATTTTTGGCATACATTTATGGTTTCCATTATGGGTAAACACGATATCTTCATTTAAGGAAGTGCGGACTACCGCCCCCTAAAAGTGATGTGATTCGTTAATGCCATATGTGGGACGTGTAAAGGATGGATTTAAAGTTATTATATATGATGTTATACTGGAATTATAATATACCTCTATATCATTATTATTTCTTTCCATTAAAGTATGAGATAGAAATGAAAGTAGCGTTCATGCGTACGTACGGCTTACCGTCTCCATGAACGGTGCATTTCATTTCTTATCCCCAAATGTAATGTACTATTAAAAGTACATGTATATAATGGATATATATAATGAATGATATATCTAAATGATTAATATAATTCTGGAATTAAAATATACATACCTCTTATTTAGTTTTAATTCCATTAATATGACAAAGAAATGAAAGTAGCGTTCATGCGTACGTACGGCTTACCGTCTCCATGAATGGTGCATTTCATTTCTTACCTCTAAATGATTATGTAATATTATAAATACGTGTATATTCTGGATATATATGATACATATTATATCCAAATTGGGAATTTCATTCTGGATATAAAGAACTTTTGACCACACGAACAACCTGTAATTGTAAGAAATCCACTTTCGACTTAAGAACCAAATATTGACAAAACAAACATTATTAACTGAAATGGTTACATAATGTTTATAACATGGCAATAAGTGATATAAAAAAGAATAATGAACTTTAAAAAGGTTCTTAATCAAGTATAAATTAACTCAAGTTTATTATTCAGGACGTTAAAGAACGATCGAGTCAAGTCGGACCCGAGGTAAGGGACTTCGTCTCAATCTCCTTTCATTGAGGCATATTTCGTTTTATACACAACATTATTTTATACGGTGTATAAACCCCTTTGACTTTTACTTTTATACAAAATGAATCTTTTTCTACGAAGCGTTTTACTAAACGACAAAAAGGAATGTTTTTTTAACGTACGCGGTGACAACGACCTTTTCCGCCACCGCGAGTATTATTTGGTCTTTGGCTTTCTCAACAAGCCGTAATGTTTTTAGTATAAAATAAATACCATATACTCTTTTATGTATTTTGGTATTGAAAATGGTTTTGAAAAAAGGATTCTATTATGTCAATATATTTATGTTATATCATGATTGAAATGTGGAAATGTTATCATTCCTTTATATTGGATTTATGTTTTATGATTTTATACTGGTACTTGGACATTTTAACGGGTGGTTACGTTATAAACCATATGACGGGTGGTGTCGTGAATACCAGGACGGGTGGTTACGTTATAACCTCCAATGCATTGGGTATGGAAGTCGGCCGTATGGCTATTCCATTAAGTATGTATGGAAATTGGCCGTATGGCTATTCCATTAAGTGATATGTGTGGAAGTCAACCGTATGGTTATTCCACTTAAGTATGTTTATGTCCCAAGTTACCTTTATATATTCTATGTGTTATTTATATGGGTTTTATGGTAATCCTTTGGTTACAAAAAGGTAAGTAATGATACTTTATTTAGTGAAGATTTTTTTTAATACTTCATGAAGGTGAAGGTATTACTTTGATCTAGTATACATGGTTTACTTGATGTTTGAAAAACTAATAGTTTTCATTCTTTTTTTATCCCTTACTGAGCTTTTTATGCTCACCCCAAGTTTTTCGAAATGTTTTTCACAGGACTTAATGTGGAATAAGTTCAAGGATGGGATCAAGGGAATTTCATGCTATCTAAAACATGGAATCTAGACATCTTTCTTTTTAAGAGTTTTTATTTTATGGAGACTTAGTAGAAGTGTCTACTTTGTAATCTTTTAAGATGTAATAGTTATGTTCTAATTTTCTAAAACTCTAAACCTGAAAAGATCCTCAATGTGAATTATTCATTTAATTCAATATTAAGTAAGGTTTAAGGCTGGAGCCTTATACATAATTAGTGTAACTTTCTAACCTATAGTTAAAACGATTACCACTAAATTTATAATCTGCTTTTTTAATGGATGGAAGAAATTTTCCTTGAATCAATTCCAACAACATGACTCCTAGAACAATTTTTTTTTGAACTTTTATTGATAATTTAAAATATATAGTGTTTGTTTTTTAATACATACCTAAATTCAGTCCAGAAATATAAATGCATTTAATTTTTCATGAATAAGATTGAAAACCTACTATTTAGCATCATAGAAGAATTAATCTAACCATAATGAATGTAGTTAAGAATGAAGATGAAACTGTTTTAGGAGAAGGTATAATTTACCCTATATTGGTCTCCAAGGGTAGTAGTCCCATTCACATAAGTCCCATGAAAAATAGACTAACAATAGTTAAAAATGAAAAAAATGAACTATTTCATATGAGATTCCAAAAACCATTAGAGGTTATATCTATATTATAAAACATTGAACTATACCACTAGGAAAGATCAATTTACAATTCAATTTAATAACCATATTCTATAAATATTACCATGTAAAACACATAAATAGTTTCTGGATGGATTTTCAAGACACTTCATGGTTCCCATTACACTTGGGGACCATGAAAAAAATTACATGTAATTGTATTACCTTTTCTTATAGGATAATACCATTAATATTTTAAATTGTACCAAATATATTTTAAATATTAATTGAATTTATTCTTTATAACTTTATAAGTGACATATTAATGGTTTTTGTAGATGATTTTTTTGGAAACACTTATGATCACTGCATGGAAAATCTAGATAATGTTTTGAAAATTTTCATTGAAAAGAATGTGGTTTGTTATTTTTGAATGTACTATTTAATGGTGTAAAGGAGATTTATACTTGGGAATGTAATGTGAAAACATTATATTGATGTTGAAAAATCTAATATTTTAGTTGTCATTTCATTTTATTTCCCATCCTATGTGAAACTTCATAGTTATTCTTGGGACGTGATGTATTTTATAGAATATTTATATAAAATTTTAGTGAGATATCTTTTCCATATTATATATTACTTTTAAAATATTCTGAATTCATTTTTGATGATGATTACTAGAAATATTTTAATGTGTTGAATTTTAATCTAGTAAAACCTGTGATAATACATCATCTTAATTATGAGCACCCATTTAAGATATATAGTAATGATTTAAAGTAATATTTTTGAGAATATTGTCTTAGAAAATTAATGGAATCCATAATGACATTAAATATATTTTAGGAAATCTTGATTCTACATAAAAAAAACATTATACAACTACTGAAAAAGAATTTGTTATAGTTGTTTTTTCTTTGGATATATTTAGATCCAATTTTCATGGTACTACGATTACTACTTTATATTATCATTTAGTCATGTATCCCTAATGCAGTTTATAAATAATTTATAAGTAAAACCATGGATGGTAGGATATATTATATTATCAAAAGAGTTTCATTTAATGATAAAATATTAGGGGAGCTTAGAACCAAGTGGTAGACCACTTGAGATGGCTTCACCACACAGCAAAGGATGAAATTACTTTTAAGGACCCATTGAATCACTTAATTTTAGGAGATAAATAATACATTATTAATGGATAGTTTATATGGTATGATGATATAAAAAATTTCAAAGTAACCTATCACACTCCATTACACCTAACCCCACAACAAACCATTAAAATCAATCTGACTCAATGGATTATATTTGAGATGACCCATATAATTCGAATATTTATAATGATATGATGAACAAGTTATGTTTACTTGAGATTGGGTAGGATATTTCATAGAATTTAGTCATAAATTATATTTTTTAGGAAGCTTTGGACCATGATAAACTGTTAAAAATGTTTTATAATCAGTCCTAAACTATAAAAAACATTTTAAGGATGATAATAATTTTTTTAATAAATGTGTGATGTGTTAATTAACTGGTAATATATTAAATAGATAAGAAATTACTCAATGAAAAATAATATTTTATTGAATCATTGAATTTTATGGTATTGATTTTCTAAAATCTTTTCCCATGTCATTTGGAAAATCACAGATCCTTCTAGTTATGGATGACATTTCAAAATGGGTGGAAGTTCAAGACATCAGAATTGATGATTCTAAAATTTATTATTCTTTTATAGGGACTAAATTATTTTTAAATTTTTTATTCTTAATAGAAATCAACTGTGATCAAAGAATCTACTTTTATAAAAAATATTATATATCCCTTTATTAGAAAGTAAGGGGTCCATTGTAAGACATCAACCCCAAAAAACCAACAATCTAATAGAAAATATGAAGTTCAAATTATATAAATTAATGGGATCATGGAAAAATATGTGAAACTGAAGTAGAAGTATTGGAGCCAAATTTTGGAATAATATTTTTGAGCCTCTAAGAAAACATACACTACTCCAATATAAATGACTTTATATTGGTTGATATATGGGAAATGTATTAATCTACTTATGGAATTTGTACAAAAGGTCTTTTGGGTAGTAAAAAAGTTGAATTTGGACCGCGAATAAATTCTATGAGAAATAATATTATTAATCCATATGTTATAATTAATCAGAATAGAACCATTTATGAGATGAATGATTTAAATAGAAATAAAATTAGTGTCATATAAAAATAAATTTCAAGAAAATGGAAACCATTTATGGGGACAAGTGCAATTATATTACTCAAAGCTAAAGATAATTTTAGTTAAAATTCATTCTAAATGGGAAGGGATCATTAATTTAACTATTATATACCTATTTATTATTGTGTATAATGTTAACAAAATAGAGGATATCCAATTCAATATAAATGGACACATACTGAATAATTACTATGTAAATCCACCATAAGCACTAGTGGATGAGATTATAATACTCCAATCTATTTACCAATAAAACCCTTAGGTAATAACTTTGTTTATAACATAGTAATTTTTATCATTATTTTAAATTGGTTAGAATTTTAATATCTATTATCATGAATTTAAGAAATAATATTACTCAATTTAGGAGGAGAGAAACCATTGTAGTTTTATAAATTTGAAAATTTTGTTTTTATTTTTAAAATTTTGTCCATTAATTTTATAAATTTTTATGTGCATTGAATATTTTTGAGATCACATGGAATACCATTTATAATTTTCATTCTATACCACTTATAAAGAACCTATTTTACCCATGAACTCAACAGATATATATATTGAAATCAAATTTTTTTTCACATTCAATGTGTGGAAAATTAATTAAAAACTAATTATTTTTATAAATAATCCGATGTAATAAATACCTAAATTAAAATAAATTACATGAAATTATTCAAAACAAAATCTTACATCTTATTTAAAATTATATACATTCTTGAGAGAACAAATCCATGCAAGAATAAATAGTATTTTTTGACTATTCTTGTCAGAACCATGGTGGATTAGAAAACATGTGTTGATACCAGGTCCATCCTTCTATATCATACAGTACAGAGACTGAACCAACACGCTCCCCCTCACTTGGAGGTCCTTCCTGAACACTTTCTACTATCTGCTCAACTCTGGGTAATTCTAAGTTCTCTTCTCTAGCTCTAGCAGGTTCCATACTTGCTTCCTCTGTAGGTTCAGCAGTGAGGTTAGCCTCCTTCTCTGTTGGGTCGTCAACCACTTCCATGACAACAGTAGTAGAGACCACTCCTGCTTCCTGGTCAGACACTGACTTGTCTGTATACCCTATCAGAGGGCTCATACTAAGTTCTTCTGCAACAGTTTCTTGATTTTCATTTAAAGTTCCAGCCTCTTCTGCTTCGACTGTATCACCCTCATCAGAGGTGTCCTTGACAAAATATTGAGATTCTTCTTCTTCTTCTGTAGACTCAGTCTCACTGTCTCTTAGAACAGGTTCTCTACTAGGTAGTTCTTTTGGAGGGCTTGCTGCTCCAAACGTCACTGTCCTGACAGGACTGTGAGTAGTATCAGGATCACTCACTTCATCAAATGGGGTGTTCTCTCTTGCAGAGTTACCAACTACTGCAGTCTGTTCATCATCTGAGTATACAGGTTCAGGCTCATCAGGCTTTAAGCCTGGATCTCTCCTATCTCTCGGTCTAGAGGGATGAGTAGAAGGGCTAAAATTCTCATAGATTCTCTCCTCATCATTCACCCATGATTTCTTCCAGGGATTCCAACTGATCTTCATGAATTTGCAGATTACTTTCGAGATACATACACTGTTCTTTGCCACTATCAACTCTTCCTGACTTCCAGCTGCACCTTTCACTTTCAACATAACCGAAATGAGTTTAGCATGAAACAAGGCACTTGATTTTGAGCTTGCCTTTATCATGTCCTCCATATGAGCCATCAGCAACCTACAAAGGTTGACCTTCCTTCCATGTTTTAATAAGTACATCAAGTAAATATCCTGATGCTTCAGAGTTGCAAAATCTCCTCTTCTAGGACTCAGTACATGCTGGATAAACTTAAACAGAAGCCTGTCCTCTCCATTCATTTCAGTAGCAATAATCTTCCTTACAGTGCCATTGCCTGTCAATTCTTCCAGAGCTGTCTCATGATCAAAGATTCTACTATTTGGAGGAGCCGCTCCAGAATAGTAGTTGTAAATACCCTCATGAGGAACTCTTAAACAAGCAGCCCATTCAGCGGATGAAAAACTGACTTCATTGCCATTTACTCTGGATACCAGTTTATGCAGATCATCCTCTTCCTCGAACTGTAGATATTCATAGAACTCCTTCACCAGCTTCGGGTAGTATGGTCCATTATTGTTTGCGAAGCATTCGGTCCATCCTTGATCATTAAGCACTGCCAGTACTAATGATCTGCTCGATAAAATCCACTCTTCACTTAGCTCCTTCTCAGCGACTATTTCTCTCTTAGTCAGATGTGGATTAACAGGTCTTATCGAGGCATTCCCGGTGCCACTGGATTCGACTTGAGTCCTCTTTGGCATTGGTGCATCTTCGTTGACAGTCGGGGGTCGCTTTGTTCTGGCCATTGGAACTGAAAGAGGTTTCGAGGTTCGGTTGAAGGTTTAGGGTTTAGGACTTGAGAGAGCAAGGGTCGAGATGATTGGATTGAGATATGTTCGATGTTCTCAATTTTATCATTTAGGGATTTAGAAATAAAAGAATAAAGAAAAGAAACGGTTCGAATTCCCGCAAAAATAAAATAAGATTAAACAGCGAAACAGCCTACAGAGAGATGTAACAGTGAGGTACACCGGTGAGGTCTAACTGTGAGGTTTCAACTGTGAGGTCTCAACTGTGAGGTTTCAACTGTGAGGTTTCAACTGTGAGGTTTCAACTGTGAGGTTTCAACTGTGAGGTTTCAACTGTGAGGTTTCAACTGTGAGGTTTCAACTGTGAGGTTTCAACTGTGAGGTTTCAACTGTGAGGTTTCAACTGTGAGGTTTCAACTGTGAGGTTTCAACTGTGAGGTTTCAACTGTGAGGTCTCAACTGTGAGGTTTCAATTGTGAGGTTTCAACTGTGAGGTTTCAACTGTGCTATAGTTAATCATACCTAACTCATGTTTGATGTAACTTAATCTCTCACAATTCAAAGGCTTTGTAAAAATATCAGCTAACTGATGTTTAGTGCCAATGAACTCAAGAGTGATATCACCTTTTTGATAATGATCCCTCAGAAAGTGATGTCTCACATCAATATGTTTTGTCCTAGCATGAGATACTGGATTTTTTGAAATGTTAATAGCACTTGTATTGTCACACCTTATAGAGACATGTTTGAATTGATATCCATAGTCTAGTAAAGTGTGTTTCATCCACAAGACTTGTGCACAACAGCTACCAGCAGCTATATAATCAGCTTCGGCAGTAGACAATGCAACAGAATTCTGCTTCTTACTACACCAAGATACTAGTGACTTGCCCAAAATGTGACACGTTCCAGAGGTGCTCTTTCTATCTAACTTGCAGCCAGCAAAATCAGCATCAGAATAACTTAATAAATCAAATGATTGTCCTTTTGGATAAAATAATCCCAAATTGGGAGTATGTTTTAGATATTTGAAAATCCTTTTAACAGCAGTCAAATGAGACTCTTTTGGATTGGCTTGAAATCGAGCACACATGCATACACTGAACATGATGTCAGGTCTACTGGCAGTAAGGTACAGTAGACTACCTATCATACCTCTGTAATTGGTTTGATCCACTGGTTCACCAGTTTCATCACTGTCCAACTTGCAAGTGGTGCTCATAGGTGTGTCACTGCCTTTGGTGCCATCCAAAGAAAAACGTTTTAGAAGATCTTTAATATATTTACTTTGATTCAAAATAATACCATTTTTATTTTGAAAGATCTGAAATCCAAGGAAAAATTTGAGTTCTCCCATTAAACTCATTTCAAACTCATTTTGCATTATTTTTGAAAAATCAACAGATAAAGAATTTTTTGAAGATCCAAAAATAATATCATCCACATAGATTTGTACTATTAAGACATCTTTAGAAATCCATTTAATAAAAAGAGTAGGATCAGCTATCCCTTTAGTAAATCCTTTTGAAATAAGAAAAGAGATGAGCCTATCATACCAAGCTCTTGGAGCTTGCTTTAAACCATATAAAGCTTTAGATAGTTTAAAAACATGATTAGAAAAATGGGGATTTGTAAAACCAGGAGGTTGTTCCACAAATACATCCTCAATTATATATCCATTTAGAAAAGCACTTTTAACATCCATTTGATATAGTTTGAAATTTAGATGAGCAGCAAAAGCAAGTAATATCCTAATGGCCTCTAGTCTAGCCACGGGTGCAAAGGTTTCCTCATAGTCTATTCCTTCTTCCTGACTATACCCTTGTGCAACTAGCCTGGCTTTGTTTCTGATTATATTTCCAAACTCATCAACTTTGTTTCTAAACACCCATTTAGTGCCTATTGTAAGAGTGTCTTTAGGTCTTTCCACTAATTCCCAAACTTTGTTTCTTTCAAACTGATTTAGTTCTTCTTGCATAGCCATTACCCAGAATTCATCACTGATTGCATCATTGACATTTTTGGGTTCAAGCTGTGAAAGAAAAGCTTGATGTTCAACCTGATTTTTTAGAGAAGCTCTAGTTTGTGTTCCTCTATCAAGATTACCAACAACAGCATCTAAAGGATGATTCTTTAGAATCCTAGTTGATTTGGTAAAGGTTGGACTAGAGATTTCAGGTTCATCTATAGGTTCGGGTTCCACAGAGGAAGATTCTGGAAAAAGTCCAGAACTGGATGTTTTTATTACAGGTTCTTTAGATTCGTCATTTAGGTCCAGAACAGATAAGTCTTCTTCAACATCTTCAAGAGAAGTTTTAGACTCATGTGGATCAGTCTCATCAAACTTAATGTGAACAGATTCTTCCACACATTTGGTTTTCTTATTGAACACTCTATAGGCTTTACTAGACATATAGTAACCTAGGAAAATTCCTTCATCACTTTTTGGAGCAAATTTATCAAGATTATCTTTAGTATTCAGAATAAAGACTTTGCAACCAAAAACTCTCAAGTAATTAACCTTAGGCTTCCTATTATTCCACAACTCATAAGGGGTTTTCTTAAGAATCGGTCTAATCAAGACTCTATTAATAACATAGCAGGCTGTATTTACAGCTTCAGCCCAAAAGTAAACAGGCAGGTCATATTCATTAAGCATAGTTCTAGCAATTTCTTGCAGGGTTCTGTTTCTTCTTTCTACTACACCATTCTGTTGAGGTGTCCTAGGAGCAGAAAAATTGTGAGCATATCCATTGTGTGAGCAGTAAGATTCAAATTCTTGATTCTCAAACTCACGGCCATGATCACTCCTCAAGGTCTTAATCTTAAGTCCACTAAGATTTTCTACAGACTTAGAGTATTTAACAAAGGAAGAGCAGGCTTCACTTTTGTGAGCTAGAAAGTATACCCAAGTATATCTAGAAAAGTCATCTACAAGAACATAGACATAGTGCTTCCCATTTAGACTTGAAATTCTTGATGGTCCAAACAAATCCATGTGAACCAGTTCAAGTGGTTGAGAAGTTGAAACTTCTTTCTTTGGTTTAAAAGAAACTTTGTGTTGTTTTCCCTTTTGACAGGGATTACACACTTTGTCATTTGGGAATTCAAGCTTAGGTAAGTCTCTAACTAGGTGTTTCTTAGAGAGTTTTCTAAGTGAGTGAATGTTGCAGTGTCCTAATCTCCTATGCCACAGCCAAGACTCTTTATGAAAAGCATTTAAGCAAGTAACATTATGTTTAGCTAAAGTGTTCAAGTCAACAGCATAAACATTTTCATTTCTTAAGGCAGAAAATATTAAAGCATTTTTGGAATTATAAACATCACAAGAGTTGTTTTCAAACTTGACATTAAAGCCATCATCACACAATTGAGAAATGCTAAGTAGGTTGTACTTATGTCCATCAACAAATAAAACTTTGGAAATTAATACTGAGTCAGTGTTACCAATCTGGCCTAAGCCGATGATTTTTCCTTTTGAGTTATCACCAAAAGTGACATATCCTCCATCAACCTTTATTAAGCTTTTGAAGCACGAATAGTCCCCAGACATGTGTCTTGAACATCCACTGTCTAAGTACCATACCTTCTTGTAATTTCTTTTCAAACAGATTTCCTACAAAACAGATTAGACAAGAAATGACTTTGGTACCCAGATTTTCTTGGGTCCAGATATGTTAGCAATCAAGGATTTAGGTACCCAGATTTGTTTTATGGGTCCCATACAATTAATAGATGCAACAGATTTAGAGAGATATACTTTACTTGATCGACAACTATTTAAATAACCTGTTGAGGCATACGAATTTCCAAAACTGGAACTAGCAGGATTTTTTCCAGACTTGGAAATAAATTGGGTTTTAGTAAACTGTCTTTGTCCAGGTTGGTATCCCAAGCCAGTAGTATACTTAGGTGCAACTTGCTTTCCTAGCAGTTGGGTTAGAGTATCTTTTCCATTTGTGAATGTTTCTAAGTCCTTTCTAAGTTGTTCATTAGATAGTTTCAGTTCTGTATTCTCCTTTAATAATTGAACATTTTTCTCTTTTTCTACATCAAGTGCAGACTTGACACTTGCAGTAAGAGCATGCTGTTTCTTTAAAGACTTATATTTATCCTTTAGTTCATTACACGTTTCTTCCAGCATATTACAGTATTCAGTCAATTCATCTTTAGACATATTTTCAGAATCAGAACCAGATTCTGTTTCACCTTCAGAATAATACGAGTTTAAAGTGGGAGTGTCTAAGGTTACCTCAGATGTGTTTGTCATGAAACACATATTAGCACGATTTCTTTCAGAATCACTGGACTCTGATTCACTTGTGCTGTCTTCTGAAGCACTCCAGGTGGCCTTCATAGCTTTCTTATAATTCTTGTCCTTGTACTCATATTTCTTCTTGAATTTTAACTTAGGACAGTCAGCTTTAATGTGTCCTTTCCTTTTACATTCATAGCAAACTATGTCTTCTTCTTTATCAGTTTTCTTCCAATCTTTCTTCCACTTACCTTGTCTATCATACTTGCCCTTGTAGTTCGGTTTTCTGAAGAATTTCTTCTTCCTATAGAACTTCTTGAATCTCCTTGCTATTTGTGCCATCTCGGCATCACTGTCAGAATCTAAGTCTTCACTAGATGAGCTTTCAGTTGGTATATGCACTTTCTCCTTGTCTTTGCTCTTTGATGCAGTAGACTTAAAGGCTACAGATTTTCGTTTTGGTTCCTCATCTTCCTCTTTATTCACCTTTAGCTCTTCTTCGTACATCATCAGCTTACCAATTAACTCCTTGACAGGCAAAGTTCCAATATCACAGGATTCTCTAATTGAAACGGATGTGCCTCTCCATCTGTCAGGCAGACATCTCAATAATCTCATGATTTGCTCCTTTGCTGGAACAATCTTCCCGAGTGAGCTCATTGTGTTGACTATCTCATTAAACCTGAGATACATATCAGAAATAGGTTCATCAGCTTTCATCTTAAAGTTATCATATTTGATAGTATAAGTGTTTAACCGCATTTCCTTGACATTAGTTGTTCCTTCATGAGAAACAGCTAAGGTGTCCCAAATTTCAAAAGCAGTTTTACATGCAGAAATTCTATTGAATTCCTCATCTCCTAGAGCACAGTAGAGAGCATTCATAGCCTTACAATTATTATTGTAAGCTACTTTAGTAGGTTCATCCCAAGTTATTCTTTCAGTTTCTGGAATCTTGTATTGAGACTCTATAGCAGTCCAAATATCAAAACCCATACTTTCCAAATGAATTTTCATTTTGAGCTTCCATTGGGCATAATTCACACCATTAAAGAAGGGTGGCCTGTTAGTAGCAGCACCTTCTAGTCTATTATCCATAAGGAAATTCTAGAAAATGTTTTAAAGAGATAAAATTTAGAACTAACAAAAATTTAAGATCTTTTAGATAAAACTACAATCACAGTTTAAAAACAGAGTTAAAATAAAACTTTGAGCAAGTATAACAGAGCTAAACACAACCTTTGATACCAAATGTTGGTCGGAGTGGACACTCAAGAGGGGGGTGAATTGAGTTCCAATTAAAATTTCTGTTAAAAACAATTTCTATTAAAATCCCCCAATTTCAAAAACAAATTAAACTGTAGTGAATTTATATAGATTATAAAGGTTCAATTAGTTTCTCAAAGATTGATTAATTCTCAGTTAACTTAATCTTATGATTAAATTAACTTTTGAAACTAACTTACTGATTTATAACAAATATAAACACTTGCGAATTTAATTATCAAAGTAGCTTTGAAGATAGAATATATTTCAAAGTAATAGCAGCGGAATATGAAATAAATATGTATAGTATGGATATAGAGTATAACTATAAACACAGAGAGTTAACCAAGAGGTTCAGTCTCAAGCCGAGACTTAGTCCTCTCAAAAGTTTATATATAAAATGATCCACACCCTGGATCGGGGTAAACAACAGTGAACACACTGTCCAGGTCACAAGACCTCTACCACAGTTATTCGTGGGAAAACAAACAACAGCAGCAAGCTGTCCAGGTCACAAGACCTCTACCACTATCCACAGTGGGAAATGGGATGCAAAAATATTTGCTGAGGATTTACAGATCCTCCAGTGAAAGTACAGGAGTCAGTGTGTGTGTTTAATACAGCAGATAACACACACTGCTCAAAATGTAGAATAAATAACAGAACAAGAGATGTAGAGTTTAGAAGTGGTTCTGGTGATCTCAGTGTAGCTCTTGTATTCGATCAGAAGAGAGTTTGAGTCCTCTTCTCGTTTCTGTTTGAGAAACAGAGTGTCGTATGCTCCAGGTTCACAGGTAGTGAGAATGTAGTCGATTAAGTTCTTCAGGGTTCTTCTTGTATGCACAGAACACTTCTCGAGTATACTTGATTGTCTATATGCTTCTCTGTGTTCTTGATGGAACTCGTTTTTATCTTCTTGTGCTTCTGGTATATTTCGTCCACAACGCACTTGTCTGGTTCGCATTCGTATTCGCATTATCTCTTTTTTGGGCAGCGTAGTCTTCTCGTATTTATCTCCCGACAGGGGACAAAAAATATTTCTTTTCAGCAGGTACGAGGTACGGGTTCCTGACATCCGACAACCTTTATCAGATATTTGACAAAACATCAAAATGTATGATATGACCGTTAGATAAATTAAATAAATTAAATGTAGGAAATAAAGAAATTAAAACAGTGAGTCGAGAATGTATGTCACTGTTGACTTCAACTGTGGTCTTCCAACTGTGGACTTCGAACTGTGGACTTCCTTCTGACTGCTGATTTCAACAAAAGGCTTGCTGTCTGTAGGCTTGCAATGGTAGCTTTTACTCCATGTAACTGTAGCCTCTCTAACTGTAGACTTGTAACATTAAATTTGTAGAGTTGTAACCTTTGTCAACTGTAGACTTCGATCATCAGTAGACTTAGTAGACAGAAGCTGTCTAACTGTAACCTTGACTGTAGGCTTATGACTGTAAACTTGTTCCAACTGTAGACTTGTTCGACTGTGAACTTGAGCAGAGAAAACTTTGAACAGAAGTCTTGTAACTGTGACCTTCGTCTGTGAGCTTTGACAATAGATAGCAGTAGACTCGTAACTGTAAGCTTGTATTAGTCTTCGACTGTAACCTTGTAACTGTGAACTTATTGCAACAGTAACTTAAGGTGACAATTAACTGTAACTGTGACTTTGAGAAGAAAGCGCTGACTGTTAGCTAACAATACCAAACTTATGTAACCACTACTGTAAGCTATTACAGTAAAGTTATGAGAGTAAGAATATGAACTGTTTAGAATAAAATACGTTTACGCATAGAATAATAAGATTAATGCAAAGGTTTAATACATCATAATCAATGTTTAAGCATGATTTGGGATTATCAAAACAGGTGATTCCAACACTTTCCAAATGTGTAATGGAGGTTCAAAAATCACATAAAAATTAAAAGACTACTATATACCCCCAAAATTCAAATCTAAGTATAATTTTATCATAGAAAATTATTTTTAAGAATTAGATAGATGTAATGTTTACTTTTTCTAAAGTCATTAATGTGTGAGTTTCCCTTTTAAAATTCAGAAACTTTTGTAGATTAATCTTTTTAAAAGGATGAGTGTTTGAGGATTCCATTCTTAGGATTTTTTGAAATCATTTATTTTGATTCAAATAGAGAAAACCTTCCTTATTCTACCTTATAATATTAACAAATCAGAAACTACCTACCTTTAGCTACAAAAAAACCGTGAATAGTATTCATAATAATAATTTTTACTTGACTCATTGAGTGGAGATTTATAAATATAAAATGTTTTTGTTCACATTCAATTGAGTATGGAATAAGAAACTATATTCTTGAAATTCATTATTTGTGCAATAAGAAAAATGCATCCATGAAAGTTGGTATAAGTGATAATGAGAAGATGATAAAAGTACAAATTAATTAAACATGATTTATAAAGGAAAATTAATTTAGAACATTTATGAGGCATGATGACTTTGAGTGATATGAATGCTGAAAAAAAACACATAAGGGGGAATGTTTTAAAATTTTATTTAGTGATATATTTAATTTTAAATTTTCTAAGAATCTATTGTCTTTATGTAGAGGAGTTTATAGAGTTGATAAACATATTATATTCTATTGACATTACTTTTATTTTATTCCCTCATATTTATTAATTCATTGATTTTTAGGACATTTTGTGATTAAAGTGTCATTTTATTGGATTAGGTGAATACATATTTAAATGGAATTATTTTTGGATTTAATCAATTTATTTAATTTATAAAATAAAATTGAGGTCTAAATAGTGATTATCCTCTATTTAGTCATTTTTATGGGAAATTATGTTTTTAGACCCATTCTGTAATGAAGTATCATGTTTCAATAGAGGGTGAGAATTGACTATGTAGTGGAGGTGCGTAAGAGTAATCAACAAACTCAGTGGAGTTTATAGGAGTCATTCTAACTATGTACTATAGAAACTAATAATATAGGTATGTATTTGAAATTAACTATACCTTTTTTTATACGTCACTTTTCATTTCATATAATTCATTCTTCCTTTTTTTACGAGTCATTCAAATATACATACATGTCGTTCTATAGTGTGCAGTATTTACTTCTCTCTATATAAGAGTCATTTTACAGAGCAAATTATTTGAATATAAGTCTTTATGATTGTTTTTAAAGAAATATTCTAAGCCTCCCTGGGTTTGTATAATTATTTATACTCAATGTAACAATCATAATGATTTTTTATTAAAAATAAATTGAAAATATATGGGAAATAAAAGATTAAAACCTGAAAATCCATATATTCAGAAAAGTGATTTTATTGAATCATAAGAGTCAGACCCATTAAAATATCATGAAACTAGATTTTCACATGAGGAAATATATTTACAAATATTTAGTTGTAATTTCATCCAAATATATTATCTGTAAACAAGTGGAGTCTATTTAGTATTGATAAATCTTGGGAAAGATCAGTGAATCAATGAAGATTATAGACCATTAATTCCCACAATATAATTATACTATGAGGAAAAAAAATATTTCAAATCATTAATCTTTAGTGAACCTAAAATAATATGTAAGATATTTCAATTAACAGGGGGAATATTCTCATGGGGGTTGACTTGTAATGAAGATGGTTAAATCCACCAATCTTTTGAAAGAAAAAAGGTGAGGGGATCATAATCTATTTTTTTGAGTTTTAATTTCCATTTATACCACGATTATAAATTTATTTTGCCTTACCCTATATCAATTACATATTGAATTGAAGTGTGAAACCCCTTTGATGACTGGGGAAGGGTAGGGAGATTAGAGTTTAATGTTTGTGTTTGTATTTCATTGAATAAAAGTTCTTCTTATGATAATTCATTTATGTATTCAAAATCTGGATTGTAATTATTTTATGATTCTTTTAAATTATATTGTTTTTCTTTGTTTAATTCCTCATTTGATGGTAAAATATCTATTTCCACTCACTTTAGATTATATATGATGGATATAGGCTAGGTGGTGAGTATATATAGATTTCTAATACATATGTGGTATAAAATTGTTTTCTTCTGAATTACTTAGGAGTACCAAAATTAGATTGGAATTTTCTTGAGGTATTTAGGGGTGCTTTACCATTTCTCTACCTTTTCACACACATATTAAAGAGGGTTAATATAGAAGTCATTAAAACTAGGTCAACCATAAATATGTTTTTAACTTATGGTAAAAAATGAAGTTATTCAATGAAATTTTATTTTAAAATTAATTTGAAGAAGAGTGCGAAATTTTTCAGACTATGATGAAATTGAAATTGGAAATCCCCCCATAATAACATCACCATTCACTTTTAAAAAAATATTCTTTATTTAAACTTCAGCTAAGTCATACTTCAACTAAAATTACCAAAAACCACTCCCATTAACTAATTATGGTACCTGAATATTTCAATTCCTCTATAAAGGCATCCGGTGTTTTCCAATATACTATATATAATAACCCATGGTTTTAAATATATTTTTTCATACTAATGAAATATTTTTTATGGAACCATTTTGCATAGGTATCTTTAAGAGAAAATATTATTTTAATAATATTAATCATGAAACAAGGGGATATACTTAAATATGCCTTATATTAAATTAGGTCAAATATGAGTATATGTTACCAAAAAGAATATTGAATCCCTATCAAATATCAATGTTCAAGTGCATAAATACTATTAGAGTTGAGACACTAGAGTGTTGGTAAATTGAGTTTTATTGTTTCGATAAATTGAAATACTCATGTCTTAATTTATTTATAAAATTCTATTGGATATTGTGTACTTTTTTATGGGAATTAAATGTTTAATTAGTTTATAATGTTTAATTTTAATATCAATCTATTTATTTTGATCATTATAAATTTATATATTTTAATTAAATTACATTGGAATTGAAATTGTTTTGATAAATTCGAATTGGTTTAATTATATTATTTATATTGAATTGGTTTAATGATTTATAACATATATTATATTATTTATGAAATCATATTACATGCTTTAATGATTTTATTTTTAAGTATGGTTTGTTGTTTTTTATAATAATATTTGTTTGAATTTAATATTTTTTTATTTTTTTTATTATCTATTCTTGTTATTTCAATTATTATTTATAGTTTATTTGTTTTAATATTTTGAAAATTTAATTTTTAAATATTTAGTTTTTCGCTTTATGTAATCCCTATATACTTGGTTATATACTTACATAGATTGGTTTTTACCCTTATGTAAGTTGTTCAACACTTTCTTTACCTTGAAATAAGTTCATTTGACCATTATATAAATTTTAAATAGTTTTTTACGCTTAAGTTATTTATTTTTTTATGATTATGAGAGATGTTTTAATTTGGTTTTACGTTTATGTAATCCTTTCAAGATTCTCTTAACCCTTATGTACCTTTTTTATATACCTTACCATTACATATATTATTTTTATTTTACCTTCACCTTAATACTTGGGTATATTTACTTGATTTTATAGTACCCTTACATAAGTAGTTAAACTTCCCAAATATCATTAAAAATGTTTAATTTTACCCATAGGTAAGTAGTTTAAATTAATTTTTACCCCTATTTAACCTAATTCCACCTTTACGTTGTGTATTTAAAACATGTATTACAATTACATAAATTTTTTAAATTATGTCATACCTTTAGATTGTTCATGTAAGTACTCCTAAGTGCGATACAATTTAAACTTACATAACATGGCAAAATGCAGACTGAACCTTATGTATCTATGTATGACATTACAAAGAGAAGTAGTTCTATTTATGCAGTGTATAGAATTTATAGTGTACCTTTACATAACATTTCTAGTTACCATTACATATCTAATTTAGGTTGAAACATACACTTATGTGGAATGAATTAAATGGTTCTTAGATTTTTGTAGGTCCTCTACACTTACACATGTAACCTTACACATCATACTCCTTAACGTTATGTATTTTATGCTTAAATTTTATTCTTATTCTAGGTATATAATTCCCTTATTTTATAATTCCTCAAATAAAACACTCATATTTAATGGTATACCTCAAAAAAATGGTAACAAGAAAATATTTTTTGAGATTAAACAAATAATTTACCATGATAATTCAAATAGTATATTTCAAATTTTATTTCTATCCAATGGGTTTGATTTTTTATGTTGATAAAATAGGAAACATCCTAACGAAGATGGTTTATAGAATTTTAAGGAAGAACTATCCATGGAAGAATTTTTGTCTAAAAAGAAGTTGATAAAAGTAGTAGAATAATAAGAAATACTTTGGGATATTTGACTGATTCATTATTTTTAATTTTATAGGGGATTTCTTGGTTATTGAAATTTCATTTTTCTAAGTCAAATACTGAAGGGCTATATACCATTATTATACTCTATCCATAGTTATTGACACATTCTGATTTTATAGTTACAGTTATTAATTTTCATAAGCATTTTTATTTCATAGTTTTCATAAAAGTGTTATACCTCATTTAAAGGTAGTTTTGGTTATGCTTACATGATCAAAATGTATTCTCATAAGAATGGAATTTCTTATAGAATCAACACGGTTCTATTTTTACCTAAGAAATTCTCAGTGATAGGTTTGGTATTATCATTACAAAATATTGGGTTCCTCCTCCTCTTTCAAAAGATAAGAAAGGTTTTTTTCCCTTATAATAGTATATAGTGAGTATTACCCAATAAAATACTTGGTTTTCTATTGTTTTGTGATTAATTTTATTTTTTCTATAATAAAGGGCATTGAAGAGTATGCTAGATTTTTAATGGACCAAACCTATATAAACGTAATGGTGTTTTTATTCATTTTTTTATTATGTGGACAAACTATTTAAATACCACACTCAAATAAATATACTAAATTATTTGAGTAAATATTTCTTTGAGAATTTTATAATTATGTTTAAAAATTTTAGAAGGACTATTCAATCCCTCTCTAGTATATTTTTCCAATCAAATTTTGGAAAAACATAGGAATCAATGCCTTGATTTGTTTGATAGATAGTGAAGACATTTATTTTTAATTTTCTTATTTTATTAGGTTTTTGTTAAAAGATTATCATAGACCTAAATATCAAGGGAATAATCATTTTTTTCAATAGAATGTGTGGAAGCTTAATTCTTACATCCTGTTATGTTACCTAACTTCAATAAAAGTAATTTGGAATTTGTAAGGATCGTATAGAGGTATTTAAAAAAATATATAAATGGGATATTGGATTGTTTTTATTAAACCTTATAGAATTCCTAGAGTAGATTAGGATACATCGACATGGAATAATTCTACCAAGTATATGTTAAATTATATAATCATGCATGTACTTTATTGTTGTTTAAATATAAACTTTTATATTCATATTTCATCATTAATTTTTTTGTGACAACTAGAGGACTTTAAAATTCACTCTTTATGGAATCAATAAGTTAAAGAGAACAGAGATAGGGATACATCTTGAGTAATTTTAGGAATTTAGATTTTATGATCATGATAGAATCAGTTATATGTATAACCACTTTACCATGATCGTGAATGGGATGGTTTCTCTCAGGGAGGCTGATTTGAATGAAGTGGTTATTGATAGAATACTTTGAGCAATACCTACGAAGTGGAACTCAAGGAAATATATAATCAAATAAAGAAAGGTATTCATTAAATATTTTATGGATGAATTAATTGGATGACTTATTCAATATGATTCATAATTGAATTACAATTATAGTGATTATATTGAAAAAAATAATGGTATAACATTTAAATATAATACCATTATTTCTACTAAACATTATAATTAAAATTCCCTTGAAATTGATCAGGGTAAAATTAAAAATATATCTAAATGTATTTACAAGTTGATAATAAGAAAACACATTTTTATTTGATGACCCAAAACTGTCCATAAAAAAGATAAAATAAATGGAATGATAGGTAGATCAAGTAAATATTATAGTGTTTCTCAATTGATATTCTATGAATGTAGTAAAAACGGTCATATGAAATCCTATTATCAAAAACAAATAAAAGAAGGAGGAGATAATAAGTATAAGAATGAATTATCAAAAGAATATATTGTTGGATGGAGTTTTACTAAGGAGTGAAGCTATTGTAGTTGAGAATATGAAAGTGAACAGAAAACATGTAATCTTGATTTAATGAAATTACATTATGAGGTACCTAGATGTTTATTTTCACCATTATTAAATCCTTTAAATGTTAATAAAAATTCAGATTTTGAATCAAATTTATAATCGATTATAGGTTCTAGGGTTGGAACAGACTAAAAACGTGCTAGTTATAAGGAATTAAAAAGGATAATGAATTGTTAAAAAGGGGTGTTTTGATATTTGTTGAATTGTATGATGGATTAAAAGAATTAAATAGTAATCTAAAAAATGAATATAATTTTCCTAATAAAGGAGATTAAATGTGTAATAATTCAGTTATATGTTTGAATGATAAATATAGTATAGAATTATAAACTATTTGATGAGAATATGAAAATAATAAGGTATATAACAAAACAACTAAAATTGTTTTTTCTATAAATAATGATGATCAGTGATGAAGATTTAATCAAATAAGAGATGAATTAACTATAGATGAAATTGTATGTATGATGTTTATCATAGATAATATTTATTTAATAAATTCACATTCTTATACAAATAGAAAAATCAAGATAGATTTAAAAAATTATCAATAATAAAATGAAAATCATAAAAATAATATTGTTTATTTAGAATAAAATATTCAAAATATGTGAAAGGGAATGATACGTTTGACAAGATAATGTCCAAAAATAAAATTATTGAAGAAAATTTTATATTTTTGATAAATTAAGTAGATTATAAATATATATAATACAACATTTTTTAGAAGTATCAATGGTAGAACATCTACAATGACATATTTGAAGTGTTATATGAAAGATAATTATAAAAATGGTTGTTTTACCTGATTTTAAAAAAATTTGGGTTTTACTAAAATTATTTTTTATAAGTAATTATCCTCTATATTTCCTTACACTAAATTTAATAACTCTATATGGATTCTAATGGACCATATTCAAATATAATAGGTCCCATACCAGTCTATCATCCCTGATATGTATTTATTTTATGTTCATAATGAATAATCTCTATTATTTTATAAATTGGTATATAGAAATGGATCATATTGTTTATTCCTATGGCCTAAAAATATATTTTTGTAATTTGAATTTATGGACTTTAGTCATGGAATTCAAATTATTTAATTCTGTGGGTATACAAATAAATTAACGGAATATATTTTTGAAAGAATCATTGATTCAGAGAGAGTATGTATTTTATTTATGTGTGAACTTGATGTAGTCCGCTTAAATATGTAGTAAGTATTTAGTATGAGATTAATATATTTATCATAACCTAAAATTTTATTCTGTTAATCAATTTATGTTATTCAAGGATAATAATCTAGTTTAAATTACTTATTTTTGGTTTATTCACATATGTTTAATCTATATTGAAATCTTTTAAAATCAATTTCAAATTCATAGAATATTTTTTTGTAAGAGATTCATTAATTTGGGGAGAGAATATATGCCACATATGTGTTTAAATTATTTAAATAAATTAATTTGGGAGGATTTTTTATTTATGCGATATAATTTCTAACATGCTAAATTTGTTGGAAAAATATTTTTATAGTATATGTTCATATTTAATTTATGATTATAAGTTTTGGAATAATTTATGAAATCATGGATGTTGAGGGAAACTATAATATATACTAGTAATACTATAATATTTATTTTATGTAATCTTGTTTATGTCTTAGAGTTTTTTTATTCCAATTCAAAATTGCATTATATCTTGACATTTGAATATATTTTTTATTCGAAGGCCATTTTAATAAAAAATAGGGGAATAATATATCTTCAAAATATTTTTGATTATTTTTTATAAATTTAATGAATAATGATATTTTTGAATTAAATGTTATGTTTTTATATTTACAAAAAAGTGGAAGATTGTTAGTGTTAAACTGAACTGAACTGAAAATTCATTTTTATTATTGAAACACTTTTAAGGGAAAATTGAGAAACCACCATTACAACCAAACCAAAAAAATAAAAACATCCCAAGAATAACCAGGCTCTATCTCACCCTAGTAAATGCATCGTGTCAAAAATCCATAACCCATGCCTGACCATTTGACAAGCAGATCCATGCAAAATGCACGGGTATTGAACCGATGGAATTAGCCATACCCTCTTAATCGTCCATTCAACTGGCATGCAGAAGTGGCAGACACATGCTCTAAACCCCATCTAACACAGACCCTAGTGAAATTTTGGGAACCCAAAGAGCACCTCAAGCCACACAAAGATAAAACCAAAAGAAAACTTCAAACAAACCCGAATGTTTTTAATCCAGGACCAAGACCCTCAAAGTAGCAAGTTTCATTAAAATCTATACTAATATTATTTGTAACTGTCTCCCTAAACAACCTCCATGTGAGAGAGGTTACTTTTCTTGGAGACACCATCATCATATTATCAATCTCTAAGGACAACTGATCCTAACATAGTATGTACTCCTGAATGATAATCATCCCTATGTTGAAGACCCATGCCAAGAATAACGCCTTGCTAGAAAACCCAAGAAAATTTCTCCTCATTAAGGGACGCTATTAAAGGTCTCCCCATCATTTCAGCTACCTCCTATTTAGACGCATTAAGAATTAAGACCTTCTCAATCGCTTCCTCCTCAGAGCTTAAAAAAAGCTTTGAGAATTGAACCCCCTAAACCCCTGACATCTCAATATCCACATCTTGAAGGACAACCTTATTGGTGTTTTCCTTTCTAGACGATCGGTTCACCAAAGGTGGAGGTAAAGAAGAGTAGTCCTTCCTAACCTTCATCCTCTTATTAACCCTAATAATTCTCATACTTGAAGCTTCACCAGCCGAGAGGCTATGAATATCTTCTCAACATTCTTCCATGCACCCCCAATGGACTCTGAGGAGAGAGCATGAGCATAGCTTAGTCCTACCTCAACCAGCCCCTCGAACCTATTGCTCAATAGAATATGAGACCAGTTTCATACATCGGATCCCCCTAGAATCCAAGCTTCACTTTGCAGGGCTGTCTCCAGGCCAAGGCCCTGCCTCCCTCCCGATAGATTATCACTGTCTAAGACAATATCCTATCTGACTTCCATTCTTTCCAAATATAATTCACCTACGATTTCCTTGTGGCCAACACAGACATTGTCCTGCTTGGTCCTGCCTTCCTCCCTCACTCCATCGTTGCAATTAGGTTGTCCAGCCGAAGCCTCCTTTACCCTGATAAAAACACTTGAAACCATTTAGTTGACATGTGAGGCCCCCAGAAAATGAAAACCAGTGTCTAGACCCGCCTCTGCCTCAATTGGCACATCACATACCCCTGATGTGCTGGTGGATTCTTTATCCTCCCTTAACAGAATACCATTTTGATCGCCCCTACCCAAATTGTTGTCCAAACATGGAGGCCCATGCACCATCCTCACTACCTTCTCAAGAACCTCAGACTCTCTACCACAATCATAGCCTTGCCTCGAGGCCTTCAGCTCCCTTCGACAGCAGGCTCGCATATTCCACAGTCACCTGCATCCATCATAGAAGTCCATCATGCTTTCATAGACCACTCTTTGTTTTCAACAGTACTCTTCGCCCACCATAATCCACACATAATGAAACGAGACTCTTAATACAACCTTTACATTGCATATATAAAATATTTCTTACCTTTACATAACATGATTAAAATAAGTCATACCTTTACACATCACATATGAGTACCCTAACATGAGATACACTTTAAAATTACATAATATAGTGAAATGAATGATAAACTTTATGTAACTAAGTTTACCCATACATAGGAGACTAGTTACATTTAAAAACTGTTTGTAATTATTAGAGTAACATTACAGAGATTTGATAGTTACCTTTACACCGTTAGTTTTCTTGAAACATACCCTTATAAATCATGAATGAAATGTTTCTTTCATTCAAACATTTCCACTAACCTTACGTAAGTACCCTTATATTGTCTATTGTTATTATTATTAGTTTTCATTCTAGGTATAGAATTCTTTTATTTTAAAATATCTCATATTATCCACCCATATAATAAAAAAGACACTGATGCAATGGTACCAAGAGAAGATTCATGGGGATTAACTGATAAATATTAGAATGATACTTAAAATGGTAATATGTTCATTTTAATTTTTAATCACATATTGTTATTTTTATATTGAATAAATAAAAAACATACACTTGAATATATTTCAAGTAATTTTACGGAATAACAATACATTGAAGAATTTATCAATAAAAATTTGTCAAGGTTATAAATTGAAAAACAAGAAAGACATTGGGAACATTTATTGATTTATTACTACTGATTTTATTAAGGATTGATGGTGAAATGAAATTTTCTTTTTTATGCATCAAATCCTGAAGTACCGAACACCACTTCTCTACACCATCCATCTTCATCATACAAAATTTATATTTTTGTTATTTATATTATTTTACCAAAGTGTCTTCATTTCATAGTTTTCACTCATGGGTTTTAACCCCTCTAAATGGTAGTGCCTCGTATTTCATACCAAATCAAAAAAAGGTCTAGTTTATTTTTCCTATGGAATAGACTAGGTTTCTTCTTCACCTAAATATTACTGAGTGATAGGTTATGGATACTCAATAGAAAATCATGGGATCTTAAGGTTCCTTAAAAAAAGGTAGAAAGTGTACGGTCTTCCCTATAATAGGATATGGGTTAGAATAAACCCATAAAATAATTGTTAAAATCTTCATGTTAGTAATAACTAGTCCTCTCACTCAGTTTGAGGGGATGGAAAAGCATACTAGATTCATGCCGAACATAACAAATATAAAAAATAATGGTATTCTTATACATTATTTTTATTCCAATGCCTAATTATATGAAAACAACACTCACATTTATCTAATTTTTTTTTAAGTAAATAAAATTAAGATAATTTTATAATTATTTTTAAAAAAATTAAAATCACTATTCCCCCCACTAGTCCATCATACCATCAATACATGGGACACAAAATATCATATTGGATTTTTTTCATTAGTCTACCATTAACATCATAGATTGAAAATTCTATTTCAATAATGAGTAATTATGTGTGAATGTTATTAAAATTCAGATTATTAATAAAATATTATTAGCTTCACTATATTACTAATATTTATATGGGTTAATTGGAAGGTCTTCATTATTCACCTCTCTCTATTGTTAGTTATCACGATTCAAGGTTCACCTGAAAATTATGAAAGATTCTTGCATATGAGTTAAGTACAAATATATATCATATCAATAATTACCACACAAAGACTAATGGAAAATAAATAATTACTATATATACATTAAAAGACATGTTATGGTCATTCTCACTTGATTTCCATAGGAACTGGGTTTAAATTCTTTTTTTGATGGAATTCTCAAATAATAATATCAACCATTCGAGCATTAATATGAAACCCTACAAGTATCTCTAAGGGATGAAATTTAAAAATCCATCATACTGATATAAAGGTGTAAAGAGGTAATACATAGTTGATTAAAGAGACTATAGATATTTTGAGGGTCATCTAAAAACACATCAAAGTTTCTCAATGTAAGAGAAATATCTATGAAAAAAACCGATGTTAAGATTTATACATTCAATTTGGTGGTCAAGTATTATTAATGATATATTATTAGAAAGGTATCAAGATATTTGGAATAGAAGTAAAACTAATGAAAAGGTAAAATTTTCCTATTGAAATATTTTAATGAAAATGGTTTGTGGCTTATCAATTGTATTAACCACCAAATGATTCCTATTAATTTTATATTCCATGTATTTCTACTAAGGAAATATATTATAGGTTAGACACATATAATTGATATGAAATAAGTAACATTGAAACCTAATGTATCATACAAATAAGATATAATTAATAATATGAACTAGAGGTAACAAGTACAATATAATCAAATAAATAGATTTGGTAGAGTGATTTATAGGAATTGGGAGTTTGGTGAATAAACATTGTAGCCTAATGATGAAATAGAGAACAAGTAATAGAGGTTTTCTAGTTAATAAGGTAGGATGTAAATTTTTGAGGATATAATTTCTATAAAGTAAATTTAATACATATTAAATCTATGGAAATAAATATTTCACTATTAATAATGATGTAATAAAAATAGAAAAATGATTTATTAAAAATTATATAATTTAGAATGGATAATTAACAAATTAATAAGAGTACAATAGAAATTTATCATGGATTAAAATATTCAATAAAAAACATATTTATAAAAAGTATATATCAAAAAAATATTATTAAAAAAATTGTTTTCAAATTAGAACTTTAATTTGAGGGAATTATTTTTTAAGAAGTTGTTTTTACTATTGTACATAAGAACTGTTGAAACAATATGAAAATTAAGCATCACGAATATTGATAATATATTAATTATAATTTATATTTTATGATTATTGGATATTGTTATGGGAATGAAATACGTTAATCAATATAGAAATGAGAGACCATGGACTCTTGATGTTGGAATATCTCATATGAGGTGTGAAAAAATCATCTATGGAAGAAGTTAAAGTTAGTAGAAGAAATCACTAGATTTATGTTGGATAAACTAAACGATTATTGAATTAAAATTAAAAATATTAACATTAGGGATTATTTTTATTTCATAATGTGTTATGGATTTAGGGGTTAAGGTGGGATTAATATGTAAATTCTTTTAGCACTAAAATGTATTTTTTCCAAATAATTTATCTTTTTTAAATAATTTGTTTATATATTAAAGATAAATTAAACATAGATGAAATATTAATTTAAAAAATGAATTACATTTTTGAAATTAGGATTTTTATTTTAGGTAATTGGTGATTATTTTTTGTTAAAAATAGTTAAATATGGAAAATAATGAAATACGGTATCATAATGTAAATGTGACATCATATATATGTAATAATGGCCAAACATGACCAATTTAGTTCTCTTGGAATTATTTTTTATAAATAATTATAATGGTACATTAAGGTAGGTAATTATGGACTATGGTTATTGTTGAGGACTTGAGATAATTCTATTATAAAGCATTCAATTATTAATTCCACAGTGTTCCACTCAGTAAACCTATGAATATCCACCACATCTACTAATTTCTTTAAAAAATATATTGAATTATATATTAATATTAAATTCAATCTGTATTTACCATATCAATCCTTTTAATCATGAAGATATATTGTGGTATGTAGGGCCAGAACTAATGAAATATTTTATATTAAGGTAATCGGTCATGTTATAATCCCTTAATTAACCAAATACATATATTATATAATAAACTCTTGTAAAAATAATTTCTTAGAACAATAGTATTATATTTATTATCATCAATTTTTTATTTTTTTATTATATATTATTAATTCACTCTAATTATTCATTTTTCCTAACTCATTATTATGCTAATGTAAAGAATTATTATTCCTCTTTATTATTATATAGAAATTATTATGTTACAATCACATTTAAATTCTTATATCTTATGAATCCATTACTATAATCTATTATATCATTGTAACATTAATATATTATTCAAGATATATTATTAAATCACTCTTATTATCCCCATTAATTAAGACATTACCATGAAATTGTTTATTATTAATCCCCAACATTTCATTTCCAAATGAAATATTTTGGTTGAAATCACTTTTTAAATCATACTTCATATGATTATAGGATTATCTAAATTCATTCAAATGGTCTTTAAATCATCATAGGAGTAGTAAATAAAAATTTATATTATTAATGGAAAAAATATCCTAGAATGTTGATAGATCAATGGATGTTTGAAGTCAATCCCATAGAGAGGTGAACTGTATTGGTTACACCTCATAATTGGTAACATAAAATTAAATATCGAAAATATTTTTTATGTTGATTGAATAAAGTGTTTAAAAAATATATTTTATTAAAAAATGATTCTGAATATATTTCATAGATAATTTTCATAGGATGTCATTATTTAATGCTCAGGTAAATCTAATGGAATCAACTATAAATTTGGAACATCTTCATCAATTGTTTTCGATAAAATTAACTTATTCTACATATATAAACAACCTATTGTTGTTATATAAGGAGCATTAAATATATATTCATTAAGTGGAAATCTTATAATGAAAAAAAATTAAATTTCATTTTCATAGATCAACTATCCTAATTAGATTATATTTCCTCCTTCAAAATCCACATGGACAAGTTCAAGAAAAAAGAATGTGTGAGATTGGATGATTAGTCTAATTTCAAATCTATAAGAATATAGAAGTGTAGATTAACTATTTATTAATATTATACATCCCCATATCATTATTATTTACCATATTAACACTATTCATGCATGTTGGAGAGATATTTTCTAATACATGAAAAAAAGAAACCATAAGAAAAAGAAACAATAATAGAAAAAATAAAGCGAAAAAGAAAAAGAAAAAACATACATTATATTAGAGAAAAAAATTAATCAAATACTTAGAATTGACAAATAATTTATTTGGAAGCACAAAATAGTGTGGAGAAGTCTCTACCTTCAAGATTGAAGTAGGAGAATAGGAATAAAAATGAAATTGAGGGGAAAATAAAGCATGTAAAATTTTTTAAAGTGTTTAGATATAAATAGGAAAAAATGTCACATGATATGTGTATCACCCCAAGATATTAAAATATTTTCATGTTAGAACAAATATTATTTTTTATTTCTTTATATTAAATACCTTGTTAAGCTTAAACTATACACCACACCCAGTTAGCTTGTGTTACACACAAAACTAGGGTTTACCAGCTTTTAATGGCACATGTGTTTTAGAAATAATATTCAGAAATTTTAATTTTTTTTAAATTAAACATCATTTTTGAATTCACAATGTCAAAATTATATTAGAGTTAATTTTGGATATTTTTCTGAGAAGTTTCATTTTTTGATGTATAATGAAAAATACGGCATTTTAGTTAAAACATCCTTTTCATTTAATTAATTATTAATGATAAATTATATTTTAAATGGGGTTTAAACTCTAAATAGTTAAATAATATATATATTAATCCAATTTAGGTCATTTAAATCATTTTTATATTAAAATTAGATATAAATCTAATTGATCTTTTGAACATTTCTACTTTAAAAACATGCTTTCTCGAAACATGTGTGGGATTAGTGTTAATATTAATTTTACCACTTCTATGATTTTTATTTTTTAAAAAATATTATTCATGGTTTTAATAAGTACAATATTTTTGGAATAATAAGACCAAATTAAATTTTTACCAAAATGATCAGTGAATGCGATTAAAATTTATTATTGTGATTAAGGTATGTTGAAGATTAATATGGGACTAAACCTTCATCTTAATGACCCAAATGACTTGGATACTTGTCCAAAATCCACTTTCTGATAATAATTAAACTATATTCTCACTTTTTTTATAATTTTATGGGTAATTGATATATTATGAAAGAGAAGATACCTATATAAAATGCTTAGTAATTAAAAAGTCAAAAAAAGAACATTAATTACCTTTAACATTTATAAAACATTGATATATGTAAAAGAAATAATATTTTTTGAAACAAATATCCTTTTGAATTATAAATGGGTAGATATTATCATAATAATTTATCAATAATTTTTATATATGGTTTAGTTACGTAAAATGCTATAGAAACACCAACGTATTAATTATTTAATTAATAACCAACTAAAATAAACTTTAATATAAATATTAAAAGCTTAGTGAATTAATTTAATTGTTGTAATTTTTTTTGAGAAATATGTAATGTTAAAAATAATTCAACTAAATATATTTTAATTATAATATTCTTTTATATTATGAAATTAGAATTAAATAATTAATATCAAAATTGACATTATTATTATTTTTTAATAAATGTTTTTTTGTTAAATGATTTAAAATTAATAAAAATACTATATTCTTCCACGTGATTTTTAGGAGTTATTAAATATAAAATATGATCTATTAGTTTAAAAATATAACTTTTATAATTAACATATTTACTTATATATAGTGAAAACATTGTTAATACTATTAGTGTTTAAGGGAAGTTTTAGTGCATCACATGCGCTTGTTTTACAATTAAATTCTAAAACACAGGTCATTTTTTGTTATGAGTTAGTAATAATATGAATAAATAAGTGTATCTATTTTGTCTAATAATTATCTATTTATTTTATTCTTAATGGTTAAATTACTTTGGTTAAAAAACAAGATGATTTAATAAAAACCAAAATGATAAGATTGGGGAATCTTAGATGATAAGGAAACAAATTATTAAAAATCATATATTTTTATGTGTTAGATGTTTATATATACTTTTATTCCTATTTAATCCATGGTTTTTCCATTTTTGAGTCACTTTAGGTAAGACGTACCTTCCATTAATAAATACTGTTTGTTTTTTACAAGAGTGACACTCCCCCACCACAATAAAAAAATTTCATTTTTCTCCTCACTCACACACCTAAAATGAATTATTTTTGGAAACTATCTTCCCAAATAGCTTCCCAAAGTCCCTCCACTCAATATTTAATCCTCCATTTGGGATGAAATCCTTCCATGGAATCCCTTTGGTATACACTAAATGGAGTTCCACAATTTTAATGTAAAACTTTCCAACGATAACTTTTCATTCATTTGATTCTCTATTCCCAATAATCTTATTAATACATGATTATCTAACAAAAATTGTATCCTAAATATACTTGGAATTTTTTATATTATTATTTACAACAAAAATTACTCAATACTTCATATAAGGGGTAACGAACATACTGATCTTGTGTATGGTGATTACTGCCTCACAAAACAATGATTGTTAATTTTGTCCTTTACGGCCTCTCATAATGGCCATTATGATGGAAAATATAATTATATAATTATATATGATATATATGATATTTATTATTTCATTAAATATATGGAAAAAGTTTCTTACACATAAAATTAATACTTCCCATTTTGTGTTAATACGATTACATTGTTTGAGGATGTGTGGACTACCCCCCCTCCCCGAAGCGAAGTGATTCATTCATGCTAAACATGGCTCATATTAAGAGGGATTTTAATTAATCAATGTAACATATAAAAAATATATATTATAATGTAATTGTAATATAAATATTTATCGCATATAATTATTCTTATTAATAACAAAATGAAATAATGTAGCATTTATGCATACGTATGGCCTATCGTATCCATGAATGGTGCAATTTATTTATTATCTTAAAATATCATGTAATATTATGTAGAAATTGGTACTGAATATATAAGAAAATTATGTAACAGTTTAAATTTGTCAAATTATGAAATTTTTATCTAATTAATTGGAACAACGTCTAAAAATTCATAACATAATTGAGAAAACTATGTAAATAACACATGAATAGTAAAAATAATGAATGCGTGTTAAAAAAGGATAATAAAATATTGTAATGAGTTAATATATGAGAGTATAATCATTAATATCTTTCTAGTAAAAGATAGTAACATATTTCAATCAACCATATTGGAGGATAAATACCACACATCAAAAATAAGATTATGGTATGTGATTTCTCCTCAATTTAGATTCCATTGAGACATATTTTTTTTATGAACCACTTCCCTTTTATTTGGTGAATATAATAACCTTTGACATGATATATCATAAATACACTTATTATAATGATATTATATGTTTTATGTAATTCATGGGGAATTTTGAGTTAAATCTTTCAAGGTGGTATGAGACACTTTGGAATATTTAATGAATATTTTTGCTGAAGTTTGTTTTAATGTCAACAATACGTGTTATTACTTATCCTCTTATGAGTTGTTATTGATAAATTTTTATTATTTATTTTATATATATGAAATGCTTTGGACTCATACAAAATGGGTGGGGCCAGGTTATAGATTTTCCCACGAGGCATCGATAGTATCATGAGATGAATAATTTGGAAAACTTATTTGATTTTTTTACCAATATTTTGTAAACCATCATGTGAAGGGTTTTGAAGGTAATGGTACCACATACTTAGGGACATCAATGTCTAATAATAAACAATTTCCCTCATTTGGATTTACTAATTATTCATCCATGAGATTTTTCTTCGATATATCTATGGATTCATTTCATTATTAGTTTATTGACTTAGGTGGAATGAGTTTCAGTTTCATACCTTTACATATCTATATTACCATATCTAGTTCTTTGAATGACATATGTTATTGATTATTTACCTTTATATGTTAATTTATTCTCATTTATTTATTATTTTTTCTTCATTAGCTACCCATACTGAGTATTTGAGCTCATCATTATTATGTTTCATTTTCCCAGGTTATGAAGAAAAAATCATTGAATATGAATTCAAGGATGATAATTATTTGTTAACATTAGGTATCAGAATTTTATTTCCAATATGAAAATGTATTATCATTATCATGTATGTAATATTGATTTCAAAGATTGCTAAACTTATTGGTATTTCAAGATTTGATTCATCGTAATCATGCAAATGTAATAAGATATTTCACTGACTCTGGGTTTTTGGGTAGGGGAGCTACAGTTGGTATCAAATAAAGTTCAGTATAAACATTGGAAACTATATTTATAAAACATTTTTAGGGAGTGAAACCCTAAGATATTCATTTATGACAAGTATATAAGAACATCATTGAATTTTTGTAAGGTAGTGATTATGTGGATATTCTTAGAAATAAATACCTATTTAGATATTATAAATGGATGTGGTTCTTGAATAAATGTAACAAGGAGTAATAACCCGAAAACGGTTTCTTTCACTGACTCTGGGTATCCTAGTACATAAAAATAGTCCCTACTACGCACTTGGTTTGTCACACTAGGGGGTTATTCTTAGGATAATTCAATTATATTAACCTACCATTACAAGGGATTTAAAATTAGTGATTGCCCTAATGTATCCAATGTTTATTATTTTAGGAATAATAATGCATAACTTTATCTCATATTCTCTAACATATTTAGAGTTATAAAATGGTCACAAATTTATGAGATAATCCAGTATATTCCATTTTTTAGAAATCGTTCTAGGAAGGAAGAATGGAATCCATACTCACAGACAATGTATAGGTTTACCGGCTAATAAATTCAATATATTTGGTATTATAACTAAAAACATTATTGATATATTAGGGAAACATAGAAATTTTATGAAAAATAACCTTTCCGGAATAGAGAAACCTATTCCATAGAGAGAATCTCATATGCTATATCACTTTATGGGCCAGAAGCCCCACCATTTTGTGGGACTGCTAATCCAATTGTAGCCGAGTAGTTGAATAAGTATATAGAAATTATATTTACTACCTTTTAATTAATGAAAAAAGAAATTGTTACACTTATTGTCTATTGTCTATAAGGTGATGCTGACCAGTGGTGGAATTTGATCCAGAATATAATGGAGAATGACGATATAGAACTGATGGAATTGAGACATTTTATGTGGATAATATTTGACAAATACTTCCCTCAAGATAAAAAATTTAGATAAATATGAATTTAATTATCTTAAAGCATAATTAAGAATAAATTGTTCCAAGTTATGAATCTACATTTATATGGGTAGCCAGGTATGCTATAGATTATATACACAATAAGTAGTGAAAGGCTGACCACTTCATTAATGTTCTTAAGAAAAATCATTTAAGTGAATTGGTTTCTAATAATTTATCATCATAGTATGAGATAGTTTAATGTTCCATTAAAATATATAATTAATTCTTGAGAACCTATGTATTCAAGGGAAACCAGGAGAGGAAGTGGTCTTCTAAACACCTTGAAAAAGAAAATGTATCAAAGAAGATGAAGAGAAAGAATGATTTTATAAATTATTATAACTTTATAAAAAATCACACTGGTAAATTCTTGAAATTATTAGGAGTTTTTTTAAAATTTATAGAAAATGGTTACTAGGAAGAATAATTCAATGTGAATAAGGAAAACACTGATATTCAGTGTTACAACAATGAGGATACATGTCACCACACAAACGAATTCCCCAAACATCAACGGAATATACCTCTGAAGAAACTAATGGATAACGTTTAAGAATTTTATATTTAAAAAAATAAACGAGAATAATTAATGTACTTCTATTTTTGGATCTATGAAACATGTCAATTCTTTATAGAGAAGTTTAATTTTTCTTTTATGAATAATGAATTTTTGTTAAAAACTACCTTTTAGTAGAAATAATTATTAATAATAAATAATATTTCAAATTGGTTTTAATGTCAAAATAGATCAATTATCCATTTATTAATCCAATTTAGGTAACTGGAATCATTTTTATATTATAATTATATAAAAAAACGTAACGAACTTTTGAAGGTTTCTACTTTAGAAACATGTTTTCTCGCCACGTGTGTGAGATTAGTGTTAATATTAATTTTACAAAATATTTGATTTCAATTTTCAAAAATAGGCATACATAAATGTAATTATTAAAATATTTTTTTTTCTAATAAGGTTAAATTATATTTTGACCAAAAATAATAGCGAATGTGATTAAAATTAGTTATGGTGGTTAAGGTAAGACTAAGCCTAATAACAGAATAAACCTTAATCTTAAAGACCCAAATGACTAAGATAATTGTCCAAAAGAAATTAGATGTCAATAATTAGACCCTATCCAAATTTGGTTACAATTCCTTTGGTTATTTGGATATTATGAAATAGAGGTGTCCTATATAAATGGTTAAGTAAGGTAAACGAAAAAAACAGAACTTTCCTTACCACATTTTAAAAACATTGAGATATGTAAAAAATAACATATTTGGTTATAAATATAATTTATAAAGATAAATGGTTTATTTTTTTCATCATAATTTATCAATAATTTTTATATATGGTTTAGTCACTTAAAATTCTTATGAAATGACAACATATTGATTATCAATTAATAACAAACTAAAATAAATAATAGTATAAATTTTAAAAGTGAAGTGACTTGGTTGAATTATTTTATTTATTTATTTATTTATATGAATATACCATGTCAAACCACTGTAAACTTAATATATTTGAATTATAATATTTTTTGATATTATAAAATTAGAATTAAATAAATAATGTCAAAATTGACATTATTGTTATTTTACAATAAATAATATGTTACTAATTAATTTAAAATTAATTAAAAGGATATATTCTACCAAGTTATTTTTATGTGTTAATAAATATAAATTATGGTCTATTAATGTACCAGTTGATTTTTTAATAATTAACATATTAACCCGTATTTTGTTAAAACATTGTTGACACAGTTGGAGTTTATGGAGGGTTTCTTGGCGTCACATGTGCTTGTTTTAAAATAAATTTCTAAAACACATATATTTTTTATGTTATCAATTAGATATAATATTAATAACTATATGGAACTATTTTTTATAATAATTATCAGTTTAGTTTATTCTGAAGCATTAAATTTATTAGGTTATAAGACTAGATTCTATAATAAAAAACAAAATGATAAAATTGGGGAATCTTTGAAGTTAAGGATCCAAATTATTAAAATGAAAATATTATAGTGTGGTGGAGATTTATATAGAACATTATTCCAATTTACTCAATTTTTTCCATTTTTTAAGTTGTTTAAGAAATATTTAACTTCCATTAATGAATTCCTTTGGGTATTTAGAAGAGTTCCACTCCCTCTACACTATAAATAACCCAGTAATCAACACCTTACTCACAACCCTCAAACCACTTAGGTTCATCTATTATGTGCTCAAACAGATTAAAAATTCAATTCCCTTGAACATGAATCCCCCATTTGGGAAAAAATACTTCCAAGGAATCACTTTGGTATAAAGAAAAAGAAGTTACCCAAATTTGAGGAAAAATTTTCCAACGATCTCTTTTATTTCACTTGCTTCTTCACTCTATATACTATTATTATTACAAGATTAATAAAAAATATTTATCCTGAATCTACTATCATGTTTTTAATTTATGAGTTATACCTACACTAACAGACACCTCTATATAATGGGTAATGAAAATATTGGTTCTAAAAATGATAAACTACTGCCTCATGAAATAATGACTGATCATTTTCTCTTTACTACCACACACGGTGGAGATTATGATGTACACTATATTTATATATGATATGTATGATATTTTTTATTCCTTTATAATTCTATAATCCTTTTATCACATATACCACTAATTCTTTCAATTTTGTGTTAATATGATAAAATCGTTTGAGGAAGTGAGGACTACCGCCCCTCGAAGAAATGTGATTCATTCACACTATAAATGGAACGTATTAAAGAAGATTTTAAGAAAACTGTGAAAACGATATAATATATATATGATAATGTAATTATAATATTAAAATGTATCATTTATTTTTCATTATTTTAAAATGAAAATGAAATGATAGTAGACTTCATACGTACAAACGACTTATCATTTCCATAAACATTGCACTTTATTTCTTATCTCCAAATATTATAAACTATTCTAAATAAATATATAATGAATATATAAGATAAATAATTCATGGTTTAATTTCTATAGATGATGATATCATTATCTAATAAAGTGTAACAATATGTAACAAGTAAAAACATACTTGAGAAAACATAGAAATTAACACACGAAATAGTTAAAATAATTAAAGAGTATTTACACAAGTTAATAAAATATAATAAAAAGTTTATATATTATATTATAAAAATTATTATGGTAATTTTATAAGTTATTAACATATTTTAAACCAATATCATGTAGTATAAGTACCATAAAACAAATATAATGTTATGCTAATAGATTTATTCTAAATTTACATACATTTGAGACATATTTTTGTTATGAACCAATTGAATTTTATTTATTGTATATACTACCGTTTTATATGATATATCATGAACCTACTTCTTCAAATTATATAATAAGTTTTATTTAATCCTAGTGTAATTATGATTTAAATGTTTCAAAGTGGTATGAGACACTTTAGAATGTTTAATGATTAATTTTTCATAAAGAATGTTTTCATGTCAACAACCCTTGTTATTACTTATCCTCCTCCCATTCATTATATATAAATCCATATTCATTATTGAATATTAGTGTTTGATAATAAAAATTATTTATTTGATATATTTGGAATTATTTTTACCAGTAAGACATAGGTGGGTCATGATTATATATAGCCCCTTGATGCATTAATAGTCTCATGAGATGAATCATTTGGTCAAATCCGATGGAATTTTACATGATATATTGTAAACGTTCTTGTGAAAGGTCATAATGGTAAAGGTAAAATGTACCTAGGAAGCATGGAGTTAAATAATTATATATTTTCCTCATTTATATCAAGTTATTATTAATCCTGTTATATTTTTCATCGGCATACCTATGGATACATTTAATTCTCAGTATATTTATTTTCATTTAATGGGTTTTAGATTCATACCCAAACATATAAATATTTCCTTATCGAATTATTTGAATGGAATGTGTTATTAGTTATTTAGCTTTTCATGTTAATTTATTCTCATTTATTCACTATTTCTTCCACTTTAATTACCCTTACTGAGTAGTTGAGCTCACCCTTATTATGTTTCCATTCCCCAGGATATGAAGAAGAATTATTTTAATAATTGTTCAAGGATGCTATTAATTTCTTTTTATTATGTATCATGTTTTTATTTAAAATTTTCTATTTTATTATGGGTATAATTTATGTAATTTGTATTTCCATGTCTTCTAAAATGATCAGTCCTATGGGATTTGATTCTTTATAATCATCCCAATGTTATTAAATAATTCTTGGACTCTGAGTTTTTAGGTTCAGGCATTGAAATTTGTATCAATGGATGATTAACAGAAACCATGAAAATTAGATTTTCAAAAAATAGATTATGGAGAGAATCCCTAAGATAGTCATTGATGATTAGTATAAAAGAACATCCTAGAATATTGGTAAGGTCTTGATTATGTGTGTATTTTTAAAAATAAATCCTTATATGTATAATATATGTAAACGTGGATCTAGAACACATATATATAAGAGTAATAAATCCAAAAAAGGTATTTCAGGCCTATCTCGAGGTTACCTGGTACACAGAAAAGCCTTACTACGCACCTAGATTGACACTCCGGGGGGATTTTCATAGGATAATTCACATTCTCTTTACTAACTATTATGAAGGATTTGAAATTAAAGATTACCCAAATTTTACAAATGGTTATGAATATAGAATATATAATGAAAAAATTAATGTTTTTATCTCTTCGATATTTTTTGTTATACAAATTTCATAACTATATGAGATAATACAGTATATGCTATTTTTTTGAAATGGTGCATAGAGGGAATAATGATATCAATACTCATGGACAATGTATATGTTTACATGTTGATAAATTCAATGTATAAAGTATTAGAAATGGTCATGTTATGAATATATTTTGGAAACTACGTTATTTTATGAAAAATAATCTTGCTTGAATAGAGAAACCAATTCCCTAGAGAGAATATCCTATGCTAGATTACTTTATTTATAGAATACCTCAATATTTTTTGGGACTACTAATACAGTTGTTGATGTGCATTGGATTATTAATTGGAGAATATATTTTCTAACTTGGAATGCATCAAAAAGGAAAATTTTACACTTGTGGTCTATTGTCTCCAAGGTGATGTTGACTTGGGGTTGTCTCTCATCTAGAATACAAGGGAGGAATAATAAATTGAATTGATGGAATAGATAAATTTTAAGGAGACATTACTAGATAAGTACTTCACTTGTCATTAAAAAATATAGATGAAGTGGAATTTATTTATCATATAATAGAAGGATGAATAAATTGTTCTAGACTCTGAAGCTACCCTTACATAATATTACAGGTAAGCTACAGATTATATACACCACATAGAGTTCATGATCGACCACTTCTTTGATGATATTATGTCAAATATTCAAAGGGTGTTGGGTTTTATGAATTTAGCATCATTCGACGAAATAGTTTTATTTTCCATCAAAACAAATAATGAATTCAAAATATCCTATGTATTAAGGGGAAACTAAGAGAAGACGCCGTCTTCTGAACACCACGAAAAAGGGAATGAGTCAATGAAGTTGAAGGGAATGAAGGATTTTATAGCTTTTGATAACTGTGGAAAGAACCACCAAGGTAAATGATTGAAAGTATTAGGATTTTGTTATAAGGGTTGAGAAAAGGGTCATGAGGAAAACTAATACAAAGGGATGAAGTCAAAAATGGATATTCAGGGTCACAACTATAAGGATATGAGTCACTACACAAACAAATTCCCCAAAAGTTAAGAGAATCTACCTCTAAATAAGATAAGGGATCAAAGTCAAGCAAATTTTATTAACATAACCTAATTGGAAGGATTAAGGTACTTAAATATTTGGATCTATGAAATATATTGTAAAAGTATTTTGATTATGATTTTTGCATTATATAATTTATGAAATACATAAGGACTATATTACAGTACTCTTTTTTTTATGGATTTGATATCATATACTGAATGGTACCAAGAAAAGTTATTTAGTAGAATGTAAATTATTTTAGAAAACAAATAATTTTGGGAAATACAACCCTTAATATGTTCATGATGTGGAGATAATGATAAAAAAATGATTGATTTAGACAAGTGTTGACTACTTTGGAACTGAATAATTACTCTTAGGAAAGTGGTCTATAAAAAACATTTGTATTTATATAATATATCCAATAACATATCTATTAAATGAGGGGTAAAAAATAATTCAAGTTTCCAATAAGTTTTTATGGTGATTTGAGTGATTACCATATTTCAAGAGGATACATGATGAAGTTATTCACATTTTTTTGAATGTGAAAATTTTGAGATACTTCATGTATATTAAAGTTTAATGATAATTTCATTTTTTAAATCTGGTGACCACCTTTATAATGAGTTGTATCATAATATTTTGTAAAGGAAAACCATTTACGAAATGGTTTATGTTGAACTTCAAATTTGGTTTTATATATTTATATATTGCATCACTATACAATAAATCTTGTTCTAATATAGGAAGTAGAAATAGTTCACGGCATGAAAAAAGCATAATATTGTTCATATAGAAACATAAAATGTAATTATATTTATTTATTGTCTTAGAGAGTCAAATAATTCGTCAACTTTAGGAGAAATGATATTGAAACAGAAAATGTCCTCTTATTTCCTTCATTCATAATGAATCAAATGGCCCCTTAGTTCATCATTGATTTATGGATTTTTATTGTTAATATTATCATAACCATGTCCTCCAATAATCTCCATCATAACATGATTGTTATATTTAAATTCTATATCCATGTTTTCATTTTCCGCTTATATTCTCATACTAGATAGCCTAGTTACATGACCATTTTACTTTCATTTATCCCTTATTAATAGTATTTGTTGTTAAACTCATTCTAAATGTTGGTTTTAAAAAATAGTATTTCCAAAATTTACCTCCTTGATTACTAATATCTAGTTTATATTCTGAAGATTTACTTTAATTATGGTTGGAAGAATGTAACACCCTAAGGAATTACATTATTTTCATGTCAGGATTAATATTATTTTGACTCTCTTAATATGGAAAACCTTGTTAATATTTTGATACTAACCATAATAAGTTAGCTTGAATTACATGAAAGACTAGGTATTAACTCCTTTTAATGGATCAACAATATTAAAAATAAATTTTTTAATTGTTTGTAAATATTATTTCGTATTATTTAATAAATTTAATTTTATTTTAAAAAATACTGCATTATAGTTATAATAGTATTTTTTATAAATAATTTTTAAAGTTAAATTATATTTTGAATTGGATTTAATGTAAAAATAGATCAACTATTCATATATTAATGTAATTCAGGTAATTTTAATCATTTTTATATTGAAATCTGTTATGAGACTTATTGAATTTTGAAACGTTCCTACTTTAAAAATATGATTTCTCCCCATGTGTGCAGGATTAACATTAATCTTAATTTTCCCACTTCTGTGATTTAAATTTTGAAAAACATAAACACATGGTTGTAATCTATAAAATAGTTGTAGCTTAATTATATCAACTTAATTATTGAAAAAAAAATATTTTTGATTTTAAATAAAATTAATTATAGTGATTAAGGTAAGATTAATCTTAATAAGGGGCTAAACCTTAATATCATGGACCCAAATAAATAAATAAATAATTTATTATCATAAATAAATATTTTATTTAAAAACTACTAAATAAATATTTATTAAATTTTCAATAAAATAAATAAAAATTTTAATTTAATTTATGGGATCATTTTAACATGAATACAATTATTCCATGGTCATGAGAATAAAATTTATTTCATTAATTAAATTAAATATAGTTTTACCGAGACCACCAAAAACACATAGTGTGTGACCCTATAGGATTCATTCTCGTTGGAATTAGGCGGGCTTGCCTAAATTCCAAGAGTACTCTCTAGAAACGGGTCATGATACCAAAGATAAAGAGAGTAATGTGGCAACAACAACATCCACATATAAATTCTCATTGTGTAATATAATCCCTTTTGTCTCCATATCTCATCAAGAATGTTTCATGATAGTTTCATCAACTTTTATACATGATACGTTATTCTTTGACTATCAAAAATAAAATAATCATTACACCATGGTGATGGAATTTCACATGAAACAACTATTTCAATCTTAGGGCTGAGATATCAACTTACATAAATGTTAGGGACAAATCCTTCCTTGACATATCCATTAATAACATGCCACTCGTGACACACCCAACGTACCCTAGTTCGGACCAACTATCTGTGTGACTGTTTTCAGTAGTAAATCAAAGTGTGCGAGTCTTGACACATATTAATGATAATTTTAATGACTAAGGATCATTACACATGCTCATAGATAGAAATACCCAATGACACCAAAACATGAAGAATTCATGTTGGTGTGTCTGTTCTCATAATCTCTTATGTTGGAGATAACTAGGTGAGAACTTCATGAGAGGAATTCCCATATTCTTATGAGTACTCAAACATGATGGTTTTATTTCTATGTGTCCCATCATTGTATGTCATCCAACCATAGAAATATATTTAAAATATTGTTATATCATTTCAAAATTCTCATCATTGTGGGGAACTACTATGACCTTATCAATGCAACTAATACTCTAGGACATTATTACATCATAGTCATGTAAAACAAAGAACTATATGTAATAAGATGTTTAATATTTGAATACATTAAATGTCCATGTAATCAATGTACAACCAGTTGGTAATAGGACACCAACTCTTACAAACTATTACTTGGAGTAGAGCCAACGACCTACGAATTTCAGTCTTCTAGACCTCACAATGTGATAATGTTTTTTTGAGGGAATGCTTTAGTAAAGGGATCCTCCACATTGTCTTCTATGGGAATAATTATCACTGCAACATCACCACTCTGAGAAAAATCCTTTAATAGATGATGCTTCTGAAGTTTGTTCTTCATCCTCTGATGTGTCCTTAGATCATTTGTGAGAGCCACCGCTAAAGTATTATCATAGTACTGTATGATGGGATCTATAATTCTAGGAATTATATCCAAATACTAGATGAATCTTCACATGAAAACTCTTTCTTTAGCAACCTCATAATATGTGATATGCATTGAATCTATTTTAGAATCCGTGACCACAGTCTTCCTTGAGCTTTTCCAGCTCAGTGCAACTCCATTCAAAGTGAAGATGTATCCTGTTTCTGACTTCATGTCATCTTGATTAGTCTTTAAACTCGCAGCTGCATATCCTCTGATGATTATTTCCTCATATTCTCTATAAACCAATAACATATCTTTTATAATCCTCAGATACTTTAGGATAGTCTTGACTGCCATCCAATGGTGGTCACCTGTGTTATCTTAATATCTACTTACCACACTCAATGCGTAGGTGACATCCAGAACAGTATATAGAATGTCATACATGACTGACCCAATCACTGGTGTGTATGGATTCCTTGACATTATCTTTCATTCCTCACATGTTTGAGGAAACATTTCCTTGGAATGATGAATGCCATGTAATGCAGGAAAAAATCCCCTCTTTGATTCTTCCATCCAAAATCTCTTCAGTATCTTATCAATGTATGTACTTTCAATTAGGCCCAATAATGTCTTCGATCTATCATGAAAGATATTGATCCCAAGAATATATGCTTCCATTCCCATGTCCTTAATGGATAAGAATTGATTAAACCATTCCTTAACAAACTGTATGACTGATATCTCATTTCCAATAAGCAATAATTCATCAACATATACTTTTTGGAAAATGACTGTACTCCCACTAAACTGTTTGTAGCCACAAGGGTCACATTCATCCTGGATAAAACTAAATTTTATTATGGATTCATCAAAAATGAATGTTCCATGACCTTGATGATTGATTTAATACATAAATGGATTTTTTCAACTTGCATACCTTGTTAGCATCTTTTGGAGTCATAAACCCTTCAGGTTGTGTCACGTAGACATCTTCCTAAAGGTTCCAATTAAGGAAGGTAGTTTTGAAATCCATTTTCCAAATATCATAGTCACGGTAAGAAGTAATGGCCAATAGGATTTTGATGTATTCCAGTATTTTAACTCGTGAAAAGGATTCATATTAGTCAATTTCTTGATGCTGTTTGGACCCTTTTGCAACCATCCAGGCCTTATAGGTGTTGTCTTGTCTTTCCATGTCTTGTTTCTTCTTGAATACCCATTTTCAACTAATAGGATCTACATCTACTAGAGGATATACCAATATCCAGACTTGGTTTTAGTACATGGAATCCATTTCATTATTCATGGCTTCTTGCCACTTGGCAACATCTAAGCCACTTACTGATTTCTTGTAGGTTAGAGGATAATTATGACAACTAATAACGAGTCACCATCATTGGTAACTAGAAAACCATATTGTTCTAGTTCTCTAACCTCTCTTGTACTCCTACATAGCCCTTGTGCCTCTAGAATAGTAAATTCTTGCACAGGGCATTTTTGGAATCTGTTCCTGTACCAACTCATGTGTACCTTGAGCCTCAACTTCATCGAAGTCTATCTCGCTCCCACTATCTTTTTTGAAGATTTGCTCCCTCTCAAGTAATATGGTGGTTATTTCCACAATAACCTTTTTTCTGAGGGGTTGTATAGGTAATATCCCCTTTTTTCCTTGGGTTATCATATAAAGGTACACTTTGTTCCTTGGGTGAATTGTTTTTATCTGAAGAGGCCTTAAAAAATGAATCGCTTACCCACACATGTAAATTCGATAATATAGCTTCCATTCCACTCATAAAATCTAATGGAATACCATTTTTCGATTTAGTCTGTACTTGGTTTTGTATGTGCACCATTGTTTTTAACGCATATCCCCAAAAGGATAATGGAATAATAGAATGACTCATCATAGATCTCACCATGCCTAATAGGGAACGATTTCTCCTTTCACTCACAACATTCCACTAGGGCGTGTGTGGAGGAGTGAGTTGGGATAAGATCCCAAAATCTAGAAAGTAATCAATGATGTCTTGATTAAGATATTCTCCACCTAAGTCTGAGCATAGTTTCTTAATCTTCTTACCAAGTTGATTCTCTAAAACATTCTTGTATTCATTGAACTTATCAAAATAATATGACATATACCTCATTGAGTAGATATATCAATATCTAAAATAATCAATAAAAGTTATGAAGAATGATTACCCTCCCCTTGCTTCAACTAGAAATTGTCCACATACATCGGTATAATCCAATTCAAGATGTTCTTTCGCCCTTTCAAATTTCCCACTAAATGAAGATTTGTTCATTTTTCATTTAAAGCATGCATGAAATACACCAAGTGGTTTTAGTTCAAAAGATTCTAAATATCCATCTTTATACAATTTTGTCAATCATTTCTCATTTACATGACCTAGCAAGTGATTCCAATGTGGTGTGTGGTATGATTCATGTGAAGTATCTTTGTTATTGATTGTCATTACTTGGTTTGTATAATACAACACATAATACCATTATATAAATGTTCCCTACAAAAAAATGATATCTTTATAAAAGAGGAAACATTCATTTCCAAACATGAAAACAAATCCATCTATATCTAATATGGATATAGAAATAATGTTTTTTTGTAACAACAGGCACATAATAACAACCCATTAACATGAAGATCATCCTAGTTGGCAATGTGAGGTGGTAGTCCATGACATCTACAACAACAATTCTAGCTTAGTTGGATGCTCGTATATCTACCACCCCTCATTCAATATTCTTGAATTTACTTGGTTCCGGTATTTGGATACACATATGAGCACCACAAGATGAATATAATACCCTATTTATAGAAACAAATATATATAATTTGATAAAAAATACTCATGTATATTCCCCTTTCTTCTTAGGATGGGTGAAACTCTTCTTCTAGTGGACCTTCTAGATACATTTAAAACAAACTAACTCTTAATCCTTAGCCTCCCAATTGATATTCCTTTTCTGGGAAGGTCATGAAGAAACTTTTGGCATAAGGCTCTTGTCCTTCCCTTTCCTCTTATTCACCATAATGATAGAAGGCTTTTAGTTCTTCATTTCATGGTCTACTTATAGAATGAGTATAAGAAGATGAGATAGATATTTCTCAATGTTTTTCATATTTAAATTGAAAACATAGTTAGAGAATATCTAAGTGAGTGATGATAGAATGAGATCAGTGCCCAGTTCTTTGGGGAGTTTAAACCCAAGAACTTCCAGGCACTCAATGTAGCCAATTTAATTGACTACATGAGGCCCAGTCCGGGAACCTTCTCCATGATTACTTTGAAAATGAGCCTTTGATATCTCAAACCATTCATGTCTTTCTCCCTCCTGGTAATGACCACATATGTGCATGAGCAAGCTATAAGAATCCATATTTTCATGAGACTACATGAGCTCACTAGACATTGATGATGACATCAAACATTGAACATTAACTGAATCCTTCATATGTTTCTCATAGACTAGGAAATCCTCATCACCCACCTCTTTGGAAGGAAAATCCGGTAATGTTGACTCCATCACATAAGAATTCCGTTCATTGTGTAGGATAACCCGACGACATCTAAACAATTTCTGGAAGTTAATACCGGTGAGTATACTATCTTTATCTAGAATTGATCGTAGGGATATAATGGTTGATGAGTTTTTCATTTTTATTCTCGAATTAAAATAGTATATCATTAGTAGACTCAAGATTACATTTTATAATAAATAATAATTTTTTTAAGTCTCCCACTATTTTATCAAGTCCCAATAACCCTCACCTTTGAGCTCGGAATGTCCTGTTTCCATGAAATTCTAGTGGCATTGATTCATATTCCCCTTCGCAGAACCCCAAAAGTGTTATTCAAGCTATGAGAAGGTATTTAAGTAGGTAGGTCTTTTCCAACCATGGTATTGTAGCTCTTTGATCTGTTGAGTGGACTCCCCAATCCTAAAATCATGACCTTGGATTTTCTCAACTCATGCCTCCAATATTATACCATGTCTTGCAATGGATACTCCTCTTGATTTAATATGGTTATTTCAACCTAAATCCTTTCATAAGGGCTTCTTGTATAAATGTATGTGTCCCAACTAGGGTTGGTCGAACACATAGTTTTAGTGAGTTTTTTCCTTAATCAAGTAACAAATGTCTTGGTCTGACTTAATATTTTATTTGAGGGATATTTATCTCTTATTAATGAATTGATTATTTTCATTATCAAGTTCTTATTAGTATGATGTGGAACTTACATAAGTGATTAATCATGTATTGATAATATTTAATCATACGTCTAGTTTATCATTTTTTATCCTCCATGCTTGTTTAATTCATTAATTATTTGATCATGAAAAAACATCCATAATGATAAACCATGCAACTGACAAAAATAAAATAAAGAGAATGATCATGAGATTTTATAATGGTAAGTTTATATAGATGTTGATAAAATAGCCCTAACCTAGGGAAGAATCATCTTGAACATTTTGGGTCTGTGTTTACCAATTTCCACCTGTCCACCTCTATATCTCCTAGGACTTGTTTCATCTCAGTTCTAGCTTGAACCTCATCCACTAGCTAGGGAGTTCTATCGATTCCATATTCCTTTTTTAACTCACATGTATGTGGGGGTAAAAAGGGGTTTTACATAAAAGAATCCTAGGGCATGGAAACCCTACATATTAATGAGTAGGGATGGCTCTAAAGCCAACAAATTTAATTTAAATAAATAAATTAAAAGAACCATCCTCATACAGTGGTCTTGGTATAGATCATGATCATCCATACATGCAACGATGTTTACACATAAATAAAACGAGCAATAAATTCTTTAATCATTCTTGATAAAGATAAATCACGCTTGAGTCAATTAATTATCATCTTTAATTAAACAATAATTTTATCTTAAACCCTTTTTTTTAAATCTCCTTGAGATTCTCATCCATCATAATTTTAAACAAATAAATTCATTTAAATTTATCTTTTTATTTAACTTATACCTTGTAGGAATCCCGGTGAATTCTTATTCATAACTACCCAATTAGTAGAAATTAACATTATGTAGTTGTTAAATTAAGAACATATATATAAAACACATATCATGTATTGTGCATCAGCTTTACACCCACACCATGGTACACGTCTCAAGGGTTTGTATAATATAATAATAAATTTTATTAAATATGAATAATTTGGATGAGTAAAAGGCTTGTAGTTCCTACTGTATGATGTGTACTATTATTCACCATCCAAATGAAGTACATGCTCCAGGAAAATCCATTTGAGTGTACTTCAGAAATCTTAGGATTACACAATGTTTTCAGTGGGCGACACACCGTGTTGTATCTGAGTTATATGGTTTCCATTCGGGAAAGCCATGTACGGTTACATGGTCCAACCCTAACCCAAAGGGACTACATGTTTTGTCTAGTGGGACGCACGACGTGGAATCAAAAAACCATGTTCCACCTGTTCTTGGTTAACACACAGAGTCATTAAGGCTTATAAAGTCTCCAACACACGGCTTGGTTTGGTGGACTGGTCTGATTAATTGAATCTTGACTATTTGGTGTGTACTACTGAATACATGTCATGGTTCTAGTGTTGTACGACCAAGAATCTTTGGAACCTATAGATGAGATCCCCTTTTTATTTTAATCAAATGTAAATGAAAATATTTTTTCTGTAAGGAAAAATAGAAACAAAATGGGAGGAATATATCTCGATATTTAAATTTACAGAATGATTATCTTGAATTGAAACAACTAAATTATTAAATGAATATGCCATCAACAAAATATTTAAATAATTATAAACAATTATGTAAACTTCTTTGATACAACTTCAAGGTTCCGAGAATAGTGGAAGCATTTTGGGTGTGGTACCCAACATTGATTTTTACCATGATCAGTGGTTATTACGGGATCAATACAATGATGTAGGCCAGTCTCCACGGAATAGAATCAATGATTTAGATAAATAAGGAAGAGGCCAGAATATATAGAGAGGATCTTTCACATCATGTTTATAGTTAATTTAATTAATTTCATAATGAAAATAATGCCTGGATGTTCAGTATTTTCATCATTGATGATTTTGATCATTGGAAATGACCCTTATAGATTATATCATTTCCCTTGCATGGAACAAAATAGGAATCCTTCAAGAACTGATCCACACCTGCTCTGATGGCCTTCGATCGACACCGTTCATTCTCCAAGTCCTAACACAGATAAGCGAGTGTCTCTGGTCAGTAGTTCTTGATCACTTGTTATTCGGCATTGAAGCAAGTCTCTCGTTCTTAAGAGGGGAATGAAGAATATTCAAGAGAGAAATTGTTTAGCTCAAAGATTCTCAATTCACCTAGTGTTGGGTTCGGTGTCGTGTGGCGTATGGCACAATAGGCGTACTTGTCTATTTATATGAATTCAAATTCAGTTACAATATTTAACTGCATAAGAACAAATAAATAAATTCATGAACATAGAGAAAAAACATTCTCATAATAATAATATAATGTCATTATTTGTGTTGTGAAAATTTTCACAAAAATGGAATTATACATAAAATTCTACATCACAAAATAATAGCAGCATCGTTATTATTTTAACTTGTGCCAACTAGTTAAATAATTATTTACCGTATTTCAAATAATTATTTTTCCACCGGACAGGACTTGGCCTGCTCGAACTCCACTTCCATTTATTGAAGACCTGAATAAAATAATAATAATTTATTATCTAAAATAAATATTTTAATTACAAACTAGTAAATAAATTCTTATTAAATGCTAAATATAATAAATAAATATATTTTATTTATTTTATGTGACCATTTTAACTTGAATAAAATTATTCTAAGGGCTTGAGAATAATATTTATTTCACAAATTAAATTCAAATAAAATTTAACCGATACCACAGATAACACATAGTGTGTGACCCTATAGGATTATTTTTTGTTGGAATTAGGTGGCCTTGACTAATTTCTAGGAGTACTATCTGGAAACAGGTCAAGGAACCCAAGAGAAATAACATAATATATCCACAACGCCATCCAAATTTGAATGCTCTCTATGGAATATAATCCCTTTGTCGCAATAACTCATCAAGAAAGTTTAATTAGTGTTTAATAATATTTTATTCTTGAAATGTCATTCATTGACTACCTGAAATAAAGTCATCATTATAGCATGGACATGGAATTTCACACGATGGTTTTATTTCAACCAAAGGGATGAGATATCAACTTCCATAAATAGAAGGGAAAAATCCTTCATCGACTTATCCATTAATAATATGCCACACGTGAGACAACCGACGTGCCCTACATCCCACCAACATTATACACGACGATCTTCATCCATAAATAAATGTGCATGTGTCATTTCACATATTAATGATAATCATAAAATATAAGGATTATTACACATGCTTGCGGATAGAAATATCTGATGACACCAAAACATGTGGAATTCCTACAGGCGGGTCTGTTTTTATAATCTTTTGTCTGAGAGATTACCACATGTGAACTTCATGAGAGGAAGTCTCATATGCTTAAAAGTACTCACACCTGATGGTCTGTATGCCTTGTGTCCCATCATAGTATGTCATCAAACTCTAGATCTATATTTAAGGATATTTTTATAGAATTTCAAAGTTCTCATCACATCAGGGAACTTCCATGACCTTATCAATGAAACAAATACTCTAGGACATTATTCCATTATAGTCATGCAGAATAATGAGAAATATAAAATAATATGTTTAATATTTAGATACATTAAATGTCCATGTAATTAAAGTACAACCAGTTGGTTCTAGGACACCAACTCTTACAGAAACTTGTCCAAAATCCATTTTATACCAATAATTAGTCCCTATATTCACTCTTTTATAATTGTATGTGTTATTGGGATATTATGAAATGGAATTTCTCCATATAAATTATGAAGTAAATAAAAAGACAAAAAGGTAACTTTCAATATATTTAAAATTTATAAAACATTGAGATATGTAAAAAATACCATATATTCAGTTATAAATATCATTTTAAAATATAAATTGATTATTTTTATCATAATAATTTATCAAAAAAAATTAGATATGTTTTAGTTGATTAAAATCATTAAGAAGCACCAATGTAGTGATTATTTAGTTAATAACAAACTAAGATAAATGATACTATAAATATTAAAAGTGAAGAAAATTGATTAGAATATTGTATTTATTTGAATATTTAGATGAATATGTCATGTAATTTTTTTTAACATAATATATTTTAAATATAGTAGTTTTTTTGATATTATGAAATTAAAAATTAATAAAAAAAGTTGGAAATTAGATTATTGTTATTTAAAATATATAATATTTTATTAGATGACTTAAAATTAATAAAAATACTATATGATATCAAGTGATTTTAAGTGTTAATAAATATAAAATATGGTCTATTAATGGACTAATTAATCTTTAATATTTAACATATTGACAAATATTTTGTAATAAGTACGATTCATGTTTAAACATTGTTTTAGCGCATCATGTGTGCTTGTTTAATAATTAATTTGTAAAAAAGATGTGATCTTCATGTTTTGAATTATATATCATATTTATAATTATGGGATTTTTTTAATAAATAACACTTTATTTTATTCTAAATGGTTATATTACATAGAATAGAAAACTATATACTTTAATAATAATAAAAATGTTTAAATAGGGGAATCATAGATGTTAAAGAACCATTTTATTATAATGAACATATTTTTTGTGGGGTAGGTTTAAATCAACCATTCATACACTTAAATTCAATTTTTCTATTTTTAGGAACTTTAAGGTTGTTAGACCTCCAATTAATGAATACCAATTAGTATTTAGAAGAGTTCCACTCCCCCACCACTTTAAAAAGAAAAGAACTGTACCCCATACTCAAATAAAACCTACTTAGTCTCAGCCAATATTTGTCAAAATAGATTCCCAACATCCCTCACCCAAAAATTAAATCCTCCCTTATAGGTGAAAGGCCTCCAAGTAATACCATTGGTATAAACCAAAAAGAGTTACCCAACATTAAGGTAAAATTTTCCAATGATCTCTTTTATTCATTTGACTCTTCAATCCATATACTATTTTATTTATATTATTAAATAAAAAATTATCTTAAATATTCAATGATGTTTTTATGTTATTAATTCTATGTAAACATCAACACACCTCCATCTAATGCGTAACAAACATACTGATTACGGTGAACTAATTCATCATGATAAGATGATGGTTTATTTTTCCTTTACCCCCACTCATGGTGGCCATTATAATGGAAAAAAATATTTATATAGGATATATATGATATTTATTTATTACTTATACTTATATAATAGTTTTAATAGACATAACCTTAAAAATTTTCAATTTTTGTTAATACGGTAACATTATTTCAGTAAGTGTGGACTACTTCCCCCTCGAAGCGATGAGATTCATTCATTCATATGTACGACCTACCATCTCCATGAATAATGCACTTCATTTCTTATCTCAAAATATTATGGACTGTTATAAATACTTATATACTGAATATATAATATAATTAATTCATGGGTGAAATTTTGGATTTGAATAAATCTTGATATATGATATAGGAAAAACTAGTAACATGTCAAAAAACTGATAAAACTATCGAATTAACAGCCAAAATATTTAAAATAATGATAGTTTGTAAACAAAAGGGAAATAAAATATTATAAGATTTTAGTATATTAAATAATAAACATGATTATGGTTCTAGTATATGTTAGTAAAATTTTCTTAAACACTATTTAGGAGGATAAATTCTATACAAAATAATGATGGATAAGTTAAGATTTTTTGTCTCAATTTACAATCCATTTAGAATTATTTTTTTATGCACCAATTCCATTTTTTGTCTATATACTACTCTTGGACTTGATATATCATGAATATAATTATTCTCATGACATTATAAGTTTCATTTAATTAATTGGTTATTATGAATTAAATGATTTACAGTAGTATGTGACACTTTGGAATGTTTAAAGATTATTTTTCCCCAAGAATGTTTTAATGTTAATAACCCTTGTTGTTACTTATCCTCCACTGAGGTTTCATTGATAAATTCATATTATTTATTCAATATTTTAATTTTATGTCGAAAATTATTTCTCTAATATATGTTGAATACATAAAACTGGTACGAAATGGGTGAAGCCTGATTATAGATAGACCTTTGATGCATCAGTAGTCTCATAAGATGAAATATTTGGCCAAATCAGATGGGTTTTTACATAATACGTTGAAAAAAATCTTGTGAATGGTATTTATGGTAATGGTTACATGTACTTAAGAATCATGTCTTACAATAATATTAAATTTCCATCATTTAGATTATGTTTTTATTTATCCATGAGATTTTGTGTCGTCATATCTATGGATACATTTCATTCCCTATTTTTTAATTTAGATGGAATGAGTTTAAGATTACTATATTTCCATATTGATATTTCATTTTATATTTATTTTAATGTCTTGTGTTATCAATTATTTACCTTTATTGGTTAATTTATTTTCATTTATTCCTCTTTACTTACCCTTAATGAGCATTTAAACTCACTATTACTAAGATTCCTTTCACCAAGTTATGAAGAAGATATATTTGGATAATGTTTCAAGGATGTAGTTTATTTATTTTTATTATGTATCATGTTTGTATATACATTTTCCAAATTTATTATGGGTATCATGTGTGTAAGTTTGTTTTCTATGACTTCTAAATTGATCGGTTCATTGGGGTTGGATTCATTGCTATCATTCCAACGTAATAAAATAATTCAATGGCTTCAGGTTTCTAGTTTAGGAAATTACATTGTGAAAACAAATTCATTTTTTGATCATGCATGAGATCTTTATAGTGTGATGTTTTCATGAAACATCACACCTTGAACTACTGTTTCACATCATGAATTGAAAATTCAAGACTTTAGTGTTCCAGATATCCCATGATCCATGTATTGATTTTCTTATATGATATATTTTGAGTATTCAGTGGGGTTCAATCAATGGGAATAGGTTGATCTGCTCATGTGGTGAAATATTATTTACATCATGAATTATCTTATTTCCAAAGGTTCATGACATAAAATTGGATTAACGGCCAGCATGAGTCCTATCAGCATAGATTTCATTCCATATATGAACCTTCTTGATATGAATGTATTATTCACAGCATGAAACATTTGTAATTCCAACATTCAACAGAAATTACTAAAAACTATTCAGTTTTCAATTACTATATAAAAATTAAGCACAAATCAAGGAACCAGATCATAAAAGGTATATGAATCTTAATTATTTAAAAAAAAATGTTTATATAATTTAAATATATCGAATCCCCCAATAATTGAAAATTTTCTTATACAAAATAAATATGAATATTGATAGGGATATCAAAGGATAATTGGTACTGTCTAGAATAAATAATTAACAAGAATTGTAAAAAAACAAGTATTTGTATAAAATTGTTAGGCCTTATTAAAAATCCATAGAATGAAAACTAGTCATGAATCATAATCATGTTTTTTTATTAAAATTCCATTTTATTTGATCATTCCATATCAACTATTCCTTATGTGACCATGTAAACATTTTAATTTAAGTTACCATGAATTTTACTCATCACTGAAGGAAAAATACAACTGGATTTATGCTCATGACCTAAATACATTCTATTAAACCATAATATTGCATTGAATATACTTTCTCTATTCAATAAAGACATATATAAAAATTAATCACAGGGTATTTACATTAGGATTATAATAGTTTTAAGGCTCATGATATGTATGTATTATTGCTATAAAATGATTAAGGAAAAATTAAGATGATAAAATATACAATATAATTCATTATATATAAAATATAAGCTTAGTAAAATACTATTTCCCAAAATATAATATCATCTACCACTCCCCCCAAAGAGAAAATTACAAGATCATAAACTATGTAACCATAATGAATGAATACCCTCTCTTATTGTGTGTTTTGTTAATTCTTTTCTTTCAAAATATAATATCTAGATAAGTCTCACATCTTAAATGTACCCCCATTTTATTTTATAATCACTATTCTAGTAATGGTGATATTCGAACCAAATAAGAACATACCATATTTTTCATGAACCATAAAGATAGATAATTAAATAAAATTAATGTAATCATGAAAATACCCCCAATGTATTATGGAAACACCTTGAATTATACTATCAGGAAACCAAATATCATTTCTTCTGTAAACAACCCCTTTCCTAGAGTCATTCTATCAAATATCATGAAAAAAGAAAAGTGTCAGGTAGGAAAGGATAACATAGTATTATAATGATTATTAATAGAGTCAAGGTAATTCATGGATTCTATAATCAATTAGAATAGATATACATGGGGAACACAAGTATAAGGGAAAAATAAAAAAACTCCTCAATCATTTCAAAAGTGAAATTTTTCTATCATATATTTACTAAGAATTCAATGGAAGTAATAATAGGTTCACATGTAATAGGTATCTCAAATGAAATATACATAGAAAATAATGGGAAATATTAGTTCTAGAATCCTATTGAGGACTTAAGTACTTATAATAAAGGCAAATAATTCATGAAATATTAACCTAGAAATAAGTTAATCAATGAAAAATTTTAGGAATTCAGAATCAGGATCAAAATTTTTGACTCTAAAGTCCCGTAAGAATCCTATACATAAATATGAAATTAGATTCTAAAACATATTATATAACAATTTCTCTTTTATTCACATGTTGTAATGAAAATTTTGTGTAAAATCATGTATTCTATGAAAAATGTTATATTATCCTAATGAAAATAATAAAAATCTCAGGTACTAATCGATAAATGCCACGACCCCCCCCCCCCCCCTCCATAAAATAATATAGTGTTCCCATTAGTTTGATATAATATAGGAGAAATTAGTAAGAAATATTTTCAAATAATGTATGGAATTAAAAATAAAAGAAAAATAAGATCTCCCTTAATGAGTTTAATGTGACTAAGTAATGAGTAGATCATTCATGATAGCTAATTTTTTATAGAAAGAAAGATATAAAAATAATTCACATGCACAATTTTGAGGTTAAAAATATATAATAAATAATGAAGAAAAGAATACATTTCTAATAGATGAAATCTAAATAAAATTTTATTCCATTATGATGAATTCAAAGGTATAATTAAACTCTAGAAAGTGGCCACACAACATAACCAGAATACTATAATAGAATTTACCAAAAACATAAAGAAAGGATGAAAGATATGTTTCCTCCAATAATTTATGAAATTTAACATCCTCAGCGAGACATATGGACTAAGTATAATCATTGAGGTCAATAAGATTACCATTTCATAGCCACATTCCATAAAAACAAGTCATATCCTCCAATTATATAGAATTATTTTTGGGGTTCATTAATTATGTGGGTACCATGTGGAAGTGAAAATAAGATAGTAACATCATTTGTAAAATTCCATGGATAGCCTAAGTGGGATCCCTATATACCACCAGACTTTGGGAAACGAAATAGTAGGTGGAACCAAATGGAATACAAGAGGTAAAGAAGCCATCAATATAGTTTCATTTGATAATGGAATGAATGGAAATTATGCTAATGATGAATGAGAAAAATTAAAGTCATTATATAGTAGATAAAAGGTGATATTGGTTCCATTTTATTTCACAATACACATTAAAATGTGGATGAGAAAAAAAGAAATCAAAACTATCCCCATGAAGAGTAAAATAATGTGGGTGGTGGATCAAATGTGGTAACAAAAATAAATAAGAGAATAATCTATATGGGAAGTGGTGGTGGTTACCAATCAAATTATAGGATAATTTAACTACAATATAGAGTTAATGATAGAAACAGTTTTCTAGTAGGAGGAATGTAATCTAGGAAAGTGGTAATATATTATGAATCAGTAGGTAGCTCTATAGTGGGAGAAAATGAAGATAGATGGGAACTATGGATATAAATTTTCAATGAAGTTCTAGAAGTATGGACCCAAAAAGTTATGTCATTCCAAGTATCAATAGTGACCTCCTTTCCCTTGCATGCGTACTTGAAGATGTAAATGATATGGGTATCATGATTTTTGATCTTTTGAGTAAAGTGGAGGTTGTTTTCATCTAAAGGGTAGAAGGAGGATTGGAGTGAGTGGTTAGTGGATAGGTTGAAGGACTATCTAGAGAAAGGAAGTATCAAGAGTAAATTTGTAATGGATCTTTGAAAATAGGATTTATAAGAATAGGAAAATTTACATATGGTTCTTTAGGAGGTGGAAGAGAATAAAATATTTCTCTCATATACTCGCCAATTAATCTAAAATAATGTGGAATATATATGAAGTACTTGAAACTAAGGGGTTTTCGGACTGTGAGGGTGCATATGTGATTGTACCTATAGCTCAAACACAATATGGTGACCCTATCTATAACCACTGAGTGTTCTCCTCATCAGAGATTTCATGAAACTCAAGTTCCCACTCATAATTTTTATCAAGATTTTTAAGCAATACCATTTTATATAGGAGGATGAAATCAATGAATTTCATGGTTGTCAGAGAATTAATTAGACATCAAGAGTTGAACACCCCCAGATGTCAGGATATGTGAGTGATAAAGCAATCACCCCTGAGTGTTCCCCATAAATTCTAGGCATACCACTTATATTAAAGAGAAACATACTTTCTCAAGTTCACCATAAGACTCCTCACACTAAATTTAGGATAAGGAACTTAAGATAACTCATTTCTTTGTATGAAGCATCACATGACTATTATGAATGGGAAAAGGAATGGTTCATAATCTTAATGTATATGTCTATTAGATGGGTATTGTACTCTATCATTGGTTCATAAAAAATATGGGGACCTATATGGACACATTTACTAGTTTTTAGGGGTATCTATTATATATTTTTCAATAAACAAAGTATAAAAGGCTTGAGATTCTGAAAAAAACATAAGATTATATACCCAAGACAACTCTAAAATATCAAAATAGTAACTCCCATTGATTTCAACCCAATCAAAATGAGAAATGGATGATGTACATGTCAAATAAAGTAGGCAACTCATGAAAAATATCTCTATAAGTCTCCCCTAAAACCTCAATAATTTGAGTAATGTGTATTCTCTATAGGGTTTAAATAACATTCCATATAACATATCAATTCTACAATACCACTAGATCAATCGTTTTATTACTCAACATGAGCTTGGCCTACATGTTTACATGGTGGAGTCTATGTTGTGACTTATAAAAATAAAGACATGGATGAATAGTCAGTGGAAGAGATCATCTCTATGAATGATGAAATGAGTGTAAAGCTGAACCATAAATGGATTGATAATAGGAGGAATCATTCTATGAAGAAGTGACTGGCTGTGATTATTGTTTTATAGTATACTACACTCCGACCTTGGACAGATTCTTGGCTAGGTTATTGGGAGGTTTCCACCTGGAAATATTCTTTTTATGAGCCATGAAAGAGTTAAATATATAGAGGGAGGTAAAATTGTCTGAATAAGGGGATAAAATAGAGGGGTTGTAGAGGAATATGAGATTATGTCATGAAGATAGGTTTTGAGTCTTGATTTTTCAATGTTTTAGAACACTCACATCATGAAATTATAATTCATTTAATAAATAGTTGGTTTAAAAAATTGAATATAACTACATGAAATATCTTGATGTCAAGTACTAGTTCATATCATAGAGAAGGATTACCAATTGTATTCCCTCCTTAATTATTTGACATCCATGGGTTCACCACCGAAAATTATTATTCCATACCAAAAACTAATGTAGAATAAATCTACAAACCTTGTTTTCCATGCATTTAGTTCTTAATTTATTTTCATGATATAGATATTACTTTTTGGGATTTCAAGTGAATATTAAAGATATGACTCAATCCTCTTGGAAAGGTTCCTAGTAGAGCCTCATACCTATCCATTGAATATGAATGTATGTTCAACTATATGTTAGATTTAAACTACTTAATGGGGGATGTTTTTAGTTATGACTAATGGTATTATCCAATGTGATTTTAATTTACTAGGTAATAATATTACGAAATAGTTGGAAATTAATTTCATACCCCTTTTTTGAAAATTCCATCCAGACTATATGCTGGTTATGCAAGGGTTGGGGATTTTGTTTGTAAATTATCACATATTTATACACATCCCTCTATAATTTTTCAAACTCATCTAGTTGGAGTACTTCATTTTCCCCCTCCCACAATGAATCCATGTTGAATTTCTTAATAACATATAATTAATGGTGTTCCAGATCAATTGGTAAGTAGTAGGGAATTCCATTGAAAAGTAAGAATAAGGTTTTTCTAGTGGTTATTTTAAATACTTTATTTGTTTCCTATAATGCATCATATAGATTCCAACACTAATTATTATGAAATAATCTCATAGTTTTCTCAAAAACTATACAGATTTATCCATTGGATAATTACTTTTTAACACTATTTATCGGGTAATAAGGAGTTCTTTTATTCTATCTAACTATATAAAACTCATGAAATTTATTCATCATGTGTTTGTTGATGTGTCTGCCTCAATCACATATGAGAAATTTAGGAATCCTAAACAAAAAAAATATGCCCCTCTTACAAAATTTAATGAAAAAAATGGTAGCATTGAGTGTGGAAGATTATGATTCAACCCATTTTGATAAAATTTCCACATAAACTAGCATATATGTTGTTTAAAATGAGTTTAGAAAGGGGCCCTTAAATTCAATGCTAGAAATAATTAAAACATAAAATTCAAAGGATTCTAGGAAATATAATTCGTTTTTCAATTATTCCCATGACCTAATAATGGTTAATGTGTTAAAAATATGTTTTCATCTCAATGGGGGGGGGGGGGGTGGAACAAAAGTGTATAAATTAAAGATTCATGGCCACTATAAGGTTAATTCCATGAAATCATCTAGTGGTTTATACATTAAAAAACTCAAAAAATATAATTACCCTTGCTTTTCATACATTAAAATTACATCATCATTTCTAAATAATTAATACATAACACAAACATACACCAAAAGGATGTGTTATTTTTCCCTAGGATACATAAAAAAATATAAATTGATACATAAGTTATATACATTATCTCCCGAAAGGTTCTACATGGATATCGGCTTTATTAGACACATCATACATAATACATATCTTCATAACATGGGGAAATGAAATATAACAAGGGGTGGGGTCAGATGATCAGTAAGGGTAAACAAAGAATATATGTATGTATAAACATGAGTATAATGGTATAATAATGTAGTTTTGAAAATATAAGATCATATCATGTATGTCAAACATCATTAACCTGAATCATGGATTTTTTTTGGCAGGTCATAAGATATGAATCAAAAGGGGATCCAGAGAAGAATCCATGAAAAAATAATTTATGAATAAGGCATGGAATTGTGTTAAACAAATTAAAATGTAATATTATACCATATAAGTAATGGAACAGTTACATGATTGATCAGGGAACTTCCATAAGACTACAACTACCAGGACAGACACACCACCATTCTTAATCATAGTTATTTCCTTATAAGGGATCAGGTTTTCATATCTTCCCATAGTGGATTGGGTTTCCCCATCGTCCCATAGTGGATCAAGATTCCCCATGTTCTATATTGGATCAAGCATGTATAATTGATTCCCATAATTGTCTCATGAGATATAAATCTTTACCCTATTCATTGGAGGAGGATATAAGTCAAACCCATCACATAATTAAATCATACATACATCTTCCAGAGGATAATAAAACATTCATCATATCATGACCCATAAAAAATATAGGCTTCATAAACATCATAACGTAACCCATGAAATGAAATGGTTATCATAAACATGTAATCATATTATAACTTGTCGAAAATATAAAGGATCATTAATCATTACATCAAATCATTACCTATGAAAAGAAGCCGGTTTCATAAGCATATAACCCTTGGATGAAAATGGGTTTCATTCAAATAATGAGATTACATCATAAATCATTAAGATTAATAATATTAATTAATAAATTGGATAATTTACCCCACAAAGTAATGATTAACACAAATATATTTTATTATATATGGTAAGTAATTTTAAATGATCCTTTAAAATTATTTCATTAGGAAAATGTCCTTTCTTCTTTGAAAATTACATTTAAAAATATGAAGCCTTATTGAATGTTTTTTATATGAAATTATATTCTAATACATATAAAGGATTATTTTAAAAACATAAAAAAATTTAAAATCATTTTTCCAAGAAAATGTGTTAAAATTATCGTTTGAAAAACATTTTGAGATGCATGGTTTTTTGTATAAAATAGTTTTTTGACTAAAATGATAAATGAGGTTAGATATTTCATAAAAACTGTTTTTTAATTATCTCAAGTACCAAAGAGTGGTAAATGGTTCTAATAAATTAGGAAATCAAAAATAAATAAAGGAGAAAAAATTATTTATTATTCATGAGATATCGATAATAATATTTCATCAATGGAAGCATAATCACACACAATCCCATAAATGATAAGATTGATGTAACGAACTCTAACCACATGGTATCTTTGAATCATACTAACCATGTAAAAATTGAAATTAAATAAAGATTAAAATATCATTTAAATAATCATATTCATGATATAACATGAAAAATTGAAGTATATACACCTCATTAAATAATATAGGTTTATAATAATACATGTGTCTCAAAGAAGGAAAATTATGAAAAAAACTATGTACTGATTTTGTAAACTTTCAATAGTAAAACCCAATTAAATAGATATAATAAAATGGATATGTAAATAAACATAAATTTAAGAATAATAATAAAAAAATACATAACTAGGTATTATAGACAATAAATTAAAAAAATTATTAGTTAGGGAGGCAAAAGTCTCACAAAAATAAAACCGAGACTAGAAAACCCTTACCTTATGTCATAAATCTCAGTGTAATCATTCAAATATCATGCCTAATAACTATATGATTATTAAATATCTAAAAAAACATAATATTATATATAATACCATATATTATGTTATTTTGACATTATACATCTAGTTTCTTAATAAATCTATGTTACTGTTATGTTTCACGTAATATCTGATTTATTTTTATTATATATTTTGACTTATTATTATTGATTCTCTTACATAGATCATGATTTAATTATGTTAATAAGGTAAAAATTTATGAAAATATAATATATATCATGAATATATTTATTTTTTAAAATCAATTAATGGTATAAATAGTAAATGAAATACACCATTCTTGGAGACGAAAGGCCTTATGTACTCTTGAACGTTGCTTCCGTTTTATTGACATTTTGAAAGAAAGAAGAAGAATTAAATATATGTATATATGTATAAAACATATTTCTAGTATAATTATTATTTAATATTTATCACATAATTTTACTAAACCCATCATTAATACATTACATGTAATGTGTGAATGAATCACATCACTTTGAAGAGGCAGTAGTCCACATGTCCACAAAAAAGCTATTGTGTTAAAAAATGTATAAATAATGAAGGTATGTGTTATATAATAATTTAAAAAGCATAAAAAATAAAAAATATCATTTATAACATCTAAAATACTATTTCTATCATTATTACCACACATGATCATAGGAAGAGGGAAAATAAATGACATCATTTCACAAGGCGGTAGTCCTCCTTACACATGAATGGTAAGTTCATTACCCATTCGAAGGAAGTGTGTTTGATGGATGATCTAAAAAATAGAATAAAAATATCCAAATATTCAGTGTACTGATGTTATTACATAATAATTTATTAATATTATATCATGGGGTGGAGAATTAAAGTAAAACAAAATATCACGTGGAAGGATGTTACCTCTTATTTGGGTAACTCCTTTTTGTTTCCATCAAAGGGAGTCATTGGAAAGATTTCATCTAAATGTGAGGATTATAGGATTTATGTAGTAGATTTGAGAGGATATTTTAGTAGTTTTTGGCTGAAAAAATGGTCTTGAGTGTTGTGAATAAGTTAGGGGGTGATTACCATTTTATATTAAAGGAGGTGAGAAATTCTTGTAAATATAAAATGGTAAACACTATTGAGAGGTCTCCCTTACATCATGTGACCCCAATAATTTTAATTTTTTTATAAAATATATAATATGATAGAAATATGTCCATCTTATGGATTTTATACATATGTCTAGGTTATTTCACCTTTTAAAAATAATTTTCTACCATTAAGTAAAAATGTTTTTTCCTTAAGCAATGTAATTAATTTTCATTACATTCACTAATATTTTTGGTCAAAATATTTTTTGATATTATTATAAATTATAAATTACCTTCTTCAAGAAAAATTAATATATTTTTCCAAATTATAATCCCATTAGTTGGAGAGATGAATTTAAAACTAACCCCACATACTTTTTATGACATCGGGTTTTTATGTGAAAATGTTTGAAAGTTTGAAACATTTTAATATCAAATTTGAATATGAAATTGTGTAAACTATAAAAAATTTGATTAATTTATATAATATTTATATAATTAAACTTAAAAACAATTTAACATTTAATCCATGAATATAAAAAATTAGATCAAAAGCATTTTTTAATTAAAATATATTATTTTTCACTATTCATCCAAAAATGTTGTTTTCCAGAAAAATCAAAAAACTAATTCTCTTTTATAGACATTATGAATTCAAAAATGATGATTATTTTCTCAAATTAAATTTATATAAGTTCCTAAATTAGTTTTATAATTTTTCATTGAAGGACGTAAAAAGTTGTTCATTATGAGAAAATAATATTTTCAAACATATAATGAATTTATAAAAAAATGAATTCATTATTATAATTATGTTTTTTTATATAAAAATTTAAAAAATGATATTTTAAAAGTATTTATTAATATTCATATTAATATTTTAATGACTATTTTTTAATAATATAATTTAAATGGTCATAATAATAAAATTTTGTTTCGTGGAAACACTGTGTCACATGTAACACAAGTTATATTGATGTTGTTCTTAGTGAAATATTAACTTGGTATAGTGTATAATATACGCTTAAATTAGTGTAGATTTCAGCCAAATACATTAAATAATATTAGTTTATTCAAAAAAAATGTTTATAAAAACTGGAGGTGATACATTCTACCACCCCAAAAAATACAATTTGTCCTCGAATTTCATCATTATGATATAAAAAATTATGATAATTATACCCCATCATATCTTTAAGTTCCCATGTATGTTCCTCTAACAGGTATATTCTCATGAAAAAAATAATCAATTAAGTGGTCTTTTTTTGTAGAACATTCTCTATACAATCTATAATTTCAACTCATTGTTCCTCAAAAAATAGATCTTCCTAGTTGTATGACCTAGGAGTTCAGTACATGCAAAGTTTCAAGTATTTAATTTCTCAGAATAGATACATGGAACACATTGTGGACTTGAGAAACATTTTTTGGATGTTCTGAGTTATTTTATACCATCTCGATATGATCAATAATTTCAAAGGGACTAATACGAGTAGGGATTAGTTTACCATTATTACCGAACCTCACAAACTTCTTCCCAGGAGAAATTCATAAAAAAAATATTCTTACCAACATTATATTCTATATTAATGAAATGGTTATCAGTATGAATTTTCTACCAACATTGACCTTCCTTGATATGTTTCTAAATGGTCCTAATAATATTGGCCGTTTCTTCATCAATATGAAGTCCCAATTTATTTATTTCTCTAAATTCATCCCGAAACATTGGAGATCGAAATTTATTCCCATATAGTGATTCATAATGTTCCATCTAAATGCTTGATAGAAATATATTTTTGTATTCAAACTCAGCTATAGGAAGTTGTTGATCTTTACCACCTTTGAAATGCAAAGAAAAAAATATCAATATATCCTTTAAGGTTTGAAGTTTTCTTTCAGTATAACCAACCATGTGAGGATGATAATTAGTGTTGAAACTCTATTCCATATCAAGTTCTTATTGATGGATCCTACAAAACATCGAGGTTATCCTCAGATCCCAATTAAGTACAATTTAATGTGGTACCCCATGTAACTTTTCCACTTCTTTAATGTATAAGTTATAAATCTAGTCTAGAAAGAAGTCTTATCTGATAGCAATGATGTGTGTTGACTTAGTAAGGTAATCAAATACCAACCATATAAAATTAAACCCTTTAGTGGGTTTGGGGAGTCCAAAGAAAAAATACATAGTGATGTTCTCCCATTTCCATTATGGTATGGGTAGTGGATATTGTAACACCCCATGATTTCATAGTATGTTATCTCTCCAAAGTAGTTCATTAACTTATGCTACACGGAACACCGAGTTTGAGTGCACCAAAACTTACCAAACTAGCCATTAAAAAAACAGGTTATTAATAATACTAACTAGATTTTAAATATTATATATCCTATATAATTTTACCATTTATCTTTTCTGTTTCTTAGACAAAATATAAGAAAAAATCTATTTTTAATATAAATGTGGTATTTTTAAAAAAATGCATTTTTATGGATTTTATTGGGGAACCCTTTTTAAATCCAACATTTGAAACTTTTATTTATTCAATTTGTTGAATTTAAATTCTTCTTTATAATCAGGACATAAATATTTAGTTTGGATTAATTTTTTTTACTTTCCTGATAACTTTCATATTTTGGTCAATAGAGAAAAATACTACATTTTAATTGAAAATAACTTCTTTAATTGAAAACATTTATAGTGATAAATTATGTATTCGAATGGTTTGGAAGTATTATTAGATTATATTTTTTTCATTTATTACAATTTAGGTTATTATAAGTAATTTCACATTTAAATTTGATAAAAACACATGTCAATCTTTTGATAGTTTTAACTTTTAAAAAAACCTACTTTATGGTTTTGAAAAAGAGAATTAATTTTAAATTAATTAATGCTATATCTATGTTTTGAATTTGGTAAAATGGAATTCAATTTTTAATTCAGAATAAAAAAATTACATTAAGGTTAATTTTTGGTATTTGTCTGAAAACATCTAATTTTTTATGAATAGTGAAAAACGTTGCGTTTTTGTTTAAAACTGACTTTTTATTTCAATAAATATTTTTTTATTTAAATTTATTTTAAGTGAAAATATATATATTGTATCCATATAAGTTTAATGCAATCAATTGGAGTAATTTTATAATAAAATTAAATGTATAAAGTTTTATTGATCTTTTTACCGTCTTTTACCCACCTTCTTGGAGCTTTTTCAAATTAAAAAAAACATAATTTTACCTCTTATGTGAGTTGAATTTAAAAAATACAAGAGACACGGTTGATATCAGTAAGTAAAATTTTGTTCAATAAGATTAAAATAATTTTTGGTGGATAGTATCTTTTGACTTTTATTTACCATGATTAAAAGTAAATAGGGTAATTAAGGGTAAACATGATATTATAATTACCGTAACACATATCCTAATTCTATTAGATAATTTTAATTCGAAAAAAACAAAATTAGGAATAAAATATGATCCTTTTTGGTCCACATGGATTACATCAGGACATTTATTTTTTTTAAAGAGGAGTTAAAATATTTAAATTCAATGTTTATTAACTAAATTGTTTTTATTATGGGATTATAAATAAGATAAATTGAACTATAAATATTCATAATAAAGGTAAAAATATTTCATACATAATGGTATTTTATTTATAATTTTTAGATATTAAATAAATAATTTATTTATGAGACAATGATGATACAATAATTACCATCATAATGAAATATTAGAATAATTGATATTGTAAATATAAAAATAAATATAATTTGATACTTTTTATAAATTACACTAATTTATAGTTTATTATGACGTGTCAAGGCTGATTAGATATTTTTTTTTGAAGTGATACGGTTTTTATGACTTAAAAAACAAGATACAAAATATTGTCAAAATTGTCATAAATTAGTTTTTAAAACAAGTACTATATTATTGGTCGATATAATATTCCGAAAAATGTAAGGTTCATCCAAAGAGATTAAATAATATTATATATTTGATTAATTAACCACTTGATGTTCTCTTGAATGTATATAGTATGTTTATAAACCATGTAGTTTAAGAATACAAATAGACACAGAAACGTTAAACTATTTAACTAAGAGTTAAATATAAAAGATAAGGTTAATATTGTGACCAAAACCTGTATAAAACCCATTGGATGAGTGGTTTTCGACCCATCTACACCTTATCATATAAATAAATCATTTTGGATCAATTAAAACCAAAAATTATTTTATTATAAAATAATATTTCAAGCTTTTCCTAAAGTGACCCTCACCTCTCTTATAAAAGGGTACTTCCCCTTCTCTTAATTTCACACCTCCAAAGCCATTTGGATATGAAAAAACCTTCCAAAAACCTTCTAAACTATTATACCTTCAACCTTGAGGCCATAAATTGTTCAGAAATCCAACCTAAGGGGCCCTTTTGATCAACTCAAAATGAAACACCCGAAGAAGAGGTAATAATTTCACCACCATCTTTCAAGTTCTTTTCTTATTCCACTTCCTCATCCTTTGTTGTTTTCATACTAAAATAATAAATTCAGTACCTTCTGTATACTGTTATTTTATTATAAATATGGTAATCCATATTCGTTATTTTATCCATCCTATAATGACAAAGTTACCATACGTGTGTACGTACAGCTTACCGTCTCCACGTTATGGTGTAGTTTGTTATTCAAACACTTCATTATTTGGATGGGTATAAGAATTAATATAAATTTTTTAAATAATAAATATAAAATTTTAAGGATTATTTATATATTATATACCATCCAGTTACATATGATTTCACCGTCAATATAATGATATCGTCGCTCGTGCGTACGTATAGATTACCATCTCCACGACGCGAAAAGATTCATTTCCACGTTCAACATTCAATAATGATTTTAAAAATATAAATTATTAGTAAGTATGTAATATATGACATAATAATTCTATTATATATATATAAAATTACATAAATACTATGCACTTACTTACATTCAATACGATATGAAAATGGAAACAGCGTTTATGCATACGTACAACCTACCATCTCCATAAACGGTGCCTCTCATTTCTTATATCTATCTACTATAAATATTTATATTCTAAATATATATGATATATATAAATCAATGTATATATTATAGAAATATTTAAATCATGATCTAAATGATATGATCAAGAATAAAAAGTTAAAACATGTACGACAATCAAAGTGATTATTACCTGAAATGTTAATTTAACATGAAAATAATTATTAAATGGGTAGTATAATGGAATAAATAAATCATGTATGATATAATAAATATGAATATAGTTTTGTTATAATTTAACAACATTCTATTATCATCATACAGGAGGTTAACCATACCCTTGAAAAATGGAAAGTGCAAGGTAAGGGTTAATTCTACAATCTCTTCATTATCCATTGTTGTTTTTATGTGAGTATCTACTGGGACCTCTTTATCATCCACATCCATGTTTTATAAAAATATTTTCAAAAGGAGTATTTAATGGTTTTATGGAAGGGAATATTTAACTTTATCATCAGTTTAAATGGTCTAAATATTTATTCTTCTAAATCATTCTTATGAATGTCTATATTTTCAAAATGGGTTTTAATGATTTATTTATATGAACATGAATGATTTTAAAATGTAAATTCCATTAAAAAGATTCAATGTGGTATGGGACACTTAGATTCCAAAATTTCTTTAAATTTCATCCTTTTATAAATTGTTTGACTTTAAAATATTTTTATGAAAAAAGGATATTTCTCTCAAAGAGGTTTACAAATCATTTTCATCTATGTCAACATCATGTGATAGATTTTCAACTTTTTTAAAATTTATTTATTATAAAGAAAATATTCCATATTGTATTGATGGTTTTGTGATATGTTTGATTGTGGGTGTGTTAATTTTTTACTATTCATGGTTTATAGATAAAGTATTGACATTTCGTATGCTAGTTTTAATCCAAATATTTATGTTATGCTTAAACATTTTAATATGGGGAATGCATTGGACTTAGTATGTGACGGGTGGAGCCCGTTATATCTCTTCAATTCATTGATATTTCCCATGAAAAAACTATTATCTTGTCACAAGGCCTTGCAAAAATCTTATTTTTTGTTTTGGCACAAGGCCTTGACTATGTGGTTAGGAAGTCTGAAATTATGCATTCCAACATTATGAAATTTGATATTGATATTAAATTTAATTATTCGACATGTAGAATATCCATGTGAATAAGTAAATGGCATTATTTTATTTATATTTTCCATATTATATTGAATTTTAATTTTAAAAGGCTTCTGTTTTTGTCTTATTCTATTCCTTAAATGTTTATATTTATTTATGAATGTTTCCACTATATTGTTATCTTTACTGAGCATATAAGATCAACCCTTTATATATTTTATTTCTCCTATGATTCCAAGATGTGTATTACGATTGATAAGTAGTGTTATCCTAGGGGTTAATGGCATTATAAATGGATAATTTATGTTTTGTTTTGTTTTTTAATGTGTAATGCAACTTTCATGTATGTAATTTATTTTCCAAGACTCCAAAACTTGTCAGTCATTCGAGACATGATTCCATGTAATAATGCAAATGTATTAAAATAATTCACCAACTATAGGCTTCTGGGGTTGGGGAATTGTATTTGGTATCAGATTATTTTTATCAAGAACCTTGGAAATAGATTTAGATATACTCTGAATAAATAACATTACCCTAAGATAGACTTTGAGGATTAGTATAGTTGAACTTCTTAGAATATTTTTAATGTAGATATTTTGGGTATTCTCTAAGAAATGCATCCTTGTCTGGATATGAGTAGGTAGAGGCGGCTCTGGCACAAATGTACCTTGGAGTTAAAACTTCGACCAAGAGTTTTGGGCTTGACCTAGGGTATCCTGGTACATGACAACGAGCCTTGTTTCACTGTTGGTTACGACTCTCCTGGGGATATGCTTAGGATAATTCACATTTTCATTATAATCCATTATTATGGATTTAGGAGTAAATACTTCGTCAAAGAAAACATTTTATGAATATAGATTATATTTATAATCTTTTCAATATATGTTAGGTATTTTACATGTTTCGAATTATGTATTACGATTCATAAACTAACATAGGGTATGTCATTGTTTAGAAATGGTGAATATTAGATGGAATGAGAATTACAAAAATACACATGATCAAAAGAGTAAGACTGATCATATCTTTCAGGTTATTATGCCAATATATAAAAGGGAAATTGTCTCCCACGTATTCTAATCCAATGAAGAAATAGTATCATGTTTTAATAAGATAAGAAAATAAACCTATGAGTCCTATGGATTTTAATGTAACAAACAGAAGAAAAGGATGGAAGAAAAAAATATAGATAAATAGAAGAGAGGAAAGAAGGAGTTTCCCATAGGTGATAACTGTGGAAACATTCACCGTGGTAAATACATGAAGTGAATGGGAGTTTTTTTATAAGTGTGGAGAAAAACAACACCAAGTATGTGATTTCAAGGTAATGAAAAAGGTTTCTAATGTACAATGCTTCATCTGTAAGGAGTTGTGACACTATGAAAATCAATGTCAAAATCATCAAATAATACCACAAATGATTCTGTTAGATAATAATCATGTTATGATACTACTGAAGATGAAGTGGAATGATTAGAGTTATTATGTTGTTATTAATGTATTGTGTCATTTGAGTATTGTATTAATGATTTAAATGTTATAAGAATTATAGAGTATACAAGGATTGAACTGTAGTACTATTTCATTAAGGACTTGAGATTCTGTGGAACCATGAAAAGTGACTCAATAACAGGTTAATTGTTTTTTAGAAAATATATGGTTGAGGGAAAGATAAACCTTATGATGGTTATGATACTGAGGTAGTGATTTTGGAATAAGATATGATTTATTTGGATAAATTATATTGGATATTGTTGACTACCTTGAAACTGATTTATGATTTGTATATTCCATCATTGTTGGAGTTTAGAACATTTTTGGATATAAATAGTATATCCACTATTCTATAAGGAATAAGGGAGAATTAATTTAATCAATAAGGTTTTATTGAAATTCATGGTGTTTCTGTGTTTTAATAGATTACATGATGAAGGTATTCACATATTATTATGTAGAAAAAATGATCTTCATTGTGTTAACCTTCCTTATAAATTTTGAACAATGAGTTTGGACAAGAGTATTTTGGACAGGTCTAAAGGTAGGAATGGATTAAGGTAAACATTGGATACTACTGTTTAAGGTTAAAAAAACATCTTAATATTTTTTTTAATGTTATAAAAAGGACAGCCTAGAGGTCAGGTGACAGCCCATCGTGTCCGGCAAGGCTGCGAAACTTGAACTCGCAACCAAAGGGCGACAAGGGTGGATCACCTACCACTAGCATACATGATGTCCTAGTTTGTATAATGTTGTTTTTTAAATAGTCTGACAAATTAATTATAAATTCATTATTATTGGATCCCTATATATTAGGATAAACAGAATATTTTTGAATTCTATTATATTTTGGACTGAATGATGAGTTTGTGGTAGGAATTAGTTGAAATATGAAACTCTACTTGTCAAGTATATTTTTTCCTCTTATTATAAGATTAAATTAATTATTAAACTTTAGTAAAGGTATCTTAAAACCCAAAATGTGTTATCCTAATACCTTATGTTTTGTTGAACCAACAATTTTGTAAATCATCATAGATTGATGGATTTGAGGACCTCAATTTAACACTTGTTTGTTATTGATGACATCAATAAGTCTTTATAAATATTTACATATTCATCCAAATATGTGTCTCTAATTGCCACCAATTTTCTCTTAATCGTGATCATAATTTGGTGGTGACTTTTTCATTTCCCTTTCCCTCTTAGTAAGACTGAATTTTGTTAAACAAATTTATGACGTTGTTTTTCCACAAAGGTATTATTCTATTTTAACCTTTAATTTTCATAAAAAATCAAATTGTGAGGAAATTTTTTTTTGAATGAGTGGAGAATGTAACACCCCAAGATTTCATAGTATGTTATCTCTTCAATGTATTTCAATAACTTGTGCCTCAAGTAACATCGAGTTCGAGCGCACCATGGTTAACCAAACTATCCATTCAAAAAAGAGGTTGTGAATAATATTAACCACATTTTAAATCTTATATATCCTATATAATTTTTACATTCATCTTTGTTGTTTTTAGACATAATATAAGAAAAAATCAATTTTTAAGATAAAAGCGGTATTTTAAAAAAAAATACAGTTTTATGCCTTTTAATTGCGAACCATTTTTTAATATAAAATTTTAAACTTTTATATACTCAAATTAATGAAATTGAATTATTCTTTTGAATATGTACTTAAAAATTTAGTTTGGATAAATTTTTTGTACTTTTATGATAACTTTCATATTTTGATGAATTGTGAAAAATACTAAATTTTAATTAACAAAGTATTTAATCGAAACAATTAATTGTGATAAATTATGAATTTCATTGGTCTGTAGGTATAATTAGATTATATTTTTATCATTTAATAAAATTTATGTCATTATAAGTAATTTGACCTTTAAATTTGACATAAACGCATGTCAATATTTCGATTGTTGTTACTTTTTTAAAAACCCGCTTTATGGTTTGGGAAACGGGAATTAATTTTAAATTAATTAATGAAAATCAATTTTTTGAATTTTTTAAAATTATATTAATATTTGAATTCATAATATCAAAATTATCTTAGGGTAAATTTTTGGTATTTTTCTAAAAACATCAATTTTTTGATGAATAGTAAAAATACTACGTTATTGTTTAAAACGACTTTTTATTTAAATAGTTATTTATCTTATTTAAATTTAATTTAAGTAAAAATAGATATATATTTCTTATATAAGTTCAATGTAATTAATTGAGTCATTTTATAATAAAATTAGATGTATAATGTTTTATTGAACATTTTACTATCTTTTACCCACCTTCTAGGAGCATTTTCAAATTTACATAAAACATAATTTTACAGTTTTTGTGAGTTGAATTTGAAAACTCCTAGAGACATGGTTGACATCAGTAAGTATAATGTGGTTCAATAAGATAAAAATAATTTTTGGTGAATAGTAACTTTTGCCTTTTATTTACCACAGCTAAAAGTAAATATGGTAATTAAGGGAAAATATTATATTATAATTACCCAAAACATGTCCTAATTCATTGGATAAGTTTAATTCAACCAAAAACAATGTTAGGAATAAAATATGATCCTATTTCTTCCACTAGGATTATATTAGGACATTTATTATTATGTTATTTAAAGAAGAGTTAAAATTGTTAAATTTAATATTTATTAACTGAATAATTTTTAATTAGGTGTTATATATAAAATATATTCAACTATAAATATTTATTATAAAGATAAAAGATTTCATACATAATGGTATTTTATTTATAATTTTTAGAGATTAAATAATTAAATTTATTTATGACACAATTATGATATAGTAATTACCTTTTTAATGAAATATTAAACTAATTTATTTTATAAATATCCAAATAATTATAATTTGAAACTTTTGATGAATTCTACTAATTTTATAGGTTACCATGACATGTTAGGGTTTATTAGATAAATTTATTTCGATGTGTTAAGGCTTATATGAATTAAAAAAATAAGATATCAAATAGTATCAAAATTGACATGAATTAGTTTTAAAAACAAATACTATATTATTGGTTGATATAATATTTCTAAAAATATAAGGATTATAAAAATGGGATTAAATAATATTATATATGTCATTAATGAACCACTTTAGGTTATATTGGTTGTTTAGTGTAATTTAATTAACCATATTGTGTAAGAATACAAGAAGATACGGTAAAAGTTAAACTATTTAACTTAGAGTTAAAGATAAAAGACAAGGTGAATATTGTAGCCTAAACCCATCTAAAACCTATTGGTTGAGTGGTTTTAGACCCACCCCCTCATTAGACTAGAAATAAATCATTTTTGAGCCATTAGAAACCAAAAACTATTTTATTATAAAATAATATTTCAAGCTTTTCCTAAAGTGACCCTCACCTCTCTTATAAAAGGGTATTTCCCCTTCTCTTAATTTCACACCTCCAAATCCATTTGTGTATCAACCCATGATTTTATGAGAATTAGTATTTTTAATTGATGTCTTGTGTTGTACGCGACACCAAAATTAGCTTGTACTATATGAAACACCATTTTAGCTTGCAGTATACGCAACACTATTCTTGGCTCGTGTTACACACAATTTCAAGTTCATTTTGTGGAAATTATTCTACGCCACATTAAGTATAGATTTTTTTTAATGTATAAATGAAATAAGTTTTGATTATGTTATACGCAACACTAAACAGAGCTTTCACTACACACATCCCTGACTTGGCCTGCATTACACGCAATCAAGACCATCTTCGATAGCGTGTGTAGTACGCAATACCAAGTTTCGCTAAACGAGATATTATTATAATATAATTATGGACTAGCCGTTATGAATAGTAATACCAAAATTTTGAAACATTATAAATTTATCTTTCAAAATGGAATTCATTTTTGGATTTAGAATATTGAAATTATCCTAGGGTGAATTGTTTGTTTTTTTCTAAAAAATTTCATTTTTGATGAATAGTGAAAACAATGGGTTACTATTTAAAAACCGACTTTTTATTTAAATAATTATTTATTTTATTTAAATTTATTTTAGGCCAAAATTGATACATAATATGTATATATGTTCAATATAATTCATTGGATTCATTTTATAATAATTTTAGATATATAAAAATTTTATTGAACTTTCACCGTCTTTTACCCACTACATAAGAGAATATGAAAAGTTTACATAAAACATAATTTTTTCACTTTTGTGAGTGGAATATCAAAAATACAAGAGACACGGTTAATATCAAGTAGTAAAATGTGGTTCAATAAGATAAAAATAATTTTTTTTGAATAGTGACTTTTTACTTTTATTTACCACGGTAAAAAGTAAATAGGGTAATTAAGGGTAAAAATGATATTACTATTACAATAACACATGTACTAATTCTATTGGATAAGTGTAATTCGACCAAAAACAACATTAGGTATAAAATATTACCCTTTTGGTCCACTTGGATTAGATTTGGACACTTATTATTATTTTATTTAAAGAAGAGTTAAAATAGTTAAAATCAATGTTTAATAACTAAAAAAATTTTAATATAGGGTTATGCATAAGATAAATTAAACTATAAAAATTAAATATAAATATAAAAATATTTCCCAGATAATTTTATTTTATTTATAATTTTGAGACATTAAATAATATAATTTATTCATGAAACAATGATGATGCATCAATTACCTTATTAATGAAATATTAACATAATTGATGTTATAAATACCCAAATAAATGTAATTTGAGACTTTTGTGAATTAAACTAATTTTATAGGTTAATATTACATGTTATTATTGTTTTAATTAACTTTTTTTTAACTAATAATTCTGTTTTGATTTTCACAAAAATCAATTACCAAATAGTGTCAAAATTGACATAAAATATTGTTTAAAACAAAAATTATATTATTAATTGTTATTTTATTCCTAAAAATAAAAGGTTTGGAAAAATGACTTATATAAGGTTATATATATTAATATCGAACAACTTGGCATTCGTTTGGATTTTTATAGTAAATTTATTAAACATATAGTGTAAGAATACAAGAAGACACAGTAAAAGTTAAATTATTTATCTTAAAGTAAAATCTAAATGATAAGGTTAAAATAGTAACCTAAACTTGTCTAAATTATATTGTTTGAGAGGATTTTTACCCATACCCACTTTATTTTAAAAATAAATCAATTTGGATCTATTATAAATCGAATATGACTTTATTATAAAATAATATTTTATGTTTTTCTAAAGTTGCCCCTCTCCTTCCTTATAAAAATGACACCCCTTCCCTCTTCTCTTCACACCCATTTGAGCCTTTAAGATCGTCTAACCCCTTCCAATTCCTCACTTAAACCTCTATAGTTATATCATAGAGGTTGTGGTCTTCTCTAAAGACCAACTCTAGTGCCCTAAGAAGAAGTTTAATGGAGGTGCGCCAAAGAAGAGGTAATCTCTTATACCGATTCTTTCAAGTTTTCTTCTTCTTAAACATATTCTTCATTAGTTGTTTAATTATAAAGTAATAACATCAGTATTACTTATATACTGATATTTCATTATATATATGAAACAACCCTATTTCAACTTCTATCCATCCTATGGAAAATGAAATCCCCGTGCGTGCGTACTTACAGAATTCCTTCTCCACGCCGTGGTGTAATCTGTTCTCCACCACCACCTTACCTGAATGGGTATAATGGTTTAAATAAATTACTATATATGTTTATTTTAAAGTTATATTTATTCTTAAATATAATTCATACACTTCAATACAATTCCACGATCATGGGAAAGATATCATCGCTCGTGCGTACGTACGGACTACCGTCTCCACGAACGCGAGGAGATTCATTTTCCTTGATTAACCATACAAGTATGATTATAAAGTATATATAATAAATAATCATGAAATAAATTACATAATAATTATACTGGATTTATGTAAATATATGTTTCATTTACTTAATTCCATTTAATTAAATAAGGAAACGAAAACCGCGTTCATGCGTTCGCATGGCCTACCGTCTCCATGAACAATTTATTTCATTCCATTTTCGATCTATCATATATATTTATATACTAAATATATATTATATATAAATCATGTTTTACATTCTGGAATTAAGTAAATCAGGATATATGTAATAATATCAAGAACTACATGTCGAAACACGTACGATAAATGAAACGATTTTACCCAAAACGTTGCTTTAACATGGAATTTACAAAAGAATGGGTAATATAAAGTCCTAAGTGAACCATATATGATATCATAACAATTAATATGATTATATTATAAGTCAATTAAATTATTTAAATCATTATACAGGAGTTTTGTACACGTACGAAGCATATCATACCTAAGGTAAGGGATAATTATTCCAATCTCATTCTTATCCGAGATTGTTTATTCATAAGTATTTACTGGGGTTATGTTTATTATCCATGTCCATATGTTCTCAAAATGTTTTCATAAAATGTTTACTTTTATTCCATGTATTTTTAAATTCATTTTTATGCTTTTCTACTTTTACCACATCATATCGAAGGAATCTTTCTTTTGTTTACCATATGAGGTACTTTTTGACTTTTCTGAAAAAAGAATGAGGAGAATGTTTTTTTAAACTTATACGACATGAATGGATTTTTAGAGTTTCATAACTCTTTATTTTAAAGAAGCTTACTCGACAATATTTCATGACTATTTTTAATAAAATACCTTTCTTTTAAAATTGCATGGCATTTTGTGAAAAGAAAATCATTTTGAAGAAGAAAGGATATTTTCCTCAAGAATTATTTTTAAGTGTTTTATCGAAACCATTTTCCTTGTAAGATGTCATTATTTCATATGTGTATGTTTTAAGTTTAATGTCTCTATGATTTATATGATTTCACTTCTATTATGATTAAATTATATCCATTTGTTTTATATGGATTTTGTTATGATGGAATGATGTTTATGAAACCCATTTTATTCATTGGGTTATTAAGAATGATGTATGATTATTTTGTGGCACACGAAAGAATGATTTCATTATGAGGTGGTGGGACAAATATCTCCCTCCAATGCATTGGGTAACGAGTTATAACTCATGAGATAGACATGGATGGAATGGTAAGTTATTCTTGTTTAGTGTTATAGGACTGAAACGAGGAGTGAACTCGATTCAGAAAGGGACTTTGTCCACTAAGATGGTCTTGGCAGTAATGCCTTGGCTACTATGGAAATCATATCATGTTCTTAATGGTTTTCCACAATTACATGTTTTATTCCCATTCTATTTAATCATGATTGATGTTCCATTTTGATATATGCATTACGTACTTCCATGATTCATGTCATTGCTCATGATTTTTATGTTTAGATTTTATTTTCATGTTTTTGCATTCAAATGATTATGGATTGTTTTATGTTCTCTATGTTTACCCTTACTATGGATTTGAGCTCACCCTTTTTTATGTTTTCTTTTACCCATGATTTAAAGAAATTTTGTAGGTAAGAAAATAAAAGGGCGAGATCTTTATGGGAGATGTTGAGGATCTTTCACCAAGATTAGAAGATTATATTCCAAGTTTCCAAAGAAACTAAACTATTATGGTCCTTTGGTGTTTCTTTTTGTTATGTATTACTTATTCCACAAAAGTAATGTAATTTCCGTGTACGTCAAGGTTTGGGTCTCTAAAATGTTTCTCGGCCACAACCTGCCAAAATACCATCTCCAATATCCTCCATTCACCTTAGAGGCCTTAATTTCATCAGAAAGACAACATATTAATCCATTTTGATCAACTCAAATGGAAAAACCCAAAGAAGAGGTAATAATTTCACAACCCTCTTTCAAGTTTTCTTTCTTCCACATCCTCTTTCTATGTTTTTTCTATATTAAAATATTAACTCTAGTACCTTATATATACTATGATATTATTATAAATATGATACAACCATATTCATTATTCTATCCATCCAATAATGACAAAGTCATTATACGTGCATACGTACGGCTTACCGTCTCCACTTCGTGGTGTAGTTTGTTATTCAAACACTTCATTATTTGGATGGGTATAATAATGAGTATAAATTCTTTAAATAATAAATATATCATGTTAATGGTTATGTATATATGATATACAATCAAATTACATAAAATTTTACCATCAATAAAATGATATTGTCGCTCGTGCGTACGTACGAATTACTGTCTCCACGATGCGATAAGATTCATTTCCAGGTTCACCATTCAACGATGATTATAAAAATATATATTATTAATATGAATGTAATATATGAAATAATAATTCTACTTGAGATATATATTTATGTTTATATACTTAAATAAATCTTATTCACTTACTTCTGTCCAATATGATATGAAAATGAAAACAACGTTTATGCGTACGTACAACCTACTATCTCCATAAACAGTGCCTCCCATTTCATATATCTATGTATTATAAATATTTATATTATAAATATATTTGATATTTAAATAAATGTTAATATTCTGGAAGTATTTAAGTCATGATCTAACTGATACGACCAAGAATAACATGAAAAAACACGTACGATAAAGAAAGCGATTATTCCCTATAATGTTAATTTAACATGGAAATCATTATTATATGGTCCATATAAGGGAATAAAGGAATCATATATGATATATTAAATCTTAATATGGTTTTGGTATAATTTAATAACATACTATAGTCATTATACAGGAGGTTAAACATACCCTCGACCAAAGGAAAGTGGAAGGTAAGGGTTAATTCTAAAATCTCTTCATTATCTGAGGATGTATTTACATGATTATATATGGGTAACTATTTATCATCCACATCCGTGTTTCATAAAAATATTTTCAAAAGTAATATTTTATGGTTTTATGGAAGGGACTCTTTAATTATATCATCATTTTAAATGGTTTAAATATTTATTCCTCTAAATCGATCCCATTAATGTTCCTGTTTTCAAAATGGGTTTTAAGGATTTATTTATATGGACATGAATGTTTTTAAAATGTTAATTCCTTTAAGAGGTATAAATTTTGTATGGGAAACATTGATTAAAAAATTTCTATAAATATCATATATTCTAAATTGTGTGACAATTAAATGTTTTTATAAAAAAATGATATTTATCTCAAAGTGTTTTAAAAATCATTTTCATATATGTCAACATTCTTTGATGTATTGTAAACTTGTTTGAAGTTGATTTATTTTGATTCAAATATTCCATATTGCATTTAAGGTTTTTTGATATGTTTGACTATTGATGTGTTATTTTTATAGAATTCATAGTTAATGGATAAAGTATTGACATTTTGTTTGCTAGTTTTAATATAATTGTTTATGTTATGTTTAAACCATTTCATATAAGGAACGAATTGAACTTAGTATGTGATGGGTGGAGCCCACTATAGCTTCTAGAAGCATCAGTAGGTCTCATGAGACAATCTAGTGTCTTGTAATAAATCCTTGACCAAATCTTATTTGTAGTCTTGGCACAAGAACTTGACTATGTGGTTATGATGTCTATCACTATGCATTCCAACATTATGGGATTGGATATTGATATTACATGTCATTATTTAACTAGTATAATATCGATGTGAATAATTAAATGGAATTATTTGATTTATCATTTCCATATTATGATGAATTTTATGTTTAAAAGAATTTTGTTTTAGTCTTATACGTTTCCTTAAATGTTTAGGTTTATTTATGAAAGTTTCCACTATATTGTTATCCTTACTAAGAATTTGAGCTCACCCCGTTCTATGTTTTTATTTTTACTAGGATTCCAAGAAGTGTATTGTAATTGATAAGTAGGGTTATGATATGGGATTAACTGTGCTCTCAAAGGATCATTTATGTTGTGTTTTATTTTCTAATGTGTAATGCAACGTTCTTTTATGTAATATATTTTTCAAGACTTATAAACTGACCGGTCTTATAGGATATGATTCCTTGGAATCATGCCAATGTATTAAAATAATTCACTAACTCTGGGCTTCTGGGGTCAGGGCATTATAGATGCAACATCTCCATAGGCTTTGGTCTTTTATCCTTAACTTCCTCTCATACCAACCACTATGATTTAAACTCAATGATATCCCTCTTCATGACATCCCACCAAAAGTATTCGTTCAGTTTCATATAAATATTTATTCTTATAGGATGAAACCTGAATGATAGATAATGAACTTCATCTAATTACTCATTTAAGACTCGTATGGTACAAAAAGTACATGGTTTCTAAACCTTATTGTTCCATAATTATCATGGTTAAGCGTTGGAAAATTTTAACCTTATTTTGCAGCTCTTCTTCTTCCATCTATGCCCCTTTAATATTAACATGGATATATGGTTGAACATTCAATTAAGCAAGATAATAATTTTTCACTTTCTTTAATTTTTATAGACCCATCCTTTGAAAATATAGAAATATTGGATCTTTTGTGATCCTCATCACATATATTCTTGCATGATCATTTCAACTCAAAGAATATGCATCCATGTTCCCTTTCCCATAGTGGTAATTTATTGGAAATTTATAATACTTTATCATCTCAAACCATATTATTTGGATCTTGTTTAACTAATTATTTGTGAATATATATTTCAAATTTTTATGGTCAGTATATATATCACACTTTTTTCCATAATGACAATGCTTCCATATCTTCAATGAACAAATTCCCACTGATAACTCTAAAAAATGATTTTGGAAATTTTTATCATGGATATTCAACTTTCCCATAGTATACATAATAACCAAATTATTTTATATAAGAACATATACGAATACCTTCATTGACTCATCACTATAGATTAGAAACACTTATTCACTACCAGGTAATGTAAGAACAGGTTTTTTGACTAACCTTCTCTTCAATTCATTGAAAGTTTCCACACATTCATCTATTTAGATGATCTTGGATCTTTTTAGAGTTAACATGGTCAGGGGATTAGATTTTTATACCAAATTATCCTCAAAACATTGACAATATCAAGCTAAACTATGAAAAGTACTAATATCAGTCACTGTGAATTTTCCAGGAGAACGTTCAATAGCCTCTGTCTTTGATAGAGCTACTACAATACCATATCTTGAGATTATGTGACCCAAAGTGAATCATTTTCAACTAAAATTCTCAGTTTTTAAAATATTCACACAATTTATACATCCATTGGTTCGTTAGTATAACTCCCATGTGGTATTCATTCTCTCTATTTCTCATTGAACATGGAAGAATATCGTCTATCTATATTACAACAAACTAATAGAGTTAATCTCTAAAGACCCTATTAATCAATTCTATGAAATATATGGGGAAATAGTAATACAAAAAGACATAAATATATATTCATAGTGTCCATACCTTGTATGGAATGATGTATTGGGTATATCCTCCTTCTTGAACCTCAATTAATGATATCAAAAGTTAAGGTAAATATTTTAAATGTATTGAACTCCAAGTAGATGATCAAACAAATAATCAATATGGAGAATATGATAATTTTTCTTGATTGTGATCTTGTTAAACTCCCAAAAATCAATGGATATTCAAATTGATTCATCTTTATATTTCACAAGTAGAGTAGGTGAACCTAAATATGACACACTTGTCTAAAAGAATCCCTTATTCATGTTTTGTTGGAGTTTTTATTCAATTACTACATATCAATTTGGTCCATTATATAAAAATTAAATTAAATTGGTGTGTAACAATGTATGATATCTATAAAGAACTCAACATTACGTTTTGGTGGATGTATAACCAACTCTTCTGAAAATACATCTAAAAATTCCGGAACAATATGCATATTATCGATGCTGATTTTCCCCCAACCATTTTTGATAAACATCTCTTATAAATATGAATATAGACCTTCACATTAGATTTAACATCCATAATAATTTCATAATTAATTTTTCATTGATACATTCTCATATATTGTTTTGAAATATCAAATATAACTTCCCTTTTTTTAAAATTTATGTGGGATTTATGAAGATAAAGTTAACCCAAGACTAAGACGAAATCAAATTCATAAAATGGCAGAATAACGTGATTTTTAGGAATCACATTCCCAAAAATATAATCTATAATGGAATCATAGAATTGAGTTGAAATATTTTTACCACTAGGGGTTTGAACTGCTAATTCCATATCAACTAATTTCGGTGGAATCTTAATACCCTTAAAAAATTTCTAGATTTTAAAGAGTTGGTAGATCTATAGTCAAATAAGACATTATTAGTTGTAGAGTGGATGGTATGTATTCCTTTCACCATGTAGATATGATTCCCCTCATAAAAAAGTGATATCAAAATATTTTCCCTTTCCCCTTGGCTTAATAGGTTACTGATTCCCATATTCATCACTAAATGTTTAGTTTGATCATTGGTTAGCATAATTCCCATTTTCATTACAATTGAATCATTGAAGTGTGGGAGATACATTTCGTCCACCATTCCCTTGATTAGAATCATTATCCAACTTCTTCCCATCAGTTAAACAATCAATTACCTAAAGTCCTTCCCATAAAAACATAAAATATTTATTATAACCCATAAGAAAATTTCCTCCTTGCTTATTTACACACATATATCATTAATGAATGATCCTATTCTTCACACCATGGTTTTTAGATTTTCCTTTGAACTCTATCATCCTATTATTATTAAATCCATGAGATTGATGTGTTACTCAAAACTCAATTAAAACCTTGATTTTATAATGCACTGTCTCTTCGTAACTACTAAATCCTCTTATGTCGAGTCACCTTCTGACACATGGATTTAAGACACTAAATAATATGTCAACATCCCTGGATAGTTGATAATACTAGAAGCGTATGCCGTATGTCTTGAAAAAGTGGCTTCATAGGTACTGGAAGTATCATAATCCTTTTTCTTAACCTCTAGGAACTCTTTCTCTATTTTATTATCAAGCACATGAGTAATGTAATTATTGATTAATAATTTCTTAAACTCATCCAAATACATGGATTCAATTTCATCTTTCCTCTCTGTATTATTGATTATAGTCCACCATTGGACTGCTTCACCTTCTAAATGATAAACATCCAAAATCAATTTCTCATGTTCCAAATGCTTGAGGATATAAAATATATTCTTAGTAGTAATGATCCATTTTTATCCACATGTGGTCTATAAGACCCATTGATAGAAGTTGTATATTTCATTATTAAGGACTAAACAAAATGTTTTTCCATTATTTTCTCATTTGGAAGTCCAGTATGATTCATAGAATGTGACATTTGGGTGATCATAATAATGATATATTTCATTAAATATCCCATAGAATTTTGTTTCTTATGATTAAAATTATTAAATTATCCATGGAATTCACCATTTATGCAGTTTTTCATGTTCCAGCAATTTATTAAAACAAAAAACCATTGAGTTTGAAATATTTATCATTGTGAGGAACCACATAATCATAAATATCCACTTATTTGATGTATAAATAATGAAACATACTTTAGTATATGACAAAATTTGTTTGTACTGGGTTATTTATATAAAAATCATATTTAAATCCTTCATGATAGTTCATGAAGTTGTTTTTTAATTCCCTAACCATATCCCTAGGGAGTGTCAAACTAGGAGTTCAGAAAAGCCCATTGTGGTGCACTAGTTCTCAATAGAGTCTATCTTAAGGTGGTGTTTTTTGGGTTGTTACCCCTATATACATATGTTTCATATAAATTTTCACTTGTATTATATTTATAGGTTTTTTTTCTAGGAAACCAGAAGCTCTATCCTCTTACAAAAATATAAGACATTTTCCTATACATTTCTTCATACATAGAATTATCCGTATATGTATCTTAGGGTTCTCATTTTGGTTTTCAAATACTTTTTTAAAAAGAGTAAATAAAATTTTTCTCTAATACAAACTATAATGAAATTATCTTTTCATACATTAACATCACATCATTTTTGTGTAATACTTAACACATTACACAAATAGACACCCAAATATTGTGTTAGTTTAGTTCCCTTAGAAACATGGAAATAAACATATGAATATATAAGTGAGCTAAATTATCTCCAACAAGGTTCTTCATGATTGGGTACCTTCTTAGAAACAATATACATATATCTCCATAAATTGGGGAAGTTAAACATAACAAGGGGTGATCTTAGATGCTCAGTAAGGGTAAAAAAAAGAGAGATATGTATGCATAAACATGAGAATAATGGTATAATAAAATGAAAATGACATTAAAATATTATTCCACTAATATTAATGATCATAAAAATGAATCATGGAATAGAGATTGGATTTTCATAATATATGAATCATATGGGGATGTAGAGAACTATCCATGAAAGAATAACATATTAATAAGACATGGAATTATGAAAAACACATAAACATTTAATATAATTACCTATAAGTCAATGTGAATATATGAAATATATCATAGAACTTCAGGGGGACTAAACCTACTAGTGGGTGCGACACACCACCATTCCTAGTGGTAGTCCATTCCTTACAAGGGACCAGGTTTCGCTATCTTGCCATATTAGACAAGCTTTACACATCATTCAACAGTTGATTGGGTTTCCCCATCATCCATATTGAATCAAGAACTTTGAATTGATTCCCATAATTATCACATGATATGTACATCATTACCCAAATAATTATAGAGATATATAATTCCCCATATCACATAATGAAATCATATATACACATGCCATAAGATAATAATATGTTTAACATATAACAACCCATAAAAAGTGATGGCTATCATAAACATCATAACATAACCCATGAAATGAAATGGGTATAATAAAAATGTCATAATATTATAACATGTAGAAAATAGATAGGTTTTAAATCAATCCATATGTGAAAAAACTCATGAAAGGAAGTAGGTTTTATAAGAATATAACCCATTGTAGAGATACGAGTTTCATAAACAATGTTCCATCAAAATAAAAACCATTATGAGAAATAATATGAATGGAAAATTTTCCCCATTTTCTGAGAATGGAATGAGATAAACAAATAGATTTCATATTATATGGAAAATAATTAGGTAAATATCTTTTAAAAACATATCATGATGAAAATATTCTATATTCTTTTAAAAAAATTGTTTTAAAATAGAAATCCTTTTTAAAATATTTTTCAATGAAAATAGATTTGAAAAATTATAATTGAAGACATAAAAACCATAAAACATTTTTGAAATCATTTTTAATTGAAAATTATATTAAAATATTATTTTAAAATGAAATTTGAAAACATTTTTGAGAGCATGGTTTTTTGAAGAAAACAAGTATTCGGCCGAAAAGAGAAATGAGGTCAGGTTTTCATAAAAACTATTTGTTAAATATTTTAAGTACCAAAGAGTGTAAAATTGTAATAATACATGAAAAAATCATAAATAAATAGATAGAAAGACAATTCATAAGTATTATTGATATATGTATCACAATATTTCATCAATGGAGGCATAATCATAAAAAATCCTGATAAACGATGAGATTGTTGTAATAAACTCTAACCATGTGTTATCTTTGATCATAATTCCTATGTAAGAAAATGAAATAAACTAATGATTAAAATATAATTACAAAAAGGTAATTCATTATATATAATTTCATATGTATTAATAGATTCTTTACAAAATAATATAGGTTCAAAATACAACATTTTTCTCAAAGAAGGCATATTGAAACAAAACTACATTACCAATTTTGTAAAATTGGAACTGTAAAACCCCAAAAATGATTGAAACTTAATTTTTTTATTAATAAAACACATTAATTAGAAAGTGAGAAATCAAAAAGTTCATCATTACAATTGAAAAAACAAGCAACGAAAAATAAATCTACCAAAAAAATATTGTTATATATAATACCATATATTATTTTATTATTACTATATATTACCCATTTATTAGCAATTCCGTGTTAATGTTAAATTTCAGAAACATCCATTTTGTTTTTCATATATGAATTAACTAGTTATTATTGATCCTCTTACATTGATAATTATTTACTTATTCCCATAAAGTAAAACAGGAGATAAATATAATTTATTTTTAGTATATAAATTTTTATGATAATCTATAAAATTTATAAATAGAAAATGAAATACACTATTCAAGGGGATAATAGGCCTTACGTACATCTAAACTCTATTTCCATTTTATTTTTGTTTTGAAATAAATAATATAAATAACATATATGTTTTTTTGTATATAATATAAGTATAGTATATTTATTGTTACATATTGATCATATATTTTTACAAAACCCATCGTTGATACATTCCATGTACAGTGTGAATGAATCACATCTCTTTGAAAAGATGGTAGTCCACACATCCACAAATGAATTTTTCATCATTACAAAAAATTGAAAGAATGAAGGAATGCGTTATATAAAAAATATAGAAGCATAAATACATCATAAATATAATGTATAAAATCAAAAATAACATTTCCAACATAATTCTCACCTAGTACTGGTGGAAAAAGAAAAAACAAATGACATTGTTTCGCAACGTGGTAGTCCGTCACACACACGAATAGTAATGTAATGTCCCATGTTTTTGAACCAGGTTAAAATACAAATGTATTTGAATTTATTCCAGTTTATCAATAAGTTTTTTTTTAAACCGAGCTATGGAATTTTATTCTGAGTGTTGGAACACCTAAATGTGTCATTTTTGGACATGTGTAATTACCCACTAATTTTCATAGGTGTCCCGATGAGTCTCAAGAACACCAAATTTGGAAAATTCCACATTAGTGGATCTGCATGGGCAGTGCACGGTTTCATTCCAACCTATTGAGTGTGCCCTGTTTTATAATATTATTTAAATTATAAAGTCCCATGTTATTGAACCGTGTTAAAATAAAAATGTTTTGGATTTTTTTTTCTCATTATCAAAGGGTCATTTTTCTAACAAAGCTTTCAAATTTTATTCTGAGTATTGGAACTCCTAAAGGTGTCATTTTTGAACATGCGTAATTACCCGATAATTTTTTGCAGGTGTCCCAATGAGTCTCAGGAAAACCAATTTCAAAAAATTCCACTTTAATGGATCTAGACGGGCCACACATGGTTGTGTTCCATCCTATTCAGTTTACTCTATTTAATAAATTATTTAATTTAATTAAATAATATTATATGAGCGTGTGTAATTAATTAAAATAAGGTGCTAATGATAATAATAATTAAGTTATTATTGTTGTTGTTTTTGTTGTGGTTGTTTAGTTAAATTAAAATTAAATACTAAATTAAATGATTATTGAAGAAATTAATTTGGATTATGGGTTTATTGAAGAACCATTTCATTTAAATGAAGTGTTTCAGAATTATTAAAGGACCATTTATTATTAAATAGAGGAATTTTATAATAATAATAATGTTATTATTATTATGGTGTCATAAATTATTTTTATGTGTCGATATTTTAATTTCATGTTAAAGGAGTATATTATTTATGAGAATTTAATGACGCTTTTGAGATTCTAAAAGTAAAATTTAATAAAATGAGGTGTTTCAAATTTAATGAAGCATTGTTATTAAATATTGGTGTTGGGTTTATCGAAAGTTTGAAAAAATAATAATAATGAGATTATTATTATTTTAGTTTTATGAATTTAATAATTATTATTATGGAAATTAGATTAGGGGTTATGGGTTGGAGTTTTTATCATATTAATTATTTTGTAATAAATTGGGGGTTTTATAATTGATTATGAAATGTTTATTAAGATAATAATGAATGCAGAAGCATTTTTAATTAAATGGGGTGGAAATTTTATGTTAAGAGCTTTTAATTGGATGTTTAATAATGTATAATATTGATGTAAAAATTAATAAAGATTTTGGGTATCTCAAAGAAATACCTAATTAAATAAGTAGTCTCGTAATTAATAATGAAGTGTTTTTATTTAATAATAGGTTTTGGGTTTTATCTAAGGTTGAATAATAAAAAATAATAATGGAATGATTATTATTATGGTCTTATGAGTGGTTGGTATTATTATTATGAATAATTAAAATAATAGATTTTTTTGGGGTTTTATTTAATTAAATTATAAGTCCATAAGAATTTAATTAATCACTATGAAGAAGAGGTTATAATTTAATTAATTTGTGTTGATATAATTAATTAAATAATTATGAGTTGGGTGTTATCGAAGAAGGGTAATTTTAAATGGTAATATTAAATAAGGAATAAATGTGCAATTGGGTTTAATTTAATTAAACCAATTTAAATTTTGATATCTGGTTGTCCATGGGTAGTCAAATGGTGCGGGTCAGCTGTGCGGTTATCCAATTTTTAAAATGATCTATTTTTATTTTATTTTAAATAAAAGTAATATTTAATAATAATAATAATAATAAGGAAATTTTTATTATTAGTATTTTAATATGATTGGATGATTAATTGGGGTTTTCAGAATTAATTGTGAAACATTTATTTAAAGGTTAGTTAATGAAGTAACATTATATTAAATGAGAATAATAAATTCTATTATTATTATATTAAGACTATTAGTTTATCATGGTTGTCATTGATAATTTGGTAGAGAACATGAGGGTGGCGCACCACCATATTGTAGGAACATAAAAAATGCACCAAGACCCTCCTTTGAGGTACGCTACACCACCTCGTCAGCTCCACTTCGTGAGATCGAATCCTCCTTGTGTCTTCTTGAATCTTGTCTATCCCGGTTAGGTGAGTCCATCTGCATTTGTTTTGTGATTCTCATTGGTCATTTGGCTCCTCCCTCACCCAGTTTCCTCGACCAAAATCCTATTGTTCTGGTTTCATTGGGTTTCCTTGTTTCATTGATTCTAGGGATGTGCAAGTGGTTCCTCTAGACCCATTAGACCATATTTCAGCATCTACTGACAAATGCGAGGTAGATGAGTATGTTTTCACTTTTTCATCATGTTTCGGGTATGGTTATTTAACTATGGTATTGTTTCACATCATTCAATTAATGGTGTGATAATTTTTTATAAGTCCCTAGTACAAAGTTAGTGGTGTGTTTTTCCTTACTACTTTGATTCTGAGTACCTATTTCAATATTTTGAATTTTATTTATATTTTTTCAAGGCACACACAAGAATATATATATATATATATATATATATATAAGGTGCGCACACGTGCAATTATGGACCAATTGTGGACTAGGTTCCACTATTTATATTAAAGCGCTTCATATTTAAAATGGTTCCACCCTGAGGTAGGGTCCCAAATCCCTATATATTTATTTAATAATTATAGATTCTTTCAATAAATTGAGAATATGAGTTTAATTGATTCTGATATGTATATGCATGAAACTTTTGATGTTATTAAATGATGTCACCCACATGAGACAAACGAGGACTTGAACATGTGTTGATTTTAAGAATATATTCTCTAATTTGGTAAAAGTGATATGATTAAATAGTTAAATGATTTGAATTGGAATAATGGTTAATAGGGTAATTAATTATATAATTAATTATCATGTCATGAGTTGGAACACAATTGTGGCTATTACTTATTATTGAGAATATTGAATTTTTGAAATGTTCAGAATATAAATTGGAAACTGGTAATAATTAATGAATAGATTAATTATTACATGATTAATGGAAAATGGTTAATTAATTTATGATTTGTTAAATTGATAATATTTAATTAATTAATTGTTGGATTAATTAATTAGAATGCATTAAATTATGATTGTGAATTAATTGTTTGTTAAGATTGTTGGCCATGGGTACCTTTTCATTCATGTTAGATTTACATGCAAAATATTGTCTTGGATGAAGATGTTTTATATTATGAGATGATACTTGAGATGGTTTCTAAATATATGGGCTTTGTTCTGCATGATTTTTTATGATTATGATGTGCATTTAAATTGTTAATGTCCAAGACGAATCACTATTTGAGTGGACAGGTTCAGACTTGTTTAAGAATTTGGATAATTAAATGTTGAGTTAATTGTTTCTTTGGATCGGTAAGAATAATTTATTGTTCATTAATTATTTACTATTGAGACGTTGAATGGTTAATAAATGGTTGAATTTTGACAGGTGATTTATGTAGTTAAGTAGTTTTTGAATTAATTAACGTATTGGATTAATTAATTTATGAATTAATTAATGGATGGTTGTGGGGTGTTAGACATGGTGTTCTACAGCAATGATAAATATATATGTATTATTGATAAAATATCTATGAGACAGGGAATGATTCTCCAAATACTCACAGGGTGGTATACATGGCGTTTTACACCCAGCTTGCAAGCAAATATTCTTCTATGGGTCAGGGATTATTGCTCCAAATACCCATGTGTTGTGATAAAAGTAATACTTCTCCAAATACTCAAGAGGGTGCTAGACATGTTGTTCAACACCCATTAACTATCATTGGATTGTGGGTCCATTTGGTCATACATGAACTGAATTAATTATTGAATGAAAACTATTATGACATTATGATTTGTGACTTATAAAGGGAATGTCTGAATCAGTCAGGATCATGAGAATTATGTAGTTTAATGAGTTTTGAATAATTAATAAATGAAAATGATTGTGTAATAACTATCGTGTATTCATGAAAAATGTATAATATAGGTTTAGACACCAGCTGAGAGCTGAATCATGAACATGGGTATATAGATACACTGTACAACTTACCATAATTAGGCATGCTTGCTCTTTTTAAATTATTTATTGAATGTCGTGATTTGGGGTAGACACCAATGGTCCCGGCTTACTGAGATTTATATCTCACACCCTAATAAGGTAGCCATTGCACTAGGGTACCTGAGTAGATTCTATTTGGTTGAAGGATTGTGCTATTTTCATTTACTTGGTAGATTGGAGTGAAGGATTGAGCGGAAGCTCGGGATGCTCGAGGAGACTGCCCTTGGGGCTTGGAGTCATTGTTTATTTTTTTAATGAAATGTTCAGAATGCTATTTTATTCCCTATTTTCTATTTTGGTATCATTAGCATGTCATGCATGCATCTGATATATAATTGAAGTTGGCCATTTGTTTATACAAGATTTATAAAATCTACCTTCCACTGATTTATCATTTATTGGATTGCTTCTGCTATTTATTTCCATTATTTGTTATTTAATCTGATATACCGCTTCACAACTATGATAATATGGTATAGTCTCCCCATTGACTATCCATATACCCTTGTTACTAGTTGGAAGCCTCTAGCGTATGGGTCGATGTGCTTGAGGTCAAGTGGTGACCGGTCTGACTACCGGTTCAGGGGTCAACTGGTTTGAGACGTTACAGGTATGTTCTTTACCTATTTAATAGAAGTGTGTGAGAGTATAGTTAAAACCCTTAAAATAATAAATGGTCCGAAAATTTATTATACTGAGTTTATTTTATAACAGCATAATAATAATATTTTACGAGGTGGAGAAAGCGAAAAAAACAAAAGAGCTTGTGGAAGGATGCTACCTCTTCATTGTGTAAATCATTTTGGTTTTCACCAAAGAGCTTCTTTGTGTAAAGACCCGTAAAATTCAAGGGAAATTTTTTCTTAATTTTCTTTAGAATTTTACAAGAGCACGGTTTCAGACGGCACCTGATTCCGAGGCCCGGAGTGCCCGGAATCAATTTCCGAAGTTTGGCTCGGGTACTTTCAGTGAACGAACGAGCGGGAATTCCTAACTTTTGATCTGGTGCTCGGAATTAAAATCTGAGGGCACCGATGAACTCGCAGCGACGATATTCGCTTAAAGAGACCTTTTCAGAAGTTGCGTTTGTTGCGGGACAAAAGTTAATTTTTGGGAGAATTATAAAAAGTTGAATAAAAAAATGTGGGATTCTTTTTATTTTACTTTTGTAGGTTAACTCCTCTCAAAGGGAGTTAGGGGTGGGACCCACACCCACTTAACCTCCCTTGAGAGGATTAAGTGTGGTGGGACCCACACGAACCTAAACCTCTCATCTTCCCCCTTAAACTTCCCTCTCTCCCTCTTAAAAGTTTATTAACTTAACATCTAATTAATTACACATGACATGTATAATTAATTAAGTGTTATGTTTTTGAATTTGAAGTTTTGAATTCCTTGGCTTGGTAAATAAAATAAGGAGGAACCTTATTTTATTTGCTTAGTTTTGTTTATTCATCTTGAGAGGTTTGAGAGCTTTTTCTTCCTTCTTCAATCTTTGACGAAGAACGCTCAACATGACGAAGAACGCTCAAGCTCCGACGAAGAACGCCACTCCTCTCTTCTTCGTCTTCCGTGTCAACGAGAGGGAACACCGCTTACTCCTCGGACCTTCTTCGTCGGCATACGAAGATTCGCCAACGACGTATCTCTTCGGGCGTATCTCTTCGTCAACGGATTTGACGAAAGACTACCGCGACGCCCGACCTCCGCGACGTTGTCTTCCGCGGGACGTTGACAAATCTTCGAACCTATACCCAAGGTAGGGGTTGTTGATTAATGTTTAATTATTTTATTCTTGCTCGTGGTTTGCATGAATAACGTGAGGATATTGAATATTTAAGTTGTGTTTTAACGTGAGGGGGCCGGACCGCATGAACACGGACGAACCCCCTCTTTCGTTCTTGGTGTTTTATTTTTGCGGATGAATCAAGGTGGCCTGGTGCCGTCGCACCACGCGGATATTCGCCCAAATCTTTTTACGCGACGCCGTCGCGCCACGCCAAGGAAGAATCATCAAGAACGCGACGCCGTCGCGCCGCGTTGAAGGAAATCAAAGGTGCGGCGGAGGGGCGCGGTGTCGTCGCACCGCGCCGGACGACGAACACCACGGCCGGTTCCGGGCCGCGGCGGAACGAGAAGACCGGCGGCCGGGCCGCCGGCGTCGGAAGCTGAAAAGGGGACAGGATTTTTCCGGTCCCGTTGGAGAAAACCGGCCGGCAGTTGGTCGGCCGGAAGGTCAAAGGCCGGGGGAAATAAATTCCCCCGGCCAGCATTAAAACCCTCCTCATTTAAGAGGAGGGTGGTTCCCTTGAGGGGGGGCAGGAGGCCCCCCGGTTTTTCTTCAAGCCGGCCCCCACGTGGGGGGCCGTTTTTATTTCAAAGGGCGTGGCATATAGCCGCGCCGCCTCTTCAATCAGCGGGGGATTGATTCCCCCCGCGTGCCACCTCTGTGCGGCGCCAGGACGCCGCGCCACCGCGCCGCCGCGCCGCCGCGCCGGCCGGGCCGGGTCGGACCCGGGTCGGGTCGACCCGGTTCGGGCCGACCCAGGGGGGGTCGGGCCGGGTCGGCCCGGAACCGGACCCCCCGTTTCGAATCAGTTTCGGTCTTTTGGCCATAACTTGAGCCACGGACCTCCGATCGACGAACCGTCTGCGGCAACGCGATTCTTGGATCGAGACGGTCGTTTCGGTATATCGCACTCAAGATTTTGGATTACTTTGAGTTCGTCCGGGTTGGTTCGTTCACGAAACCAACCGGGCCTACGGAGCGGAAACGCTCATATCTTGAGCTACGGACGTCCGATTGACGTGTCGTCAGCCGTGTTGTGTTCCTCTTAGTGAGACGGATCTTTTGGTATACTCCGCCTGAGGTTTGGACGCAGGTGGAGTACGGTCGGGTTGGTTTTGCCTTAAAAACCAACCGGGCCCCGGGAACAAAAATGCCAATAACTCTCAGACCGGGCGTCCGATCGACGCGCCGTCTGTTACGTTGAGTTCCTGTTGACGATACGGAACTTTTGGATACATCAACTCTGGACTTTGTGACAGTTGATCTATCAGCCTCTCGGCTCGTGGAGCAGACCCTCCGAACGAGCTTGCTGTGTGCGGGAACCCTAGTGCTGGCTGCGACTGCTTCTCCGACAGCGACGATTGTGCAGAGATCCTCCGTGGACTCCGACGACGACCATGCAGAGATCCTCAGTGGACTGCGGCGACGACTGTGCAGAGATCCGCAGTGGACTGCAGCGACTACTGCACTCAGCGATCCTACGTGGATCAGTGCTACAGGTCCTGCGTGGGCCCGATCCTGTGTGGGTCCGATCCTGTGTAGGTCACTATGGGGGTTAGTACCTATCGATCCTTCGTGGGTCCGATGACTTAGATGGTTCAGTGATCATCTTTATCGTCATCCGAAGAAGTATACCTGAGTGAGCTGAATATTCTGTTTTACTCGATAGAGGTGGTGCGCTTGGTTGTAGCGGCAGACCCGCGATACTGGAGACGAGCGTACGGAGTACGGAGACCGTGTAGCCGGTTGAGACCTGAAGACTGCTCGACCGACTCGACTTGGAGTGAGTCGATTAGCCCAGTGGACGGAGCGCCCGGTATCTGGCGGCAGACCCACGGCGGACGGAGCGCCTGGTAGTTGGCAGCAGACCCGTGGTACTCGACTAGAGGAGTACCTCTGTAGGCTATTTGGGTGAGCGCCCGGTAATTGGCAGCAGACCCTCAGCGGACGGAGCGCCCGGTAGTTGGCAGCAGACCCGCGGTACTCGACAGGAGGAGTACCTCAGCAGTCTTAGGTTAGTGAGCAGTATCTCAGAGTCGTGACAGGACACTGTACACTTCAGAGATGGGGCTCATCAGTAGTTACGTTTTTGATAATGAAAATCCTGTGTGAGCTGAAACCTATTGCTTTCCTCTGTGGATTGTGTTGTGCAATCCTGTGTGGATTACGTTTTGCTTTACTGTGTGGATTTTGTTGTGCAATCCTGTGTGGATTACGTTTTGCTTTCCTGTGTGGAATACGTATACTTTCCTGTGTGGACTGAGTTGTACTTGGTCTCGGAGGTTGGATCGTTTTTGAATTGGTGACTTAGGTATATGTATGGGCATATACCTAAGCAGTGTCGGTTGTTACTTCGTGATTGTACCTTTCTTCGTGGTTTATCCTTTGTGGATTTGAGAGACCTTCAGGGGTCTCGGGGTCCCTACTGAGTAGCTTATACTCACCCCTGCACGGGCTTTGCCCGCACTACGTTGTGCTGGTTGCAGACGACGGACAGCGTTGATCTTAGCTGAGGCTTGCAGAGCGGGACGGTACCCGGAGGTGGACCACTGGGCGGGACGTGCTCGGAGCGGACGGCGGGACCCATGGAGCAGAGGAGCTATCTGTACCCACCCATCAGGTGGGATTTCCAGTGGACAGCTCGGTGTAGCGGCTTTTACTTTTCAGTTGTTATTTTCCCTTTCGAGTTATACTTTACTTTCAGTTTGGGTTTGTATACTGGCCCATTTACTTTTCCGCACGTCAGTTGTACTCTGCTTTTGTTTAGTGTTTACTTTCCGCTTGCTTACTCTGTGGTGTTTGTTTACTTTACAAAGGCAATGCCTTCCCTTTTTACCGGGATTTACGCCTTGGTGCTAGTCGCCAGCCCCTGGCATATGGAAGGCGGGCTTGGGGTAGTCACGGCACGGACCCCGAGGGCGGGTTGTGACAAATTGGTATCAGAGGAGTTCGGTTCTACCGCGAACTCTGATCTTTTCTATGTGAAACAATAATGTTTAGCGTATTGAGTGTGGTTATCAGTCCAGGGAGTCCAGTGTTGGTGCGGCGGCCGACGTATCCGTACACCAGGACTCTGACTTCTGATTTCCGACTTAATGCATGAAAACATTGATTGCGTGTGTGTTTCAAAGTTTTCTTTGTGATTACTTAAATCAGCTCACCAGGTATACTGTTCTGACCGTGGTGCACCGGTTTCCTTTTCAAGATGGCCCCACGACGGCAGCCAGCTAGGGTTCCGAGAGTCGAGCGTGACGACAGCCCACCGAGCGACGAGGCTTCGGTGCAGGGCCCTTTGTCAGCAGTGGCACCGACGGTAGTACTACCCGCCGAGCCCCTGATGCTTCCAGCGCCATCCGCTGACGATGCACGTCGCCTCAGTGCACTGCATGAGTTTCAGCGCCAGCGACCACCCAGGTTTCGCGGGGAGACGGATCCCCAGGCAGCAGAGGACTGGCTGGAGGCAGTGGTACGAGTGTTTAGGCTAGTGAGGACACCAGCAGACCTCATGGTGATCCTCGCTGCGAGCCTATTACACGCAGCAGCAGGAAGATGGTGGAGCTTGATGCTCCAGGTGCACGATGAGGCATCTCTACTTTGGACGGACTTTGAGAGCCTCTTTCGCTCGGAGTTCTTCCCAGCCACCCTTCGTGCAGTGCGTATCCTGGAGCTTCTACATCTGCGGCAGGGCAGCATGACGGTCGCTCAGTACTCTGCGAGATTTACCGATCTCTCGCGCTACATGACCGACATGGTACGGGACCCATTCTTCCGGGCCCGGACCTTCGAGCAGGGTTTGAGGCACGAGATCAGGGCATCGCTGATCTCCCTCAGCATACCGACTCAGACAGGAGTACTGGAGCGGGCCCTTCTGATTGAGAGCTTCCTTGCTGAGTCTACACCAGCTCATCGACCCACCGAAGGGCGACAGATAGCGGAGTCTTCGGCAACAGGTAGTCGACGGATGAATCAGGGTTCCAAGCAGACCAGACCTACCGGTGGCCGACTGCACGACTCAGGCTCAGTTGTACGGGGAAGCCGGGGTGGAGTCAGAGCCAGGCGTGCCGAGAGTGGGCAGTGTTACTCCTGTGGCGGGATTGGTCACATGGCTCGTGACTGTCTGAACCGCCATGCTGATGATCAGCAGTTAAGTGAAGAACCTCCCAGGCAGAGGCAGAGGTTCGACCGTGGTGGTCCGCAGGGAGGAGGCGGACGAGGTAGAGGAGCTGGACGAGCAGCCGGTGGTGGGCGACGCCTTGAGGCTCTTCCACCACCACCACCAGGAGGTCCACCCCGACCACAGGGAGTAGGTGAACATGCGAGAGCTCAACTTCAGGCAGCCGAGGCCTTCGATCATGGAGCTCTGAGAGCCGATGGACAGGAGCAGAACTAGTGGATACGTCCTTTGTACTTCTGGTTCCTTGTTGCATTTGGGTAGCGTCTTGTATTATGAGCTCCAATAATAAAAGACGCATAACTTTGTGATATTTTCGTTCTTGTCCTCTTCGTGATGTAACTAAGAGGTTCCAGTTTTGGCTGTTGACTTGACCCTCACTTGTGAGGCACCTACTGGAGGAAACCCAGTTACCACACACTGATGCCAACAGTGTGACTCAACCCTTGGAGGCGAGAGTAACGGTTGAATCTCTTAGTAGTAGCGTCGAGGCCTTACGACGTCATCCTTGGTATGGATTAGTATCATCCATGTTAGGATTGACTGTTTTAGGCAAAGAATGTGGTTCATCCAGGGGATGGGACCCGATTTCTCTTATCGGCAAAGAAGAAATCTTGCAGCTCTGGTGGGACCGGAGATGGTCCAGGCCACGACAGAGAAGGTCTAGGTCATCCAGGAGTGGATGAGTACAGCTCAGAGCCGGCAGAAGCCTTACGCTGACATGAGGCGGAGGCCACTAGAGTTCGAGGATGGCGACCACGTCTTCTTGCGGGTCTTACCTCGACGTGGTATTCAGAGATTTGGCTGAGGCAGCAAGTTATCTCTGCGCTTCATCGGACCCTTTCAGGTCCTCAACAGGGTTGGTGAGGTGGCTTATCACCTGGCTCTGCCACCTCAGTTGCACCGGGTGCACGACGTCTTCCACATGTCTCAGCTGAGGAGATACGTGCACGACCCGACGCACATCATTGACCATGGGGAGCTTGACGTTGACGATGGGGCGACTTTTACGGAGGTCCCGTTAGAGATAGAGGATCGACAGGAGCGGGTCCTGCGTGGGCAATCGATTCCTCTTGTGCCCATCAGATGGCAGCACGGGAATCTCCAGGAGAGCACATGGGAGCGGGAGGCTCAGATGCGTGCTCAGTACCCTCATTTGTTTCCCTAGTTTTTGATGTATTTTTACGGGGACGTAAAGCCCTGAGGTGGGAGTAATGTAAAGACCCATACAATTCAAGGGAAATTTTTTCTTAATTTTCTTTAGAATTTTACAAGAGCACAGTTTCAGACGGCACCTGATTCCGAGGCCCGGAGTGCCCGGAATCAATTTCCGAAGTTTGGCTCAGGTACGTTCGGTGAACGAACGAGCGGAAATTCCTAACTTTTGATCCGGTGCTCGGAATTGAAATCCGAGGGCACCGATGAACTCGCAGCGACGATATTCGCTTAAAGAGACCTTTTCGGAAGTTGCGTTTGTTGCGGGACGAAAGTTAGTTTTTGGGAGAATTATAAAAAGTTGAATAAAAAATGTGGAATTCTTTTTATTTTACTTTTGTAGGTTAACTCCTCTCAAAGGGAGTTAGGGGTGGGACCCACACCCACTTAACCTCCCTTGAGAGGATTAAGTGTGGTGGGACCCACACGAACCTAAACCTCTCATCTTCCCCCTTAAACTTCCCTCTCTCCCTCTTAAAAGTTTGTTAACTTAACATCTAATTAATTACACATGACATATATAATTAATTAAGTGTTATGTTTTTGAATTTGAAGTTTTGAATTCCTTGGCTTGGTAAATAAAATAAGGAGGAACCTTATTTTATTTGGTTAGTTTTGTTTATTCATCTTGAGAGGTTTGAGAGCTTTTTCTTCCTTCTTCAATCTTTGACGAAGAACGCTCAACTTGACGAAGAACGCTCAAGCTCCGACGAAGAACGCCACTCCTCTCTTCTTCGTCTTCTGTGTCAACGAGAGGGAAGGCCGCTTCCTCCTCGGACCTTCTTCGTCGGCATACGAAGATTCGCCAACGACGTATCTCTTCGTGCGTATCTCTTCATCAACGGATTTGACGAACGACTACCGCGACGCCCGACCTCCGCGACGTTGTCTTCCGCGGGACGTTGACAAATCTTCGAACCTATACCCAAGGTAGGGGTTGTTGATTATTGTTTAATTATTTTATTCTTGCTCGTGGTTCGCATGACTAACGTGAGGATATTGAATATTTAAGTTGTGTTTTAACGTGAGGGGGCCGGACCGCATGAACACGGCCGAACCCCCTCCTTCGTTCTTGGTGTTTTATTTTTGCGGATGAATCAAGGTGGCGTGGTGCCGTCGCACCACGCGGATATTCGCCCAAATATTTTTACGCGACACCTTCGCGCCGCGTTGAAGGAAATCAAAGGCGCGGCGGAGGGGCGCAATGCCTTCGCACCGCGCCGGACGACGAACACTGCGGCCGGTTCCGGGCCGCGGCGGAACGAGAAGACTGACGGCCGGGCCGCCGGCGTCGGAAGCCGAAAAGGGGACAGGATTTTTCCGGTCCCGTTGGAGAAAACCGGCCGGTAGTTGGCCGGCCAGAAGGTCAAAGGCCGGGGGAAATAAATTCCCCCGGCCATCATTAAAACCCTCCTCATTTAAGAGGAGGGCGGTTCCCTTGAGGGGGGGCAGGAGGCCCCCCGGTTTTTCTTCAAGCCGGCCTCCAAGTGGGGGGCCGTTTTTATTTCAAAGGGCGCGGCATATAGCCGCGCCGCCTCTTCAATCAGCGGGGGATTGATTCCCCCCGCGTGCCGCCTCCGTGCGGCGCCAGGCCGCTGCGCCACCGCGCCGCTGGCCGGCCGGGCCGGGTCGGACCCGGGTCGGGTCGACCCGGTTCGGGCCGACCTAGGGGGGGTCGGGCCGGGTCGGCCCGGACCCGGACCCCCCGTTTCGAATCAGTTTCGGTCTTTTGGCCATAACTTGAGCCACGGACCTCCGATCGACAAACCGTCTGTGGAAACGCGATCCTTGGATCGATACGGTCGTTTCGGTATATCGCACTCAAGGTTTCAGATTAATTTGAGTTCGGCCGGGTTGGTTCGTTCACGAAACCAACCGGGCCTACGGAGCGGAAACGCTCATATCTTGAGCTACGGACGTCCGATTGACGTGCCGTCAGCCGTGTTGTGTTCCTCTTAGTGAGACGGATCTTTTGGCATACTCCGCCTGAGGTTTGGACACAGGTGGAGTACGGTCGGGTTGGTTTTGCCTTCAAAACCAACCGGGCCCCGGGAACAAAAATGCCAATAACTCTCAGACCGGGCGTCCGATCGACGCGCCGTCTGTTACGTTGAGTTCCTGTTGACGATACGGAACTTTTGGATACATAAACTCTGGAATTTGTGACAGTTGATGTATCAGCCTCTCGGCTCGTGGAGCGGACCCTCCGAACGAGCTTGCTGTGTGCGGTAACCCTAGTGCTTGCTGCGACTGCTTCTCCGACAGCGACGATTGTGCAGAGATCCTCCGTGGACTCCGACGACGACCATGCAGAGATCCTCAGTGGACTGCGGCGACGACTGTGCAGAGATCCGCAGTGGACTGCGACGACTACTGCACTCAGCGATCCTACGTGGATCAGTGCTACAGGTCCTGCGTGGGCCCGATCCTGTGTGGGTCCGATCCTGTGTAGGTCACTGCGGGGGTTAGTACCTATCGATCCTTCGTGGGTCCGACGACTTAGATGGTTCAGTGATCATCTTTATCATCATCCGAAGAAGTATACCTGAGTGAGCTGAATCTTCTGTTTTACTCGATAGAGGTGGTGCGCTTGGTTGTAGCGGCAGACCCGCGATACTGGAGACGAGCGTACGGAGTACGGAGACCGTGTAGCCGGCTGAGACCTGAAGACTGCTCGACCGACTCGACTTGGAGTGAGTCGATTAGCCCAGTGGACGGAGCGCCCGGTATTTGGCGGCAGACCCACGGCGGATGGAGCGCCTGGTAGTTGGCAGCAGACCCGCGGTACTCGACTAGAGGAGTACCTCTGTAGGCTATTTGGGTGAGCGCCCGGTAATTGGCAGCAGACCCTCAGCGGACGGAGCGCCCGGTAGTTGGCGGCAGACCCGCGGTACTCGACAGGAGGAGTACCTCAGCAGTCTTAGGTTAGTGAGCAGTATCTCAGAGTCGTGACAGGACACTGTACACTTCAGATATGGGGCTCATCAGTAGTTACGTTTTTGATAATGAAAATCCGGTGTGAGATGAAACCTATTGCTTTCCTATGTGGATTGTGTTGTGCAATCCTGTGTGGATTACGTTTTTCTTTCCTGTGTGGATTGTGTTGTGCAATCCTGTGTGGATTACGTTTTTCTTTCCTGGGTGGAATACGTATACTTTCCTGTGTGGACTGAGTTGTACATGGGCTCGGAGGTTGGATCGTTTTTGAATTGGTGACTTAGGTATATGTATGGGCATATACCTAAGCAGTGTCGGTTGTTACTTCGTGATTGTACCTTTCTTTGTGGTTTATCCTTTGTGGATTTGAGAGACCTTCAGGGGTCTCGGGGTCCTTACTGAGTAGCTTATACTCACCCCTGCACGGGCTTTGCCCGCACTACGTTGTGTTGGTTGCAGACGACGGACAGCGTTGATCTTAGCTGAGACTTGCAGAGCGGGACGGTACCCGGAGGTGGACCACTGGGCGGGACGTGCTCGGAGCGGACGGCTGGACCCGTGGAGCAGAGGAGCTATCTGTACCCACCCTTCAGGTGGGATTTCCAGTGGACATCTTGGTGTAGCGGCTTTTACTTTTCAGTTGCTGTTTTCCCTTTCGAGTTGTACTTTACTTTCAGTTTGGGTTTGTATACTGGCCCATTTACTTCTCCGCACTTCAGTTGTACTCTGCTTTTGTTTAGTGTTTATTTTCCGCTTGCTTACTCTGTGGTGTTTGTTTACTTTACAAAGTCAATGCCTTCCCTTTTTACCGGGATTTACGCCTTGGTGCTAGTCGCCAACCCCTGGCCTATGGAAGGCGGGCTTGGGGTAGTCACGGCACGGACCCCAAGGGCGGGTCGTAAAACGTTGGATGGATTCCTACCCAAAAGGAGGATTGTAGGATGAAGGGAGGTATGTTGGGAGGATATTTGAGTAGTTTTTTCTAATCCAATGTTCTTGATATGTGTGATTAAGTGAGGGGTGTTGTGCCTTTTTATAGTGGAGGAGTGGAGTTTTTGTAAATATAATCATGTAAACACTATGGAGAGGTCTCTATTACATCATGTGCCTCCTATAATTTTTTATTTTAAAAAAATAGGGAAATTGGTTAAAATATTTTAATACATAGTATTTTGGACATGTTCCTAGGATATTTTCCATTTTATGAGTAATTTTTGACCTCTATGTAAACTCGTTTTCTATTAATGACTTTATCTAATTTTATATATTTTTCAATTTTTTGGTAAAAAACTTAGCGACCATGTCATAAATGATGTATTATTATTATTCCCACTTTAAAATACAATTTTTAAAATTATAATCACATAAGAGAAAGAAATTAATTTAATATTACTCCACCAGACGTGTCGTGATAATGGGTTCTTAAGTGAAAATATATAAAATCATGGAATGATTTTATTTACGATTTCAATGTGAAATTGGTTAAAACGAACCAAATGGGATTATTTAATTTCAAATTTATGTGATTGAAATTTGAAAATAAATAAAAACATAATTTAATATATTAAATAAATTATATGATGAATCATTTTAAAATTAAAGTACATTAGTTTTCACTATTCATACAAAAAATGATGTTTTTTAAAAAAATAAGAAAAATTCACCGTAAGAAAATGTTGACTCTATGAATTTAAAAAATGGTTTTATTTTATAAAATTATATTGGAAAATTTTTCTAAAAATTAATTTAATTATTGTTCACAAAAGAAAATAAAATGTTGTTCAATTTTAGAAAAAAGAATATTTAAATATATAGAGACTTTACCAAAAATTATATGTTTTTTTATCAATATGATTTATTTATATAAAAAAATTATTAATAATATTTAATATTTTTATTACTATTTTTAACAACCATGTTAAAAGTATCTTGTTTTTAAAATTATAATAATAAAATATTGTTTTATAGAAACTCAATGTTTCATGTAACACATACTAAAATGGTATTGCATGTAGCAAAATATTAACTTCATGTAGTTTAAAATGGAAGTTTAACATGGTGTACTTTGAAACAAAAGACATTAGAGAAAATTAATTTTCTCAAAAAAGGTTAATAAAAACTCATGGTGTTAAAATAATTCACTACATCTTTGAGAATGCATCGTCACATCCACCCACTAGAATGTTTCTTGAAAATAAATATTTCATCCAAAAATTGGTAGAGGCATCGTAAATTTATTCCTTATTAGGTATGAGAAGTGGGGATAAATGGTCCAATGGAAGTGTAGTTTTATATTCTATAAAATAATGACCAATCTTGTAAATACACCAAGAAAATTGATTCATTGAGGAAGTCATTTATAATTTTCTAATCCACATCCCCATAAACATTTCTAAATTGAGGTCTTGATATATGGTTAATGATGAAATTGTCTACTCCCTTTTAGTCTATGATTATCATATCAAAATCACATAGTAATTGGAATTGTTTTTTCATTCATGTCTTGGAATCATTTTTTTAATAGATATTTTACGGCAACATGAATAATATACATAAAAACATTTGAGAGTATGAGGTATGAACTAACTAAAACAATTTAAAACAATAATTAATGTGATTTTTTCTTCATAATTTCATGAGTTACATAGTCATCATTGAGAGAGTGTTTATCATAGTAAATGGTCCAGAAAATTTGATCAATCATCTATCCCAACATTTATCTGATGGTGAAATCACTTTAATTATATATAAATTAAAAGTATCTTTCCTAATTAGGTGAAATGATAATTAGGGTAAAAACTATGTTGTACTTCAATATGTAAATTTTTTCCCCACACTTCATTAAACTCAAACAAAACAAATTTTTCTAAAATTCATGGTATTGGTCAAGTAATCTTGTAGAATCCCTTCATAAATCAGTGATAAAATCCAACATGGATGATTTTTTTTAATTTGTTTCAATGTTTTAGGTTTATAGGAGTTCTTTGATTAACTTTATCTTTACTAGATTGTATTTAATTCCATGATATGATATTTTTTCCGAAGTACAATTACTCATTCTTCCATAAAATGACATTTTTTCCAATTAAATACAATGTTCATTACCACACATAATATCAGGCTGAGATCTAAATTGTTCAAGCACAGATTATAAGGTCTCCCATTTTTGTAAAACCTTCTAATGAAGATCTCTAGAAATTAAACCCCTATATCATGAAATATGCGTGTCATATACTATTTTATTTTTTTAGTGTTTTAATCACACCAAAATACATCATTTCATAGGAAAAATTTCTATAAGGGAATATAAATGTTGTTTTTAACTGATCTACTAGGTTAAATACTCTATGATTATTTCTCGAAGACACATCTAGGAAAAAATCATACATGAATAGGCTTTACTACATTTGATCTATAAATATAAAGGGAATGTGATCGTTTTGGGTGGATGTGTTTAAATTTATCTAGTCAACAAAAGCATTCCATCAAATTATTATTGACTTTTCTATCAGCTCATCCCCATTGATTTTAAAAACTTTTAAGACCCCTTTTTCGAAACAACTTGAGGAGTACCTACATATTCACTATCATAATTAGATAAGATGATGGTGACAACAAACAACTTTAAAACACCCTTCTTAAAAATTCCATTCATAGGCATGGTGAGTCTCCTTTAAGGAACATAGATTGGATTCAGTCCTTATTCAAGATTGATTTTATGTATGAAAAATATGGGGTTAATTTATTTGACATCAACCACAATCCATGTGATTTACTATTCCATCCACATCAAGACAATCATTGGATTTTATTCTTATTATTTGGTCATTTAAGAGTTCCTAATTAATTGAATGATACCCTAAGGTTTAAAAAAGTAATTATTATGTGTACATGGTAGTGATTTTATATCTAAATTTGGTGGTTTTATAATTAAGCATGTCGACTTTGGGTAAGAGTCTATTGTAAAGGATTAATTGTATTACACTTTCTTTTATTCACAGTTTTTCACTTCCTCATATAAAACTCTCTATCTCTTATCTACTATTCCCATGATGGGATTTATTATGTTATCTTATTATTCTTGTTTTATATTTTTTAATGTTATCTCAGTCAAAACTTCTTCTTAATTTCCCAAAATAATTATGTATAATTCAATAAAATAGTCCCCTTTTTATTTCTGATTTTATCACGAAAAACACAATTCAATTCACCTCGAATTGTAGAATGAGTATTCCTTGGTTCAAATTGATTAATTCCTTCATATCTGAAATAAATTGTCTTCTAATAATTATGGGAACATCACATTTTCCCCCATGTTAAGAATTTTATGGTCAATGGAAGAAATAACCTTCCTGACCATTACTATAACTTCTTCATAAATTCATCAATGGTATATCAATGATCTATAATCAAGCTTGAATGATACCCCCGTTTTCTTTTTTTCATCAATCCAAAATCTCTAGAATTTATATATTGGTAGTAAATTCACTCTTTCAATGAGATCACACAATTAATTTTCTAATTTGATGGAGGATATGATTTATAGGATGCAGAATATTTTCAAGTCTATCATTTTTTGAAGAATTTTCTCTTAAAACCCCACTAAGCACTCCTCATAACGAGATATAACTCTAAGGTTTTCCAAATCATTCTTATTATAGATAATATTTAAGGAATTACTGTATAGTAATAATTAGAGAATTTAATTGGAGAAAATAATATTTAACAGACATTTCATAAACATATCAAAGAATATATTGTATTGTCTCTCTATATTTCCTTTCAACATTCTCTCTAGAAATAGAATAGGGTTCATGTGTGGTGATGGTGTTATACATACATATATATATATATATATATTGTTTTATGAATTTTTTATTGGTTATTATACTCATTCTTACATAATTTTTTCTTCTTTAAAGAATATGTTCCTCTTTCTTTTTGGATATGTGTGTATCTTTTTAAACCTTTTTTTATCTATTAAGTCATCAATTGACTCCTCTTTATTTGAATACATATCCTCGCCATGTTCCTTCCCATAATGGGGTTATTGTTTCCTTATCTCATGTCTACTTATTAAGACCACAATTTTGGCCCATTCTCTTGCATGGGTCTACATATTACTTTGACATGTATCAGGAAATTTTTAAGAGACTGTTTGAAAAATCTAGAACACTAGGTGTTCAATGATACAGACGAAAACCTTCTAATTTTCATCTCATTTTTTCAAGTACTCAATCACATATCATTATTATGAATGAATTTAAAGAGTAAACCTTTATGGTATGGATGCTACGATTAGGATACTTGTCGTTGTCTAAGTCAGGTGGCTATTGGAACTACTTATGAAGTGAAAATTTATAATACATTATTAGTGGTTATGTTTTTTATTGATATAGAGTTTTTTGTTGAGGTGGGTACCCAGGTGGTCCCTAAGTTCTTGGGTAATCTATACCAGTTCTTATCATATTCAATCCTATATTAGCTAGTCAGTGACATTGAATGTGTCTTTTTTGATTTGTATGGTGGTTGGTATTAATGTGATTATTGATTCTAACTCACATTTCTGTAAACATATGTCTAGTTTTCATTTACATTACATAACACTCTTTGTAATGATATAGGAATCAACACATTTCACATTACTATAATTACATTATAATATTAGGTTGAGGTGATTATTGATGTGGGAAAAGAAAAGTTACCATATTTTTTATATATTTTCTACCGAGGCCAAAAGGAAAGTATATTCTTTTACATGATGAATTCCACACATCAGTGGTCCCTGATCACTTTACCATAGACCTGAATTATTTGATATTTAATCAAGATAATCCCACTCATCTTCTAGTGTTTTCATCATTATACCTTGATCTATTGAGGTGTCTTCCATGTCCCTCTCCATATGGTTTAATCCACGTTAAAACTATGTAAGTTATAGTAAAATCATTGAACCCGTGGTTTGGTAAATTTCTAAAAAAACTCTTTAAATAATTCATATTCCTCCAAGATAGATTCACGATATATTTGTGAAATGATCTAAATTTTACATCTTAATTTCTAGGTTATAATGGTTGAAAAATATTTATCTATGAATTTATTAAACAGTTCATCCCATATAGGGATGGATCTATAATGTGGATTCTTTGTCATGTATTTTTTAATCTCTCAATAAAAATGGAAATACCTTGAGTTTGATTTACTTTGTGTCAACCCATTGGTGTTCGATTGTATGAAATAATTTCTTGAAATTTTATAGGATTCCATGCAGGTCCTCACCCTAGAATTCAATAAAGAAGACTATATTTTGGAATATTTTATGTAGATTGGGTTTTATTTTGAATGTGTTCACCTAGATAAGAGGGAGAACGATGCATATAAACACCATCAATAGATGAAAATAAATAATGTATAATGTTGTGATTTAGTAACAATGTTCATTCTCATTTCCATTCCTGTAGATTAAACTAAGGATTATTGGAATTGGGAGTGGTGAGGCTGTTATGATCAACCATGGTTTAATGGTGTCACACATACAAGTACATTTCAATATCAGGGTCAAAATCAAGTGGCTCTTAAGATTCCAAGATCCTAGAATTAGTCATGGGAGCCTGTCTCATACACTTTAAATCTGTAAAATTATAATCATGCACCTTTTGGTAGGAAAAAATGGAAAAAGGACATGAATTCATCATGGGTTCACTCCCTTGGAATCATGGTAAAATGAGCATGAGTTTTCATTAATTCCCCATGAGTGATATCAAACTTTGAAATTTATATTATTCTCAATAAACATCATTATGGATGTTCATATAATATTCGACGTATAGGATTGATCCCACATGTTGTGGAACGTTTTAGGTGACACCATGAGTGGTTTACCTAGAATAAAATCTTCACAAATATTGGGCATGTGGATTAAATAACATTTTTAAACCAAACTCCATTTGAATAACTAATTATTTAATATAAATTTCAGGGAGTTTGTTTAATGTATTTAATTAATATAATCCTTAGTATATATAATGATATATAATGATAATTTGATATAATATGATCAATTATTTTTCATCAAATTAATTGATTATACATAAATGAACAACTGATCTTTGGTATACAAGTTGTTACCAATTTGGGTTACTTATGTGAAACTCTAAGAGTGGGAAAAAGTGATGCTAGAGTTTATATCACAACTATACCAATTATATTATATTTCCCCTATTATAACTACCAAGATCATGTTCATGCAAAAGGATTTGGTGATATTGGTTTCTTAATTGAATTTCCAACCAATTGGATTTATAATGTTTTGATTAATGAACCATGAATGTTATACATACCCTAATCATTATTCCTAATCCAACCTATAGAATGTGTGTATAATGGAGATATATTTTTTAATACATGAAAAAAATAAAATAGAAATAAAATACATTAAAAAAATCTAAGACAAAAAATTGAATTCAAAATAAATTACTTGATATGAGAGAAAACATGGAACATTGACAATTAGAATTGAAAAAATGTTCTGGAAGCATACAAAAATGTTGAGAAGCCTCAATATTTGATAATACAAAGGGAAAATAAAAATAATAATGAAACTAAGGTGAATTGAAACACCGTTAGAAAAATTAAATGAACCTAGATATAAATATGGAAAAACATGTCCTAACATTATTAGTAATTCCTCACCCGAATGGCTTGAATGCCTTATTTTTTATTTAATTATGGATAATCCCCCTTTTAAGGGTTGAAGGGGAACCTGTACATGACCCATAGGCCCAAGCCACAAGCCCCGAAAAGACTTTCAATATATGAACCAATGGCCTAAAGGCATACCATGCCCAATACATGACTCATAGGACCAACCCAGTAGAACATCCCTTCCATAGATTTTGCATCATTAATCATCTAGCTCCCCACCTTGCATTGCTGATCAGTTAGCATTTCCCAGTGAAAAGCTACAAAGTGCCTGGTCCCGATGTTGGTTTCCATACCCTCTCATTCTTCCAATCCGGTTAGGTCTGCTTCTGGTGACTACTATTCTTGTTGCTCTGATCCTTATCTGGGGAATGTTTATTGTGAATTGCACTAATTCATGTTCTAAATGGACCAAATGACCTGTGGCCTGAAGGCCTTTGATGGTTCGAAGGACCTTGAAACCCGTAGGCCCAAACCGGTGGCTCAAAGGCCCAAATCGGGTGAATAGTTCCAGTTGCTACATTAATGAATAGTACTTACTATAGTAACTGCTACAGTAATACAATACCCTTAGAAATTCCCCTCCATACAGATTTGAACCTAGATCTCTTGGATGCTGAGAAGGATCCCGTACCACTCAGGTACGGGCTCATTGGCTTATTAGTAATTCACATCATGATCTGGAATGAGATGTTTCTGATGGGAGGATTTCTTAAAGCTTCACATCATGATTGGAACTCTCATGTCATTAGTGGTCTATATATTAATTGATTCATAACATGATATTTTAACAATATATCTTTAGAGACATAAAATTGGGGTTGACTAATAGACATAGGGTAATCTGTTCACAAGGTGAATTCTTATACACATCATTAATTATAATGGTATATAAGGTTTAAGGATTTAAATATGATTCATGGGCAAAATGTATCTTTTTAGATTCTATTTGTATCGATATAACAAACATCATGGTGTGAATGGATTATTCACATTGGGAAATATGTATAATTACATTATTAAGTATCAATTGTTGGAAACTCTTCAGTTTCCAATTACTCAAAATATACTAAAGCAGAAAGGAAGGCATCAAAAAATAATAGATATGTGAAACGTAAGAAATTAGCTCGAAAGTGTACATATTATTTAAAAATATCAATTATTGTTTTATCTGTTACATACTATTTGATCTTTTATCCATGTTCTATTGTCTTATTCCTCTTTCATACCATATTATAATGTTATTCCATGTTAAATTAAAATATTTTTTATTTATTTCTCTTTCATTTCATAAGTTAATTATTATTTTTACGAAGAATTATAAAATGGTGTTTAAATTGATTAACTAATACTATATATAGTATATTACAATAATTTTGATCAATTACTAGTATTGTGTTGCAAATTATTCTTCTTATACTCTTCTCATTAGTCATTACTATGCTAAAATGGTCAAATGACTCATGTATCATTACAAATGTTCCTATAAATTCATTATTCTTTATAGATTAAATATCATCTAAAAAATCAATCAATCACTACATTTTCTTTATTTCTTATTAAAAATTCTTGATTATAAATTTTATCCCAAAACCTTTTTTTTCACTTAAATGTTATGTAATATTATTATCATCACAATCTTCACCTTTCTCATTAAAGGAGTATTAAGGAAATATAGTTCAAAAGGAAAATTAAAAGTAAGTGAGGGGGTCACTTGGCCTCTATATATTTCTATAGAAAGATATTATGTCCTATTAATTCAAAAAAGTGTCCCAAATTGAATCATGTTCTTTTAATATCATTATATGATGATACATTCTAATTTAATATTGAAAATTAAATTGTAAAACCCATTGAAACATTTTTTTATAAGTTACCTTCATCATATGCCCTACAATATAGATATATATATTAATAATGTTTTATGATTATGTGACATGAATATATATTTTAAATTAGTAAATTAAATAATTCCATGCTATTAGATATCTGGTTTTTGTTATATATCCCACAAATTCATTTGATTATGTACCATCTTCAAAGATAATTCATGTTTTAAATGATTACGATATCATTGTATTTGAGGGTATCATTCCCATAAGAGGTTTTTTGATATCTTGGTATTGTTTTTTCACTTTCCATAATTGGAATTATGATATCATTGTACAAGAATGTATCATTTCTATCATAGACATCATATATAATGGTATTAGTGGGTATCCTCTTAACTGAAGACATTAATATATCATTGTACTACCCAGAAAAATTTCCATTGAATCCATTTAGACATCAGGACATTGGTTTTAAGCCTTTTTATCGGTGGTTTTGACCACGTTTTTATGTCATTGAAGTTAGCAACCATTAATTATGTGTCATCTATTTATTTTATATCAAGTTTCCTTATGTATCATGGTTTTCATTATGTATCATGAAATTTATAATTATTATTCCATACTATATTAAGGTGTCTTACTCAACATGATACAATGGTTATTATTACCCTTACTAAGAATATATTTCACCACTTTTCTTATGTTTTCCAAAACTCCTTATAAATAATGTTTACATGAGAGGATAAATAGTCTACAAAATAAATGATATTTCAATGAGATAGTGGTATAAATATTGGTGTGTAATATTTCATGTATTAATCTATTAGTTTATAATCATTATAAACTTAATGATTTTGGGAAGCATTTAAATGATATAAATTTTCATCCTATGTATTTATTATATGTAATTAAAGAAAAAAAGGGTATTTTATGTCTATGTTTTCTCATAAATACCTTCCTCCAGCAAAAATTCAAATAATAAAATCATTCATGATAAGTAAACACCATTATTATTTTAGACTTTTTGGGGTAGAAATCATCAAATTCATTATAACAAATTTCTATTTCATAGAAATATATAGGGATATGTTATAAAATAACAATATAATAGGATATGAACTGTATTCGATACTGTGGATCTGATATGGAGTCATTCTATATGTTTACATTCCTAATCAGAATTTTTTAACTTATATTCTATAATTAGGAATATGTTGATCAAATGACTTTTTCTACAGTGAATTTTCAGGGTGAGGTTTATTTCCATCAAATATTTAATCATTTTTATTTCATCATAGTCCCTTATAATTATTTAAATTTTCAAATAAATACATTTAATATAGAACTATGTGAAGATACTTGATTTCCTTGGATTGAGTTTTGAAGGTTCCGGGCGCAGCGGAAGCGTGGGGGTGGATGTGCCCACATGGATATTTTTCATTAGCAATGATCAATATGGGATCAATACGATGATAAATTCCAGTCCCCACGGATCGAATCATAGAAATAGAAAGTCCCGGAACCACAAAGTAGGATCGCTACAGGTTGATTATAATTAATTTAATTAATTGAAAAGAAATACCTTTTCGATGTTCTTTATTCATTGATGTTTTTATCACATTCTGATGTGATTCGTCATTGCATCTCAGAAGCCAAGTATATAATTACTCTAGCGGTGATCCACACGTGCACCTCATATCTCTGGACGTCGCCAAAGGAGTATTCAGGTGCTAGAGTAGAGAAACCTATGCTTGTGTTGTCTACCTTAGATCATCTTGATCTGATGAAATAAGATCTCCCTTGATCTTGAGAGTGTTCATGGAGGAAGAGGTTCTTTCAGCCTTGAAAGAATTCTATGGAGTTTCTATGCACAACGATTCTCCTGTGTGTTAGAAAAGAGTTGGGATTGTGAGGATATTTATAATCCGGTTTGAGGTTGTAGAGTTATGACAATAAATAAAAGTGTTACGCATTTTATTTGTTTCATTGACTCTTATTTAAAACCCCCATGTTGAATAATTAATTCCTTTACATTCTCCCACGCTGATTATAATAAATATCATTTAAAAGAAGATTGTATCCTCAAAATCCCGACACAAAAAACTACACGACGTGTATTAAGAAATACACAGCGTGTACTTGTTTTTCCATTGAAAACTACACGACGTGTACATTCAATATACACGGCGTGTATATCTTGTTTTCATTTATTTATTTTCTTTCCATAAAGAAAACTACATGGCGTGTACTTTTTTTCCACGAGAAACTACACGGCGTGTAATCTTTAATACCCGACATGTATATCTTGTTTTTCATTTCCTTCTTCCTCTATAATTAAAACAATTTTGGATTCCTTGAATAATTATTAAACCGTTTACAGGAATAATCTTTATTCTATATGAGATACTTGAATACACATACTGTGTGACCCTCTAGGCCACTTTCTCGTTGGCATTAGGCGAGATTGCCTAAAGTCCAAGATTACTGTCTAGCAACGGGTCAAGGCACCCAAGAGAAAGAAGTTGACGCTGCATTGACGTATCACCTCATACAGACGCTTACTGTGTAATTTAATCCCTTTGTCTCGATATCTCATCAAGCAGGTTTCATGGAAGTGTCATAAAACTATAATCTTGATCCGTCATTCTTTAACTTCCTTAAATAAACTCGTAGTTTACACCATGGCCATGGAATTTAATGTGACAGTTCTATTTCAATCAAAGGGCTATGATATCAGCTTCCATAAATGGAAGGGACAAATCCTTCCTCAACTTATCCATTAACAACATGTCACTTGTGATGCACCCTACTTCCTACCAACTGGCTACGTGACGGTTTTCATTAGTAAATCAAAGTGCGCGAGTCCTGACCTGAGTCAATGATAATCTTCCAGTCTAAGACCATTACACACGCTGGTAGATAGAAATGTACGATGACACCAAGACATGAATAATTGCTACTGGCGAGTCTGTTCTCATAATCTCCATCTTAGAGATTACCATGTTCGAACTCCATGAGAGAGAGTCTCGTCTTCTTACGAGTACTCACACATGATGGTCTGTATACTATGTTCCCTATCATAGTATGTCATCCAACCGTAGAACTTTATTTAATAATATTGTTATAGAATTTTAAGGTTCTCATCATAGCGGGGATCTTCCATGACCATATTAATGCAACGAATATTCTAGGACATTATTCTATTATAGTAATGCCGAAAAATGAACAATATATAATAAGTGAACATTTATGTAATCAATGTATAAAATAGTTGGTTCTCAAGACACAAACCCTAATAGACTCCCACTTGTACTAGAGCCAACTACCTATGACTTTTAGTTCGCTAGACCTCACATGATGATCATGTTTCTGCTGAGTCATGGCTTTAGTCAAGGGGTCCACCATGTTTTCTTCCATAAAAACACTGCTCACGACAACTTCAACTCTCTGAGAAAAATCCCTCAAGAGATGATACTTCCGAACAATGTGATTTTTCCGCTGATGTGACCTTGGATATTTTTCAAGTACCACCGCTTCAGTATTATCACAATAGAGTGTGATAAGATCTTTATTGCTCGGTACTACATCTATCCCTTAGACGATGCTTCACACCCATACTACTTCTTTAGCTTCCTCAGAAGCTGTGATATACTCGGACTCCGCTATAGAATCTGCCTCTACACTTTGCTTTGAGCTCTTCCAGCTCACTGCACCTCCATTCAAACTGAAGATGTATCCAGTCCGCGACATCATGTCATCTTGATTAGTCTGGAAACTAGCATCTACATGTCCTTTGATGACTAGTTCCTCATCTCCTCCATAAACCAAGAACATATGCTTAGTACGCCTCAGATACTTAAGGATAGTCTTGACTGCCATCCAATAGTGGACTCCTGGATCAGCTCGATATCTGCCTACCGCACTTAATGCGTAAGAAACATCTAGCCTTGTATATAGCATAGAATAAATGACTGACCCAATCGCGGATGCGTACGAGATCCTTTCCATTCTCTTTCTTTCCTCATGTGTCTAAGGACACATTTTCTTAGAAAGATGAATGCCATGTGACACTAGCAACAATCCCCTCTTGGACTGTTCCATACTGAATCTCTTCAGTATCTTGTCAATGTATGTACTTTGACTCAGACCCATCATTCTCTTGGATCTTTCACAATGGATCTTGATCCCAAGAATATATGCTACCTCTCCCAAGTATTTCATGGAGAAGCATTTATACAGCCATGCCTTAACTGACTGTAAGATAGGTACATAGTTTCAAATTAGTAATATGTCATCAACATATACTATTAAGAAAACGACTGCACTTCCACTAAACCTCTTGTAGACAGAAGGCTCACATTCGTTCTTAACAAAGCCAAATTCTGTTATAGCTTCATAAAAATGAATGTTCTATGACCTTGATGCTTTCTTTAATCAATAAATGGATTTATGCAACTTGCATACCTTGTTGGAATCCTTTGGAATCACAAACCATTTAGGTTGTGTCATGTAGACATCTTCTTGGAGGTTCTCATTAAGGAATGCTATTTTGACATCCACATGCCAAATTTTAAAGTCATGGTAAGCAGAAATGGAAAATAGAATTCTAATGGATTTCAGAATCAGAACTGGTGAAAATGGTTCATCATAGTAAATTCCTTGACGCTGTCTGAAACCTTTTGCAACTAGTTGTGCCTTATAGGATCTGAATTTCCCCTCCATGTCCAGTTTCTTCTTGAATAGCCATTTATTACAAATATTCTTTACATCAATAGGAGGATCTACCAAAATCCAAACTTGGTTTTGGTACATAGAATCCATTTCATAATTCATGGATTCTTTCCACTTGGCAATGTATGTGCTTCAATTGATTCCTTGTAGGTAAGAGGATCATTATTGTCAACCAATAATGAGTCACCATCCTCGGTGACAAGAAAACCATATCGTTCTGGTTATCTCCCCTCTCTCGTGCTCGTACGTAGTTCTTATGTCTCTGGAATAGATTTTTCTTCAACGGGGATTTGTGGAATCTGTTCTTGTAACATCTCTTAGGTATCTTGAGCCTCGACTTCATCAAAGTCTATCTCGCTCTCACTATCTCTTTTGGAGATGTTCTCCCTCTCAAGGAATATGACATGTCTTGCAATTGTATCCATTTTGTCTAAGGGGTTGTATAGGTAATATTCCCTTGATTCTTTGGGATATCTTATAAAGATACACTTTTAGCCTCAGGGTTCAAGATTGTTACCTGAAGAGGTCTTAACAAATGCTTCGCTACCCCACGCATGTAAATTCGATAACATGGATTTGCGTCCACTCCATAACTCGTATGGAATAACATTTATCGATTTAGTTGGTACTTGGTTTAATATGTGTACTACTGTTTGTAATGAATATCCCCAAAAGGATAATGGAAGACTCGCATGACTCATCATTGATCTCACCATGTCCCACAGGGTGTGGTTCTTCCATTCACTTACATCATTCCACTGCGGTGTGTAAGGAGGAGTGAGTTGAGATAGAATCCCAAACTCCCATAAGAAATCAATTACGTCATGATTAATATATTCTCCTCCTCTATCTGAGCGAAGTTTCTTAATCTACTTACCAAGATGGTTCTCAACTTCATTCTTGTATTTTTTGAACCGATCAAAAGAATCTGACTTATACCTCATTAAGTAGATATATCCATATCTACTAAAATCATCAGTAAAAGTTATGAAGTATGAGAACCCACCCTTGCTTCAATTGGAAATGGTCCACACACATCTTTGTGAACTAATTCAAGAAGATCTTTATCTCTTTTACCTTGCCCACTAAATGGGGCTATAGTCATTTTTCCTTTTCGACACACATGACATACACCAAGTGGTTTTAGATCGAAAGAATCTAAATACCCATCTTGATGTAATTTTGTCAAACTTTTCTCATTGACATGACCTAGCTGGTGATTCCAAAGTTGGGTGTGGTATGAGTCATGTGAATTAACTTTGATATCTATTGTTATTACTTAGTTTTTGTAGTCTAACACATAAAGGTCATTATATAAATGTGCCCTACCAAAACAAATGCTATCTTTATAAAACTAGCAATATCCACTTCAAAACCTGAAGATGAATCCATCAGTATCTAATCTGGATACTGAAATAATGTTTTTTGGTTACAGAGGGTACATAATAACATCCTTTCAAAATCAAGACCATCCCTGTAGGCAATGTGAGGTGGTAGTCTCCGACAGCTACAACAGCAAGTCTGGCTCCATTAGCTGCTCGTAGATCTACCGCCCCTCGATCAATCTTCCTGAATCTACTTGGTTACTGTATTTGGATACATATGTGATCACCACAAGCAGTATCTAATACCCAATTAGTAGAAACAAATAGATTTTATTCGATAACAAACGCACCTAAAGCTTCCCCTTGCTTCCTTGGATGGGTGTAGTTTCTCTTGCAGTGGCCCTTCTTGCCACATAAGAAACAAATAGTATCATGTTCCTTTGCCTCCCTGTTGATCTTCCTTTTATTGGAAGGCCTTGAAGAAGCTTTGGTCTTAATTCTCTTCACCTTCCATTTCCTTTTATTCACCATGAAGACAGAAGGCTTTTCATGCTTCATGTCATTTTCCACTTGGCGAATAAGGATAAGAAGATCAGACAGAGACTTCTCAATATTGTTCAGGTTGAAGTTCACAACAATGTTTGAGAAGCTCTACAAGAGTGATGCAAGAATGAGATCGGTACCCAGTTCTTCACGGAGTTTAAACCCTAGAACTTCCAAGCACTCAATTTAGCCAATGATCTTGACTACATGAGGCCCAGCTGGGGCACCCTCTCCAAGCATGCTATGAAATAGAGCCTTGGAGATCTGAAACCTTTCATGTCTTTCTCTCTCCTGGTATAGACCATGGAGGTGCTCGAGCATGCTATAGGAATCCATGTCTTCATGAGACTTCATAAGCTCACTAGACATAGATGACAACATAAAACATTGAACTTTGAGAGCGTCATTCAACTGTTTATCATAGACCATGAAATCTTATTCACTTTCCCCTAGGGTAGGAGAATCATGAAGCGAGGACTCCAGTACATAAATCTTTTGTTCATGGCATAGGACAACACGAAGGCGCCTAAACCATTCCTGAAAGTTACTGCCGGTGAGGATATTGTCTTTATCCAGAATTGATCGCAGAGAAAAGGTGGTTGACAAGTTTTTCATATAGATTATACAAATTAAAAGAGAATATTTATCAATACTTTCTTGATTACATTTTATGAGAAATAATAAATGAATTAATTAATTCTCCCACTATTTTATCAAGTCCCAATGGCCCTCACAATTGAACTCAGAATGTCCAGTTTCTTTTACATTCCAGTGGTAAGGATCCATATTCCACTTCCCATAACCCCAACAAGGGTTTGACAATCTATTTGAAGGTATTTAGGTAGACAGGTCTTTTCCAACTGTGAGCATGTAGTTCCTTGATCTATTGAGTGGACTCCCCAATCCTGATATCCTAACTTTGATTTCCTCAGCTCTTGCCTCCAATATTACATCAATTCTAGAAAGGGCTACTCCTCTGGATGTAATATGGTTAACTCAACACGAATCCTTTCATAAGGGCTTCCTTTATAAAAGTATGTTTCCCAACAAGGGTTGGTCAAACACCTAGTTCTATTGAGTCTTTCCCTTAATCAGGTAACAAAAGGCTAAGTATAACTTAATTTGGTATTGAGGGATTTTAATACTTTATGTGTAGTTTTGCATTATCACATGCTTGTTAATATTAAGTGATTCTTGAGTAAGTGATTAACCATGTTTTGATAATGTTTACGCATAGTCTAGGTTTTATTTTATTCCATATTTGCATGCTTGTTCATTATATTAACTATGTGATCGCGACAACACATACATAATAAATAAACCATGCAATTTAGACAGAAATAAAATAAAATGGCATGATCATGAGCTTCTATTGGTTAGCGTATCTAGCGGTATTGATAAGATACCATTGACCTGGGGAAAACACCATGAACCTGATTGTTTGTGTTTTGCAGCTCCCAACTTTCCACCTTTCTATCTTCTTGCGTTGGTTTCACCTTATCTTCGGGATTTGAACCGTCTCCTCTACTTGGGAGATCCTCCATTACATTGGTTTACATTAAAGAAACCATGGGCATGCAGGCCCTACATTTTATGGGCAGAAGGCTCACAGGCCAATAAATTTAAATTAAATAAATTTAAATGAAACCATACTAATAAAAAGGGTCTTTGGTCTAGCTCATGATCATCCATATCATGCAATGAAATTTACGCAAATTTAGAATTAAAATTATTTTAATCGATCTTTAATTTAAGATAAGTCGTGCTTTAATTCAATTAATTATGATCTTATTATTAATCAATTCTTTATCTTAAATTAATTTCTGAATTTCTTTGAGATTCTTCTCATCCATATTCCTTGTACATGTCTTTTTACATTGGAGGAAACTTGGTGAAATTCCATTTCTGGAAAGTACATGGCGTGTAGTTTATAATTACATGGAGTTTATTTCTTTTCACTCTTTATCCAAAGTACACGGTGGGGGATTTGGCTTGTTTTTCTGTACTTTGGAAATTTTGGAGTACACGACGTGTAGATAAATTATACACAGCGTGTACTTCCTTGTTATGCGGTAACCAGCCAAGAGATCCCGTGTATGCGGTACACGAATTATCCTTGTACATGGTTTCACCTGGGCCGGAACGGAAAACACGGAATGTTGCTTCAACATACACGTCATGTATTCCAATTTCCACACGCCGATCAGTTCTGGTTAACACGGCGTGATTAATACTTAGGAATATTCAATACACACGGCGTGGTTTGGCGGACCAGTGCTGATTCGTTGAACCTAAGTACACGGCGTGTAGTTTTAATTACATGCCGTGTAATCCCGTGTTGTACAGAAAAAAAGAGGGACTCCTCTAATGATTTCTTCGTTTTTATTGTATTCAAAATTAAATTTAAAAGGTCGTTTCTATTATGTGAATCGAGAAAAAAGGAGGAAGAACATATCTCGTTTATTCAGATTTATAGAATGATTTATTTCGAATTGAATCAAATATAAATGCATAAATTATCAATGAATATTAAATAACTATAATAATCATTGTAACCTCGCTCTGATACCATTTTAGGTTCTGGGTGTAGCAGAAGCGCGTGGGTGGATGTGCCCACTTGGATTTTTGTCATTAGCAATGATCAATCCGGGATCAATACGACAATAAATTCCAGTCTCCGTGGATCGAATCATAGAAATAGACAAAGAAATAGAAGTCTTGGAACCACAAAGTTGGATCATTACAGGTTTATTATAATTAATTTAATTAACTGAAAATATATACCGTTTGTGGTGTTCTTTCTTCGTTGATGTTTTTTATGACATTTTGATCTGATTCATCATTGTTTCACAGAAGCCAAGTGTATACTTCCTCTAGCGGTGATCCACATGTGCACCTTGTATCTCTGGACGTCGCCAAAGGAGTCTCTGGGTGCTAGCGTGGAGAAACCTTTTCTTGCGTTGTCCACCTTAGATCGTGTTGATCCGATGGAAGAAGATCTCTCTCGGCCATGAGAGTGTTCTTGGAGGAAGAGGTTCTTTCCACCTTGAAAGAATTCTATAGAGTTGTTCAGAACAATGATTCTCTTGTGTGTTAGAAAAGAGTTGGGGTTGTGGGGATATTTATAATCAGGTTTGAGGTTATAGAGTTATGACAATAAATAAATGCGTTACACGTTTTATTTATTTCATTGACTCTTATTTAAAATCCCAATGTCGAATAATGAATTCCTTGACATGCGCCCACGCTTATTATAATAAATATCATTTAAAACAATATTATATCCTCAAAGTCTCGACTGGAAAAACTACATAGTGTGTATTAATAAATACACGGCGTGTACTTGTTTTTCCATTGAAAAGTACACAGCGTGTACATTCAATGTGCACGGTGTGTATATCTTGTTTTCATTTATTTATTTCATTTCCATAAAGAAAACTACAAGGTGTGTAATTATTAATACAGGGCATGTAATTGTTTTCCATGAAAAACTACACAACATGTAATCTTTAATACACGACATGTATATATTTTTTTTTCAATTCCTTATTCCTCCATAATTAAAACGATTTAGAATTACTTGATTAATTATTAAACCACGTATGTGAATAATATTTATTCTACTTGAGATACTTGAATACACTTAGTGTGTGACCCTCTAGGCCTCTTTCTCATTAGCATTAGGAGAGATTCCCTAAAGTCCAAGATTAATGTCTAGTAACGGGTCAAGGCACCCAAGATAAAGAAGTTGATGCCGCATTGACGTATCACCTCATACGAACACTTACTATGTAATTTAATCCCTTTTTCTCGATATCTCATTAAGAAGGTTTCATGGTTGTGTCATAAACCTATACGCTTGATCCATCGTTCCTTGACTTCCTGAAATAAACTCGTCATTTACACCATGGCCATGGATTTTAATGTGACAGTTCTATTTCAATCAAAGGGCCAAGATATCAACTTCCATAAATGGAAGGGACAAATCCTTCCTCGACATATCCATTAACAACATGTCACTCTTGACGCACCCAACGTACCCTACTTCCTGCCAACTGTCTACGTGATAGTTTTCGTCAGTAAATCTAATTGCGCGAGTCATGACATGAGCCAATGATAATATTCCAGTCTAAGGACCATTACACACGCTCGTAGATAACAATGTCCAATGACACCAAGACATGCAAAATTGCTACAGGCAGGTCTGTTCTCATAATGTCCTATCATGGAGATTACAAAGTGTGAACTCCATGAGAGAGAGTCTCGTCTTCTTACGAGTACTCACACATGAAGGTCTGTATACTATGTGTCCTATCATAGTATGTCATCCAACCATAGAACATTATTTAAGAATATTGTCATAGCATTTCAAGGTTCTCATCATAGCGGGGATCTTCCATGACCTTATTAATGCAACAAATATTCCATGACATTATTATATTATAGTCTTACAGAACAATGAACAATATATAATAAGTGAACATTTATGTAATCAAAGTAAAAAATAGTTGGTTCTCAGGAAACCAACCCTAACAAGTTTTGATACCTTGCCCTATAGTGGAATTATAATTTTATAAATCATTTATTTTATATATGTATACCAAAAATTTAAGTGATGTTGACTACCCTTAACATTCTTTCATATATTACACACAGTCACTGGGGAAATAATATATCTTCTTAAACCCCAATCCCATTGAATGAATTATTTTTCATCATCATAATTTAAATATAAATGGGATTTTCCCTATAAAATTATCTATTTCCAATGTTTAAGAAAAATAGTGAAACTATTGTTTATCTAACCATTTTGGAATTTTTTATTTAACAAATTTTAGTAAAACTGATAACATTGTAAATTCAGTATAACATGGATATAATGGTTTTTTGGTATCTTTATAATGTTCTTCAGTGATAAAATTTATAAATAGATTCAAATCATACATCATGTATTAATTCATTAATACAATCTCTTATCTCATATTAAAAATCTTGATCATGGATATATCATGAATTTTATTTTATCTCAATGTGTACAAAATATTGAACATAACTCAGATTAAAAACATATAAAATAAAATTATATTTAATTTGTCATTACCCTAATTTTCTCAAACTCAAACACTTTACGCATAGAAAAAAATATGCATCCAGTTTCAACATTTCGTTTCACAGATTCCATGAAATTTATATTTCTTTTTTATATTAATCACTAATTCAATTTTTAGTTACCAAATTAAATTACATTAATTACCCAAAGAAAAAATATAATTTGAGAATATATTTACAAATGTTTTACAAAAAATTAATGTTAGGGGTTTTAGTATTTATATCTGAAAATGATCAAAAAGGTGACAGTAATCACTGGTTGGGAATGGGTGCCTAATATATTTTTCCAAAATGTTTTATACACTTATACGTGTTTATTTCTTCTCTAATCAAGAAAAATAATTCAAGATAGAAATATGATGAATAAAAAATTTGTTTTAGTGGTTCTCACAAAGGATGACTACATACCTATTTTGTGGTAGTTCTAATTCCACTCACAAACAACTATTATCTTACTATAAATATTACTACAACAATGTTTATGAACATATACCAACAACCATATTCTAATATTGACATGTGATGTATAAACACATTATCATTGAAAAAATAAAAGAAGATTTCTTAAGAGATATTGGTATTATAGATTACAATATTCAGTGGCCTTAACAACATAAAATATTATTGTCCTTCTTAAAGAAATATTCTACAACTACTCTTAAATCATTGAATTTTTTCACACCCAGATACAACAATTATCAAAAAATAACAAATCTTAATTATTTTTACATTCTCATATATTCACTAAACCACAAGAAAACAATCTCTAAAATTTATGTTACCTCAATTAATCCAAAGTATCTACATGTAGACTCATTATCATAAATTTCTCATGATATTAATAATACAATAACTATTTATTCTCATTCATCAGAAATATACATAATAACAATAGTACAAGAAAATATATAAAGCTTTATACGATCATGGTTCCTCACATTATGATGGAAACTACTCTAAAATATCCTCCTACCATAACTCACTATGATAAGACACACTTTTCAAGGAATAAATCAATTAGAAAAGTAAATAAACCATGTTCAACAAGATTTAATCCATTGGCTGATTCATGAAATGGATTTTCTCTTCACAGTATACAACCAAATCATATTTCAAATCACTTATCATAAAATGTCTTGAAACATAATTATATGCATAATTATTATGTGTAATTTTTTAGAGTAACACAATGTAAACTATATAATAGTTTCTCAAAAAAATATTAAATCAAAAAATTATTTCATTATTAATATATAATTCTCAAAATTTTAGTTCTTTTTAATCATATTAATGATAGTATCAACCTTTAAAATCCATTATCTCAGCTTAATGGTCGGATATATTAGCCTTAAAACAAGTTATCTCAACATTTTGAGAGACTTTACTTAACCTTATAAAGTCTAATAGCACTTGCATAAACCTTATAGAAATGTTTGTATCATATTATCTTTCACGTGACTCAAACTCATGGCGACGATTGTCTTGAAATTACAACATTTTTTTATCAAGATTACAAATAACTACACAAAATACGTGAAATCCAACAATTCAATGCCTTGGTGATATGTATTTATACATATATTTCACATTCATAAAATTTTACCATATCAAGAATGACAACCAATTTGATCTCATCCATTCATTAAGACATCTTTTCACATCCAAATAATTCATAAACATGTAATGAATATGTGGCTATTTGATATCAAATCTAACAATAGAAACCATTGAATAAAACTAGTGGTACTCATCACTAATACTGATAATCCCATCATTGATTAATTTTCACAAAACTGGTTATCATCATCATAAATTATCACATGCACATAAATAGGATGGATTAAATAACAATTACTGAAAAATATATATCATTTTCATTAGGAGAGTAAGAAATCTCCTCCTTTTGATTTTTCATTAATATTATTCATTCATATCCCCTTTTATTGGAAATAAAACCAATGAAACTACATTATAGAGATAAAATAAATATTAATAAAGAAAAGAGTAATTAAATAGTAAAATATACATCTAAATGATCTATCTCAGTGTAGGAAACAAGTGTGACTAAATCATACACTAATTCTATCCTTAATACAAGAAATATGAAAACTTGAAATTCAATATGTTTATTCAAATAGAGGAATATGAATTAGAGTTGAATAATTTTCCTACACCACTAAATATAAAAATTAAAATAATTAAAAAATAATATGAATAAATTTCTCACCCTATATATAACATCACATTAATAACATGATTAGATATTAGATAGAACTCATAAATTTTCATGCCTTGGTGTTGGATATTGGGCATCACTCCCTTGTAAATTTTTAGATTATAAATTATCTTAATTATGAGTTGATTTAAAAGATGTAACTAACTTTTTTACTTTTATAGAATATGTTACAACTTCAATATACCATCATCCTAATTTTTCTTTGGAAAATTATATGTAATATCAATGTATTTTGAATTGAAATATTTCATTGAATTTTCAGATAGATTAATTGAACATTGATTATCATAGATGAAGATAAATGTGTCTCTAATTGATTTATCCAACTTTTAACACCCCAATATTTCATGGTTCATTTAATTTTTTAAAAATTCAATATCTTTCATTACGCGCAACACCGACTTGGCTTGCGTGACATAAAACATTGAATTTTGGTGAAACCACACTTTAATATTATAATTATTTAAATGATATATTTATAACTTATCAATTAATTATAGTAATATTAATAGTATGAAATAATTTTTAAATTTTATTCATAATTACTTCACATGAATAAACATATTTATAATGAAATGTATAAGTTTCTTTAAGATAGTTATTTGTTTAGAAATATCATTTTCATAAAGGAACTACCTTTTATACTCTTGAAAACAGTAATAAAATTAATTTTATCCAATATTAGGAATTTAATTTTTTAAAATAGAAATAATTTTTGAATTTTAAATATAAAAATTATCTTAAGGTGATATTTTGGAAATTTTCAGAAATGTTTCAATTTTTGATGAATAGTGAAAATTACTGCATTAATGTAAAAAACTGACTATTGCATTTAAATAATTATTTTTTTATAAATTTATTTTAATGTATCAATATAAAAATAATAAATATATTAATCTAATATATTCCATTGGATTCATTTTAACATATAATTAGATATAAGAAATTATTGAATGTTTGAACATCGCTTTTTCCCGATTTCTAACCACATCTACAGATTAGCATTAAATGTAATTTTATATCTTCTATGAATTGAATTTTGAAAATTGAAAATAAATTGTTTTAATTATTATGAAAATTTTGATCTAATTAGATCAAAATAATTTTTTGTGAATAGTAAAATTTGAATTTCATTTTGCACGGTTAATAGTACATAGGGATATTAATGGTAAAAATAATATTATATTGATAAAAGAATTACCCTAACACTTGTCCAAATTTCATTTGATAATTATATTTTGACCAAAATCAACCATGGGTCGATAATATGATCCTTCTTAATCCAGTTGTGTTAGATTAAGACATTTAATATATTTTATTTAGAGAAGAGTTAAAAATTTCATACTCAAATCTTAATAGTTATATAATTTTTAATATGAGGATATAAAAGTTTTCTTCTCAAATATATATATTATTTAGAAACATAAAATAATTATCTATATCATAGTAAATTATTTATAATTTTTAGATATTAAATAATTACAATTAATGATAACATAATAGTGAAGATGAAATTATTTTATTAATTGAGATATCAATTAAATGATATTAAAAGCATTAAAATAAATATAATTTCACTTAATAAATTACATAATCGAATTTTTCTGAATCCTTAGACATGTTAGTAACATATTGGAAGTATTGTTTTCTATGTTATCATGTTTTTTTGATATTTTGAAATTTTTAAGTATTGATGAGTATCAAATTTTAAATATATGATAATTTAAAACATATGCTATTTTATTAAATGATATGAAAGTCATAAAAATATACAGTTCGACATAATAACTTTTATAGTGTTAAAATTTCTTAAATGACTGAATTGGGGTTTGTTTGGTATTTTATACTAAATATATTAACTTTATAGTATAAAAAGACAAGTAGATAGGATAAGAGTTAAACCCTTTAACTAACTATTAAATCCAAAGGATAAGGTTAATTTTGGGACCTAACTTGAAAAAAAATATTTGGTTTTGTGGATTTATAACTATCCTCATCTTATCCTCAAAATAACTCACCTTGGAGGTACTTTAAATAAAAAATAATTTTCTAATAAATTAATAGTTTTGGAATTTCTAAAAGATCCCCTCACTTCTTTTATAAAAGGGCACCTCTCCTTCTCTTTTATTCAAACCTAAAAACACATTTTGTTCAGACAAAACCTATCCAATTATGCTCATAAATTCGCAAACATCATCTGAGTGGTTTTAATTTATCCATAAATCAAAACTATGGAGTCATTTTGTGAAAATAAAAAGAAAAAAATCAAAGAAGAGGTAATTGTCTTACTAACTCTTTCAAAGATATTTTCTTATTTTACTATGTTTTAATAAGTTTTTTCCATACTAAATTAATAACTCAAGCATGTACTATATTATGAGATGTTTTTATGATTACAGGAAAACTATATTATTCCTCTTACCAAACCTAAAAAAAATCAATATCACCATGCATGCGTATATACAACATACCATCTCCAGTCAAGGTGTACACTATTTTTAATAAATAATTTATTTAGATGGTAATAAAGATGAATATAAAGGATGTAAATAACTAAAATATTACATGATATTTTTTCTTTACAATTTATATTCTAGAAAATTCCCTACACTTAACATTACTGAATGATATCGTTTCGTGTGCATACATATGGCCTACAATCTCAACAACACGAGGAGATTCATCCTCCATTACAATAATTTTAGAATGATTTTAGAAATTTATAAACATAATAAATATGAAATATATGAAAAAATAATATTATTTTAATAATATATATATATATATATATATTATTAACTTTCATTCATTCAAAACAATAAAACAACAGAAACATTGTTAATTTGTACATACAACATATCATCTCCTTGAATGTTGGGTTCCTTTTCATATATCTATATGTTATATATATTTATATGATGAATATATATGATATATAAATTATGTTATTATTTTTTATGTAAGTGATTCATGATATAATAATATGATCAAGAATAAAAATTCAAAACACATATGATACATGAAGTAATTATTATTAGAAACATTACTTTAACATGGAATTGATAAAAAATATAAATAAATAGTCATAAAAAGATCATATAAGATATAATTATTATTATTATGATTCTACTAGATATTAATAAATTTTTTAAACCATTATACACCAGTTTTGGAATCATATGGAGAGTATCAGACCTAATGTTAGGGAATTCTCTCTCACTTGTAATTTTCATAAGATATAATCCATGTTAACCATCTATTTCCTGCGTGTATTGCATGTACTACCACTATTTGGTTTGATATCATGAATACATTTATCATCATGGAATTTAATGATTTATTTGAATATATTGGGTTTATTATATATATATATATTCAATGTGTTATGGGACACTTTGACTCTTTAAATAATTAATCCTTTCTCCATTTCAATATTCTTGTCATTAGCGTACATATTTATTTATATATACATTAAGGATTATAAAGAAAAATTTATTTCTATTTTTAATTTCATTCACATATTTTTAAAATGAATATTTTTATATTTTAGTGTGATAGACTACTTAACAAAAACATTATTTTAAATATTTAATGATTTATTCTCCTAAAATATTTCTCATTAATGTCCATGATTTCATTATGGTTTCATGGATTTACTTATGTGGGAATTCATTTTTTAAAATGTTAATTCCATAAAAAAATTTAAATATAGTATGGGACACATTGATTCAAAAATAAAAGTTTAAATTTCCACTTTTATAATTGCATGACATTTAAATAAATGATTACAAAGAAAAAGGGGGATTTGACTGAAGACATTTTTAAGGATTTTAATTGAGTATTTTAATCTATGTCAACATCATTTTTTGGATCTTTTTTCATAATTGTGGTTGATCTATTTTGAAATTATTTACCATATTTTGGTTTATGATCAGTTTGATTATGGATGTTCAATTTATATACAATTCGTAGTTTATTGTTAATGTATTCATATTTTATATACTAGTTTTTACTACAAATTATTTTGTTGTTTATGTTCTACCATTTTAAGACTATGAATGCATTAGACGTAGTAATTGATGGGTGAGTCCTGCTATTTCTCCTTAATGCATCAATTTGATTCATGAAACAAAATAGATATGGTTTTGGTTGAGGCTTTACACATTTATTAGATTGTTGGCATGAAGCCTTAAAAGTATTGGATTATTGGCATGATGCCATGAAAACATTAGATTGTTTTCATGAATACTTGACAATATTAGATTTGTTCCACGAATCCTAGATGTTATATTTCAAATGTTCTACATTATGAATTCAATCAAAATGATATTTATTATTGATATTACGTGTGATTACATTACTAGTATAATATCCATGTGAATTTTTAGTTGAAAATATTCGATTTATTCTTTCCATATTATGTTGAAGATTATGTTAAAACGTTTGTGTTTATGTTTTCATACTTCCCTTAATGTTTATTGTTATTTATGAATGATTCTGCTCTATTATTTATCTTTACTATGCATCTGAGCTTCCCCATTTCTTATGTTTTATTTTCCCAGGATACTAAGAAGTATATTATGATTTATATTTAGGGTTTATCTAGGATAATAATCATGTTCTATAAGGATTATCTATGTTTTATTTTATGCTTATAAATGAAATGTAAAGTTTATGAATGTAATTATTTTCTAATATTTCTAAAATGATATGTTAATCGTGATTTTATTCTTTGTAATCATGGAAATGTATTAAAATATTGCACAGACTCTAGACATCTGGGGTTTGGGTATTACAGTTGGTATCATAGAAAGATTAACGACAAACATGGAAATTATATTTATTATTCAAATATAATAAAACACAAACCTATGAATCTTTTTGAGGATATGTCTTTGTATAAGATATAATCCTTTTGATTTGGTAATGGATAACCTATGTTAATCCTATAAAAAATGGATCGATAAGAAAATTACACCATTTAGAGATCCTATAAATGATTCTTAATAACTACATCAATCTGTTTAGGGTTTCTCATATCATTCATTGAGTTTTGGTCAATTTTTAGAATCATACAGGTTATACATGACAAAGTTATAATGTTGATAATGAAGAGGCTATAAAAGAAAAGTGAGATAAAGGAGGTATTAAGGAATAAGATATTGAAATTTATTTAAAGGTTTAAGAGTGAAGTGGAATTATTAATGTTATTTTTTATTAAGATTCAAGAATTATTACATCCATGGATATATGGTTATAAGATTCTTGAGATATATAAGGACTGTATTGTAGTGCATCTTCATCATGTTTTTGGATGTAGAAATTTTTGAATTCTGTTTTTTTGAGGTTATAATGTTATTTTTCAGTAATAGAAACACTATGTTGTTTGGGGAATCCTATATTAGTATTGATTTTGTAAATTTAGAAACCATTTTAGATAATTAATTTGGAAAGATGTATTTTGGAAAAGTCTTAACGTTATAATGGAGTAAGTTAAACATTGAATGTTATTGTTTGAGGTTAAAGTACAATTTATTGTATTGTACGGGATAAAAATATTTGTTTTAGTAAATATTTAGAGGATTAAGGAAATACTTGTGGGCCTTATGATTTATCAAAAGTACTTTAGGCATTAAAAAGTCATTCTGAACATTAATTTCTATGTGTAGGGGATGAAGTGAAAATAGATGAAATCACAAAAAATTGATGAGATTATGCTTATAACCTAGAAAGAAATCAATTATGTTTTTATCTGAATAGTAAAATAATTCTTTATCTATGGTGAATGGATCTAGAAACCAAAAATCTTATCCAAGTACTTTTTCAAAAGATTCAAATGGTCCCTTAGATTGTTGCATATTTAAAGCTTTGTGATTGTTAACCTTCTACTAATCATGTTATCATTCACTCTCTATGAGAACATAATGGTAAGAATTTTCTTCCATGTCCATTTTTTTCTTATATTTAACCCTTGTATGTGTTATCTATAGTAACTTTCATGCTTCCAATTATTTTAAATTTGAACGTTTATTGACCCCTGTTCTGATGTGGGATTCCAATAAAGGAATTTTTTGAATATTCATACTTTACTTACCGAACCCAATTTTGAAAATTAAAAGGAGACAACTTATTAAAGGATGGGAGAATGTAAAACCCCAATATTTCATTGTACATTTCTTTTTAAATAAATTCAATTTTTTTTGTTGCACATAACAATGGATTTTCTTTCATTACATAAAACATTGAATTTTGTTGAAACAACACTTTAGTTTTATAATAATTTAAATGATATATTTATAACTTATCCATGAAATATAGGAATATAATTATTCATAAATAACATTTAAATGTTATTAATTACTATTTCACATAAATAAAACATTTTTATAATGAAATGTATAAGTTTCAGTAAAATAATTAAATGTTTAGAAATTCTATTTTCTTAAAAAATAAATATTTCTGTCCTTTTATTAGCAATAATAAAATTAATTTAAACCTCTATTAAGAATTGAATTTGGTAAACTATAAATCATTTTTTAATATATAATATCAAAATTATCTTAGGGTCAAATTTTAGAAATTTTCAAAAAGATTGAATTTTCGGTGAATTGTGAAAATTACTGCATTGATGTTAAAAACTGACTATTTCATTTAAATAAATTTTGTAATATAAATTGATTTAAAAGTAAAAATAGGTAAATAATACATATATTCTTCCATAAATGTTCATTGTAATCATTTAATAATATAATTAGATATAAAAATTTGTTGAAATTCTGAATGTCGCTTTTACCTGCCTTTTAACCACATATGCGGATTAAAATTAAATGTAATTTTATGACTTCTTTAAATTGAATTTTGAAAAATGAAGATACATGGCTACAATAATCATAACTAATTCAGTCTAATGGGATCAAAATAATTTTGTTTGAATAATCAGTTTTGAATTTTATTTTCCACGGTAAAAGGTTAATAAGGTAATTAAAGGTAAAAATAATATTATATAAATATAAAAATACCCTACAACTTGTCCTAATTTCTTTATATAAGATTTTTCAACCCAAATCAGGATTTGGTCTAAAATAAATGTTTTAATGACACATGTGTTAGATTAAGACAATTATTATATTTTATTTAAATAAGATTTAAAAATAGATTATTAAAATTGTAATAACTATATTTTATTTAATATGAATATATATAAGTGATAAGGTTAACTATAAATATTATTTAGGAAGATAAAATTAATATCTACATAATAGTAATTTTTTAAATTTTTAGAGATTAAATAATTACCATTACAGATGACACAATAATGGAGCATAGATTATTTTATTAATTGAGATATCAAATTAATGATTTTAAAAATATTAAATTAAATATAATTTCACATAATTTATGACATAAAAAACATTTATAGACAACGTAGACATGATAGTGACATATTTGAAAAACAAATTCTATGTTTTCATGTTGGTTTGATATTTTTAAAATTCCAAAAACTAAATAGTATCAAAACATATATCAATGATACTTTAAAATAAATACTATTTTTAAATGATGTAAAAGTCCAAAAAATATAATTTTAAGCCTAATAACATGGATAAAGTTGAATATATCTTAGATTATCCAATTTGTATTATTTTTTCATTTTATAATATCTATATTAACCTTATATTATAAAAAGACTAGTAGACATGATAAGAGTTAAATTGTTTAAATAAGGGTTAAATCCAAAAGGGAAGGGTAATATTGGGACCTAAAATTGTATAAAAACATCAGTTGTGATTATTTTGACCCATATACATCTTAACATATAAATAACTCACTATGGAGCTATTTTAAATCAAAAATCATTTCGTCATAAATTAATAGTTTTGGAGTTTCAAAATGTGCCCCTCCCCTCTCATATAAAAGAGCACCCCTCCATCTCTTTTAGTCACACCTCAAAATCCATGTAGTTTAGAAACTCTTTGACTGATTATACTCCCATATTTCCCACTTCATTCTAGTGGTCATAATTTAGGTAGGAATACAACCTAAGGAGTCCTGTTGTGAAAATAAAAAGGAAACACTCGACGAAGAGGTAATTATTTTACCAAGTATTTCCAATATATTTTCTTTTTAAACAAAATTTTAATAAGTTGTTTCCAAAATAATTTGATAAATATAGAATCAATTATATGATAATATTTTATATGATCAAGGAAAAAGAATATTCCTCATTTTTCCTATACTAAGAAAAACAATACCACCATGCGTGTGTACGTAGAGCTTACCATCTCCACAATATGGTGTAAATGTTTTTATTATAGACATTATTTTTATGGGTATATAGATGAATATAAAGTATTAAAATAATAAATATCACATGATAATTTTTCTGTATAATTTATATTCCCCCAGATTCATTTCCTATTACAATAATAGAATAATATCGTCGCTCGTGAGAACGTACGACCTACCGTCTCCACGACACGATAAGATTTATCCTCCATTACAACCATTTCATACTGATTTTAAAAATGTATATACTGAATAAATATAAATTATATGAAATAATAATTCTACTGTAAAAATTTATATATTTATGACATTTACTTGCTTCGATTCAATATGATAATAGATCAGAAATATCATTAATTTCTACGTACGACCTACAGTCTCCATGAATAATGAATTCCATTTATTTATTTATGTATTATATATATATTTATATGATGAATATATATGATACATAAATAATGTGATAAATTATATAGGTAAATAAATTTTGATCAAATTAATATTATCATGAATAGTAAGTCAAAACATATATGATAAACAAAGTGATTACTATCGAAAACATTGCATTAACTTGGAATTGTTAATAAACAGGTAGTAAAAAATAATAACATAATCATATATGATATTTTTTTATGACTCTATTAGAGGTTAATGAAATGTTTAAAAACATTATACATGAGTTTCAAACATTTACGTAGATTATCATACCTAAGGTATGTTAATTTTGGCTCACTTTTTATTTTTTTGAGATATAAGAAATGATCACCAAATATTTCTTATGTGTGGTGTATCTAATGGACCTATTATGTTTGATATCATGAATATATTTATCTTATTTGTATTTAAAGATTGATTTGAAGATATTGGTCATAATATTTAAATTTTCAACATGGTATGGGACACTTTCAATGTTTAAATAATTAATCCTTTCTCCATTTAAATATTGTTGATATTGTCATACATGTTTATTTTTATGTATATAAAGTATTATAAAGAATGTTTTATGTCTATTTTGGATTTCATTAAATTTTTTACAAAATAATACATTTATGTTTTTACATAAGGTAATTATTATGTAAAAATCATTTGAAATGTTTTAATGCTATTTTCTTCTAAAATATTTGTCGTTAATATCAATGTTTCCAAAATGGGTTTAAGGATTTATTTATATGGAAATGAATGTTTTAAAATGGAATACATTATAAAAGTTTCAATGTGGTATGGGAAACTTTTATTCAAAAATATAATTTTAAATGTCATCATTTATATTTAAGAAACTGTTTGATAAATCATTTCAATGAAATATGGGGATTTGTCTCAATATATTTTTAATGATTTTAATTGATTATTTTAATATATCAAAAATTCCTTTGCTGATTATTTTGATTAATTGTGGTCGATATATTATTGTATCATTTACCATATTTTGGGTTTTAATCAATTTGATTATGCATATTCTATTTAGACACCACCATTGGTTTATGGTTAAAGTATTCATCATTCATATCCCATTTATTAATAAGAATGATTATGTTGTTGATGTGTCACCATTTTAATACTAGGAATGTCTTGGACTTATTATGTTATTTTTGGGACATATATAGTCACTTGTTACACTGGCATGTTTAATAAAAGAAAATATGTATGGTTTTGTCGAAGGCCTTACCCATTTATTAGATTCTTGGAGTGACACCTTGAAAGTGTTAGATTATTGACATGAAGACTTGATAATATTAGATTCTTGGCATGATTCCTTAACAATTATAGATTCTTGGAATAAATACTAGATGTTATGTTCCAGTTTTCTAGTATTATGCATTTCCTCATTATGAGATTAGTTATTGATATTAAATATAATTATTCGACGAGTATAATATCTATGTAAATGATTAAATAGAATTATTTGTATTATTATTAGATATTATGATGAAGATTATGTTTAAAAGTCTTGTGTTTCAATTTTTATACTTTACTAATAGTTTATGGTTATTTATTAAATCTTATGTTGTATTGTTTAACCATAATAAGCATCTAATATCACCCCTTTCAAAAGTTTTATTTTCCAGGGATACCAAGAAGTGTATTGTGATTTATATACAGTGTTAATTAGGAGAATAATGGAGTTATAAAAGGAGTATCTATGTAGTAATTTATATTTAAAATTGTTATGTAATGTTCATGTATGTAATCTATTTTGAAATTTTGTTAAACTGATCGGTCCTTCAAAATTTGAATTATTGTAATGATTTCAATGTACTAAAATAATGAACTTTCCCCAGACATTTGTGGTTAGGGTGTTCCATATATCCTCCAGATGTGCGATTATTAATATCATTTTTGTAGATGATTATGATATAGCCACATAATCTACATTAATTTTAGATGGTGTCACTGAAATTTGTTTATTCGAGTTAGATAAAATACATATTCCACAAATAAAAAATACTTCACCTAATGTCATATTTTTTATCCAAAATCCATTCCAAATCATCATCTTAAAAACATTTCATATATAATTTTCATTCAATTTTTTAAAGAAGGTGATAATTGAGAGTATTTTATTATATATGATAGTTTTATAGACTTCAAGATGATGGGATTCTATATAATTAGTCTATAACATGGTTAAAAGTGTGGTAAAAAGGCTATATATTATTATAAAATAATTAGATAAAAATACTTATAATTATTATTCTTAATTCCTTTTAAATTACTACTTTATATTTTACCATGTCTCCAAAATTTTTTCCACTTGTATAAAAGTAAACAATCCTATTATTTTTAACCTATGAAAACTTTTTATAAGATCTATAGAAAATTTTAATTATGAAATGACTACAAGACTACAAACTTGTCTCATTTCAAATCCCATGAAGAATTTCATTTCCCTATATAGAGTCATTTATGTCCAATTCTTAATTTGTGTGGAGAAATATTCACAAGATTTCTCCTCGTCAAAAGAAAATATTATGTCATCAATATACAGTATCATAATGAGTGATAAGGTGGTTGTATTCTTAATGTACATATTTTTATCATCAATAAATTATTTAACTCTATGCTTTTTATGTACTCATATTACTTGATGTGCCAATTCCTTGGAGATTATTTCAGTCCACAGTGATCCTAATTTAGTTTACATTATTTTTTTCCCATCATTTTAAAATATAAATACCATAGGTTTTTCTATGTAAACATCCTCATTATGTTATCCAATAACATCTTCTAACTATACATCTATCTTAAAAATCATATCATTTGTTAATGTGGTAATTTTTTAAAATATTATAAAATTTTCAATACTAGATACTAAATCAAATGTATCACAGAAAATAAAACCCTATATTTGAGAGTATCAATTATGGAGAATTAAATCCTTGTTTCTATTAAAATATCAATTCTTATTTATCTTTTTTCTGAAAAACGTTTTTGTCAAATATGTTTCTTCTCTATAGGCCATATAAAATGTCACCATGTCTCTTTCTTTTATTTATGATTAAATTTTTCCCCCATATATTAAATACACTCCTTGTGTTTAGATGACAATTAAACTTATTTGGGTTCTATCATGGAAAACAATATTATGTGACTGGTTTCAATTACTCTTCATCGTGTAAGAATAAAAAATTTCTGGACACAAATTATATTTTCAGTACATGTCTGATTTATTTTCCATTAACCTAAACCTATAGTATCCAATTTTCCATCATCATCACCAGTATATTCTGAACCTATATCATATTTATGATGTTGTTCATTTTTTTCATTTACTTCAGTACATCAAACATAAAAAACACCATCCACACTTACTATAATAAAATAATTCATGTTACCTTCTTCATTTTCAAAAACAATAATGTCAGCATAAGCAACAATTTTCTCGGAATTTTTGTTGTAACAGAATTAGTAAAATATATATAGTGTATAATTATGGAATATCACTTCATCTTATTTCTCATAAAAAATTCTTCTATTCCATCATTCCCTATTTAATATAAATTATAACCAAAACACCCTAGACTAATTTATAGTTTTAACATTTCTAAAAAATATTTTATAGGGAGGCAGGTTAAATTTGTTTCTCAAAATGAATCTATCTTGAATAATACCAGTTGTAGTAAGGCATGAAAAATAGTAAAACTACGAGGTTTCGTAATCCGAACGAATAGTTTTATCTATATCAATAGGGTTATATTTGTGATTTTAGTTGCCCAATTTTTTAAAGGCTATGTATATAAATAAACTCATGTTTGATTCCATTTTTTTCTAAATACTATGATAAATTTTAGTGGCATATTTTGATCTATTTTTCCATATTATCTCTTTTTAAGGAAATTTTTTTAGATAACATTTGGAATATTTTAATTCTACCTAGAGCTTGAGAATTTTTGTATATGAACATTATACGTGTAATTATTTTTAAATCATTAAATAAAGTAATGAAATACCTATCTCTACATGGTGATATATTTTTCATATTGGTATGTATAGCCCCCATTGTTTTATTAATTTTAATATCTACTCATTTGTGGGGTTATTTAAATTTTTTCCTTCCTTTCATATATTTTATATTATAATATTATATTTGTTAAATATTGTAATGTTTCTCATTTATTCTTCCATTATTAAATTCCTTATTTTTGTTTGTCCAAGATGAATAAATCTTTCATGCCATATACTATTTTCATCTATTAAACTGAAATAAAAGTTATTTTATTTCTAACCCATTTGAAAGAAGTTTTCTTGAGTTCCTAAAACATTATAGATAACGTATCCTCATTTGAGTATTTTTATGAGGAATATATATCTATTGAAAATAACATAATTTCCATATTAAATATGTTTTCAAACACTCACTATGTTATTATTTAACCCATCAACAAATAATATATTATTGGGAATGAGATGATTCTTTCAAATTATACCAATACCAATACTATTAATATTAATTGATCTATTCTTACTAAAATTAACAGCTGTAACCACATCTATATTCATCAAGTGGTATAGATATCCATTTTGGCTTCTTAGTTATTCAGGATTTAAAAGAAACTTCAATAACATTAACATAATAAATTTAATACTAAATATTTTTTTTCTTTCTGATGATGATTGTATTATGTTGTTATAAATGAAACAAAATAATTTAATTTATTACCATACTCACAATATATTCCATATTATTTATGTAAACATCGAAAGATCACTTTTATCTCAATATTCAATTATGGATATTTATACTTGAATTTTTTATTCAATTAAATCTTTTAATGTCTCCCCTTAATATATGATCATTCCATGAACCTTAGAGGTACATATTATTCTAAAAAGTATATAATTTATACTCATGCACTCCATAAAACCAATAGTATACCTAAAACATTCTAAATTTGTAGAAATTGTATGCATATATATAATTATGTCTACACTCATTTCAACACCACATAGAGAGTTGTTTTCACCAAATCTTCTTCTAATATCCTTTATTGTATATTTAAGACTGAGATTAAAAATTTATCTAATTTTTTATCTTTCCAGATGTTTTGATATTTTCAGGTTTCTTATGATGTATTATTTGGAAAAATATATATATTTTCTAAAATATTTAATTGTCATGAATTATTTATGCATGGAAATAATGATAATAAATTTAATTTAATGTTTGTTAACTTGAACATTAGAATTGATAGAACTATTTTTATTGGAACATTCACCTCTACCTGTTATAGACATTTTAAAATTTTATTTATATTTATATTTTACCTTTTACATCTCAATAATTTTATATTTAAATCTTGAAACCTCCTTCTACACATGGATAATTTTTGATTTTATATTAATAATGATGTTATTCTTTTTTGTCTTATCTACTTTAAAAAATTTATTTCATCAGTCAGATTGTATTTATTATGTAAATGTTTTTTTATCTCTTTTGAATATTTTTTGAATTTGGAATTCTCATTTCTCAATTTTCTAATTCCTTTAAAAATAACTTAATGTCCATCCTCTGGGTATATTGATAAGTCTATTTTCTCACTTTAGTATAAAACTCATTTTGACTTACTAAACCACATCTGACAAATCTCTCTTCTCAATTTCTTAATAAATGAGGGCTTTATTGAAGGCTTCAATATGATTATCCATATCACCAATACAATCATCCCAATTAGAAACTCTTCTTCAATTTATAATAAGTCCATTATTAAAAAATTTAATGATTTTATTCCTCACTTTCATTTAAAATTCACTCATCTATTGCGATCATATTTTATAGGAAGAAATTTTATCAATGTCAATATATTCAATTTTTTTTTATATTCTTGGGATAGTTGGTAGATAAATGAAACAAATTTATTGTATTGAAGCATTCAAATAGAAATTTACCTTTGCATATACCACATATTCCCATGGAATATATTCTTGACATAAGAGAAAGTTTCTCAGCATAATCATCCATATTTTCTTCTCCATTTAAAAAGAATTATTCATCTTCAATTTTCATATATTTGAGAGATTTTAATTCAATTACCTTATCCATATTACAATTTATTTTATGATTTGTTCCTCTTTTCATTTTATAGTTAATGATGGTTCTATTCATGTTAACAGTAGAGAATTCATAAATATATTTCTTTAAAAGAAAACATGTAGGCATATAATATATAAAGATTTATTCTCATGAGACTCATGAACATAATGGAATCATAATTTTTTCTATAACAAATGAATGTACTTATAATGACATTGAATATTGTTTCGAATTCACCCATAAAATTATCTTTCTATATTCTTATATCATCAATTTTTTCTGGAATGTTAAATTTTTTCTTCCTTATCCTTTTTGATAACATAATAGATGCTACACAGTTTTTCTTAGATTTCATTGGTGGATATACATCCCATAAACGTTGTAAATTATTTTTTACACAACGAATAGAGTATGTAATTCTAATATGTTCCACAATTTTCCAAATTTTTATTATTAGTTTGAGCCTGTATAAAAATATCATATGTCACTATGAAACCTTGAAGGGAATCTTAAAGAACATCTCATTATAGGGATAAAAAATAAGAAATAATTCTCTCCATCCATAAGTGAACATTTGACACTAAGACACTTTATTAGTTTATTAGTTTATGTATGTACTAATTTTGTATTTATATTTTTTCTTAATGCCTTTAAATTTGTAAGGAATATATTTTTTAAAAGTATTACTTAGCACTCATTTTGAGAATATTTATTAAGAATAGTGTTGTGGTTAGGAAAATAGACTTTATAAATTGTAGAACCATTTTATTCAATTGTAATATGTTTTATTAAACTGTGAAACCTAACAGTGCGTGTTCCCTGGTGTGTCTAGTAAGAGGTGCATGGTGGGAATATTGCTTAGTAAACTTTGTGGCAAGCCTTTTAATTTTAATAAACATTTGGAAATTTTTGAATTTTGATCCTTCATTTAATGATATTTAACCAAAAATTGGATTCACCTCCCCTCCTCAGCCTCACTTATGTGATTCCCAACCATTGTCTCCCTTCTAGACATGCCTCATCCCTTACAAATCACTTCATTATTATAATTCTTCTTCAATTACAACTAATCAATTTGTGGTTATGTTTTCATCTTCTTAATTGTATCCTTATTTATCCTCCAACTTTTTCCCCATTATCTTGTTATATAGAAATTTTGGTTTCATCATATATGGGTTTGGATTCATAAATTTCAAGGATTTAGTCTATAGGTACCACGACATCATTCTTGGGTCATTTTCCATTGTTTCTAAGGGCTTTATTCATCTTCTATATTATAGGTAAGTGTTTTCAAGCCATTTATTTTCCATTGTATATTAAATATGATTAGGTAATTCAAACTGATTTTCTATAAAATTATAAATTCCATTTATATTTAAATGGATTTAAAAAATTAATGGATCAATGGTTTTAAGTTATTATAGTTGATTTCCAATTGGGTTTTCATTGATTTGGACATGTGTACTAACTTTATTCAAAGAATAAATTATTTTCTAAAATTATTAATTAACAGTGGTGGTTTTCATCGAGTATTTGGGTTTTAAAAAATTATTTGAGGTTATTTCATGCAATTTTATTGGGCAATGCGTGAGCTATAGTTATAAATCAATTGTGGTTTTCTTGTTTAAGAATTTTACTAAGTCTCTTTATTTTACCGTAGTTTTATTTGTATATGTTCTATGTTATAGATGAATCTTTTCATATGTGGTCATTATACACATATGTATATGTATAAATATTTGTGGAAATATGCACACATTTATATGATATAATGTGAATATGTTCCTTGAGATGTGCATATACACATATTTATATATATGTGTGTGTGATTTCATATGTGAATAGTGTTAAAAGAGATGTTTCCAAACTAAAAAATGATGTTTGGATTTGGTTTTAAAATATGTTTTAAAATATACCTGTTTTCTATTTTATGATAAGAAGGAATGTTAGGAATATTGAGTAAATGATCCTCTAAATACATGACACTCTACTATAAATCCTTATTGATTGATGTTTTTTATGAGATTGATAATGTATTTTAGGGTCTTATATATGTATCATGATGGTTAAAACCATTTTACATTAATTAGGAAAATTGAAATGGATTTATGGTCTTATTTTAAATATTATGAAATTGGAATGGTATATAAAAAGTTGGATAACTAAAAGTTTAAGCCTAGGTTAAGTGTTACTTTGTATTATTCCAAATTAAAAAAAACATTATAATTTGATATGGTTATGGTGGAATCAATGGTAATCACCAAACTACAAGGCCAAGGCATGTACTCCTTAGTGGATTGTTGGATGTGGTATCTTATACACAAAAAAGCACCTCACTAGGAAAAATTCAAGTTCTCTTTAGTGGTTAGTTCATGCAATAGATTTTTGAATCATGAGATCGTGAGATAATATGAGGATCTTGGGTGCCTATAACATTAAATAACCTATGATTTTCACATATTTATTTCTTTAAATTATTAATTTAATGGTTTTCTCTCACATTGGATTTATCTTACATTTCACTTGATTATATAATATCTATTCCATGTTGTTTACATTTACTTCTTTCAATTTTTATTATTATATAGTATTATTCTATTATAATGTTCTCCCTTTCCATTTATTTTTTTGGTTTTTATTTATTATTTAACTCACTACCAAATAAGATATAAAAAGTGACATTCAAAATATGTGTTGCAAAGTGGTCTCAAATGAGGGATTTAAGTAAAATTTCACTAGGCTGATGAAATGTTTTTTTGTGTAATTGTATTTAGTTAAAATAACAATAAAATGAATTTTATAAAGTTTGATAATGTGATATTTAGTTTTCTTATAAAAAATAAGCCTAATTTATTTTTTTTATTTTCAAAAAAGTCCGTTTTTTCATTATCACACCTTACTTTCACTATGAATATTTACACCTGGTTGATTTTGTGTGATTAAATTTAGTTCCATGGTCACTTATATAGTATATTTCTTTGATATTGGAGTGGTACCTTGTGTCAAATGGGATATCTTGTTCAGGTATGCTAGTTATATTTTTATTCCATGGTATAATTGAAAGAATATAAAATTCATACTTTCCTTTCAACAAAATGGTGGTGGTCCTTATATATAGAGGCTTGGTAATGATGTCAGGGGCTGTTTCTATGAAGGATGTTGGAAGTGAGATGATAGAATTTTTTTCAATACATCTTCTTTATTCTTATTATTTAATTGTTTTCGAATCTGGTATATACATCTGATTCATGATGAATTTATTCTCGTTTTTCATCTATTAGTTTTATTTATATTATGTGAGAAATTATTCCCATTTTCACTTATTTGGAACTTATTATGCTTACCACTAGCCCCACATGATTAATGATGCACATTAGATATGTCATGGGATAGATCATGTGTCTTATTGATGGATAACATGGGTTGGATTGTGAAACAATTGTATGAAAGACAATTTTATTAAGTGGGCCCAAGATTTCAAGTACCCATTTGTTTTTATAAATAACAGTAAAAAGGATATTTGAATTTCGAGACTCATGACATAGGAGAGAAAAGATTATAACTTGCACTTACCCATTCTAATCCTCAAGATTACATGGGATGTTGAGATTTAAATTTTGAGTTTATATTATTTAAATTCGATACTATATATCATTTAAAGGATTAAAGTTTTTATGTATGATAAAAAATGTTGATCTGGTGTCATACAGTGAGCTCACATGGCCTAGAAAACCATGTGGATCCAGATTTCATGCTATGACATGACTCATTATGGCAGTTTACTAATTATATCATGTCTTGTTATACCATGTGGCCAACTCATTCATAACCACTAGTCCCTCCTAAGAATGATTTGGTGTAATGTGATGTTATTGATTTTGTTTTGGTTATAAGTGGGTAGGATTCAAAAGAAAAATTATTTGGTATTTGAAATTGATAATGTTATTTTTATGACGTAAATTGAAATTTTGGACGACTTTCTAAGAGGAGGATTAGTTTTTATAAATTAATAAATGAGATTTTCTTACGGGAATATATTTATAATGAAAATATGGGGTTTTGGGACATTCAATATGGGTTTTAGATAATGTTCAGAATAATAAATTGAAATGGGGGGGGGGTTATAAAATGGGTTTGGTTTTTAAGAAGCAGGAGGGTGATTTCAAAATGAAAATCACATAATTAAAAAATTATTTTCAACCGTGATCTCATGGATTTAGGAATTGAAGTGGATAATTTTTAAATAATTCTAAAATAGGGGATTCTTTGTTTTATCTTATGATTCATTGGTTTATGATTGGGATTGATCCTTTTAATTTATTGTTTTGGGATTAAATTTTATTTTATCTATGTGTAATTAATTTTTACATGTTTTTTATTGGGTATGAGGTTCAATTTTTTATTTAGAGTATTCCTCACTAATGTTACACTAGGATTTTTAGGTTTTTGAATTCGTCACTTGGGAGGTTTCAATTTATCATGGTTTTGGGATGGTTATCATTGGGTATTCTTCCTTAAGGATGTTTTTAGTTTACTTTCATAGATTGGGATTATTTGAGTATCATGGGTTGTTTTTAGGTTATTACTATGTTTGTTGGGATAGTGGAACATTGGTCATGTTCCCTCAGTAACAATACTAGATTATAAATAAATTATTCTTACATATAGGCTAGTGTTGGTATGTTTTCACTAGAATATTCATGATTGGTGTCCGAAATTGGAAGTCTTACAGAACCACTCATTTTTCATTATCAAATATTTATACCCCATGTTATTCACGATAATTTATGTTTGTGATTAATGCATATTTACTATATTTCCTTTGATGATTGGATGTTAGTTATTATTGTGGGGATCCTAGATTTAAGGTTGTGGAGTATTCTTGAGGTTATTCTTATTTTTGGGATTTGTTCTAGTATTTTTTAGGTTCCTCTTGAATGCTTTATTTCCTTTTGTATTCTATGATACTAGGTTGTTCCTCTATTGTGAAGTTATTCAATGTTGTTTTTGAGTCATTCATGTAACTCTTTATTTTCTTTTAACATTAATTTTCTCCCTATGTTGTTCGTATTGATCTATGGACCCTGATTTTGGAATTATAAAATTTTATACTGATTTGGAGATGTACAAGTCATATTCATGTATTTTATGTGTTATATCTGGATTATGGGTTTATTTTGATCCCCTTTTATTATTATTTGATATCATGTTTTGTGGTGGACCTTATAATTACTTCATCTTGTAGAACCACCATGATAGTTGAGTCTTTAAATTGTAGGAAGACCCACTTAGGAAACCAGATTTGAGATCCTTATTTTATTGGTACTTACTTTTATAGTTAAAATTCATGTTGTGTTTTCTGATCTCATTTAATTTTGTTTTAGATTATAGATTATCATTTAGTTAGGGATTCTTTTTAAGGTTGAGAGTCATTTCCCTTTTATCCATTGGAAACTTGATGACTTTATAGGGGGGAAATGTTTTCTGGCTAGGAGTTCTATTATAACCAAATCCTAATTTATTTTATTATTATATTTAATTATGGGTTTTTAATATTATATATTTGAGAAATTAAATTTTGGGGAAATTAAAAATAAATTAAAATTCCTCCTTTTCATAGAATTAGTGCATAGTTAGTGATAAACATAAAATTGAAATTAAAATTGGTAGTAAAAAATAAGGAAAAATTTTACATAATTAGTGCATGGTTTATAAAATCATATTCCCCAAATTTTTTTGGCACCCATGTGTCTCTAGAAGGGGTTGAAAATTTGGTTCCCACATTAATATATTTTTCTAATAAAACGTTCATTTTACATTACCATTAAAATATTTGGAAATCAGTTTTTCACTTAAAGTGATTTTAAAAAATTGTTATACTCTACCCCTATCCATTACTCCCATTATGTTAAGCCTAATGGACCTCCCAGGGGTGATTTCCCCTTTTATGATCTCTTAATTATAGAAAATCAACTTTGATTCCATGTGGTGTGATCCAGGCTAGATTTTATTGTTCTCATTCCCCGCCTTTTTTTTCCATTCTTCCCTAGTTTTCATAAAATTACCTACTTTTTGACTTATATATCGCTAAACACAGATGTATTTGGATACTAATACTTTTAGTCTTTTCCTCAAGATATGTGAATTCCTCAATAGATCATTCTTTCCCAATTTTTGAATGTTTTTCATCATCATAACTACTCTAGGTAGGTGTCTCCGTGAATTTTATTTATTTTTGGAATATTTTCCACACAATTGGGTGTTTCAAATTGGTTCCCTAAGAAAATATTAATTATATTAAAATTAAACTGGTTTTATAAATATACATGGCTCATGTTTTTTGAGAAATTATAATTGATTATATTTTTTTTTATTTTAACCTATTTACTACCTAATCTCAAATAATAAATTCTATTTTTGATTTATATAATATCAATAAGGCTTTTTATATTGTATTTTGGTATTTTAAAATTATTTTAGATTATTTTTTAGAATTTTGTTGGTTGAAAAATATATTCAAGGGATTAAATAATGGAGTATTTATTTTTTTTGAATTGAACTATTTCTATTTATTTTACCCTTATGTAATTTTTTTAGGATTGATGATCCAGAAACCTATTAACACGTTTGACTTCTATAAAAATTTTTATGGGTATGTATATATATATGGATATATGGACATATACACATGAAAATATTTGAATATGTGAATTGATATTTTTTATATTTATATTTTTTGTTACGTATATGAAAAACTCTTAAAAAGATGTTTTGAAAAAAACATGACGTTAGAACTCAATTTTAAAATATGATTTCAAATACATGATTTCTAAATATTATTTAAAGTCCTATTTAGAACATTTAAAAAATTGTCTTATAAATTCCATAAAACCTTATATAAATCCCATGATATTATGTTTTATATATGTCAGATAACAGATGGGTCAACTACTCCCATGAATGAGCTCCTTTAAAAGCCTAAAACATCCTAGCCTCTTATATATCATTCCAAAATAGTAAATTAAATAAAAATACACACCCTTTGACACCACTTTGTAATGTCTCCATCCTAATTATCCATCATGTACTTGATTTGGTCCTCATGATACCTCAAGAGTTCCACCCCTTTTTCAAGAGGATGCTAACTTACATTGACAGTGTAATGGACATAGAGGGGATTCTAAAACATGTTGAATAGATTTTAAATATTTGGGAAAATAATATAAATAATTAAAAAACATCCCATTAAAATAATATAATTGAAAAAACCAAATTATAATAAATAAAATAAACAATGTAATCTTATATTTAATGTCAACTAAATGACATGTTGACTACATTAATGTAAAAAATAAAAATAGACTCCCCATTAAGGACTCCAAAAGAAACCCAGTCTCAAACTTCTTGTCCAATCAAGTCACCAAGATCTAATCCTAGTCCATCACACAAATAATCATGTATTGGGCCCCTTAACTTGTCTAATCAAAAAACTAAGAGGTCGTTTTAGTTACTAAGAAACCCAAAACAGGGCATCAGTACAATAAAATATACTGACACCTATCATGACAAAAAATAATGTATAGATATATAGTGCATGAAAAAATATGATAAATAGGTGAAAATAATTACAAATTTAATGAAAAAAATTATATATCCAAAAAATACTCTAACTCATGGTTAACACTCAGGGATAGAAAAACCAGCTTCGTCCCAATGGAAGATATCTCTTTTAATTGATGGAATCTACATTCTATGAAAAATCATCTGTTATTCCAATGGATTGTACTATAATGGATGATTCACACATAACATGAATAAAGAAACACTATTTCCTTCACATAGTTAATCAAGAAACTAATAATCTCTCCCTCAATCATAAAATATAACTATATATCTCTCCCTTACCCATCATGTTACCATGCATGTATCTCTAGAGCGGTGTTTACCCTTGAATCTAACCCTATGTTGGTGTATACCATTAATCTATCCCTCAAGAAATATATACCATTCATCTATACCTCTGACAGTATCTGATCATTCATGTAGTCCATAGGTGGTAATTAATCATACATCTAGTCTTCATGTGGTATGTAACCATGCATATATCCCTCTCACTGTAAATAACTATAGATCTAGCCCTTAGGTAGTTAAAAACCTTGCACCAAGCCCTCAATCATAAAATTTAATCAAGATTCATGACAAGTCAGAATACCAATAAATATATGTATATATAATTCCAAACACAAAACATAAAAAACATTTTCTAAAAGACTATATTTGTCAATTAATCAAATCATAAATTATCATTCCATTTATTCCATTTACCAAGTCATTCCAAAAATAAAATACAATTACCATTTTATACCAGGTTACTGATTATCATCATAATTTATATGATTCCATTTCAAAAATCATCGAAGCTCAATAACTATTACTCATTTCATCATATTAATATTTTTTTAGGATTTCAAAACAATTACAATTAGATATTAATTATCATATTTTCAGCCATGTAATCCATTCTCAATCCAATTATCAAAATTATATTGTATTCAAAATTAAATTTTAAGACAAATCATGTTGTTAAAATATTCAAATCAAAAGTATAAATTTAATAAAGGGATGTGTTCTTTTATATTGTAGTTTCAATCATAGGGCCAATGGTTGGAAAACATTCAAGGTGGTTGAAAGTTCTGATCTTAAAGGAAACAGATCTAATGGGACCTAAGTGTGGTGAAAGTATATGTGTATATCAATTACAATAGATTTCACATAAGGATTATCTATGTACATAGAGTTCCTTTGAGATCATACATGTTTCTCATACTATAAAATAAAAACAATCATTAAGAAGTTTTTCTAGAACACCCACATCAAGAAATATAGAAGAAGGAAACAAATATTAGACACCAAATAAATATGTAAAAAATGATCCTCTATAGGAAATGATTTTAATTATTATTCATGGATAAAAGTTGAAGATCTAAGGAGGAAAATAGTATTTCACCAAAGGCACGAGTGACCTACCAAATATGGATCATTGGGTCAAAGAATGGATTGAAGAAACCAGGAAGGGTGTTGGAGAGGACTAGTGAACCTTGGAGACCCTTAAAGAATCTCAAATCCAATGTTAGTGTTTAAGTAGGGGTTAAGAGGATATTAAACATGGTTTTTTGGGTAAAAATACATCATTGAACCGTTTAATCACAGTCATCTCGACAACACCAGGTTATTAGTGTGGTCCTATAACATGACTGCATGGTTAATAACCCCACCAAGCGACTAGTGGGTCAGCTAAAGGAGACCCACACTACCCAGTTCACAGCATCTAATCGATAATGTACATTATCTATCTTGTGGCACTGTACTCTCTCAAGAACTTGAAGCCACCTCTATCCACTTACTAGCTCAGCTTCTTGATCCCCTGAAAACCTCAAATTCCATGCTTTAATCCAAGAATAAGGATTTTTTTTCTTGTCTAAAACATTTTATCAAAAAAATGAGTTAAAAAAGAGAAATTAAAGAGTAAAACACCTTTGAAAAGACTAGATCTTTCAAAAAATATATCCACCAAACAATGGAACCTATATACTATATAATACCAACTATAGATGTGTAATAATATAAATATTATTCTATATCCACACAAACTTAAAGAATGAAATAATCCATCTTCAAACATTCCAGTACTGGCATACAACTATAAGACTATCTCCTTAACACCAAATACTCACACATGCACACATAAACATAAATGATCCAAACAGAATATTAATTGGCACTATATTTTAGTAATATTCAATCCATGGAATGTAATAACAACAAATAACATAAGAATCCTTGGTCAATTTCTAAACATGAAAACCATAACCTACTCTAAAAAATAATATTCCTAAATACTTTATCCCTCATAACTCATGTATAGGTGCCTTTCACATATTTGTATCATGGATTAGAAGGGTTATAAAAAACTTATAGGGATATGTGTAGGGTGTGAGTACAATGAACCTAATAAGCGATAACCAGCAAATACCTAACTATTTGTCATAAAATCAATTGTATACAATAACATTAAAAAAACAGAAACAAATAGTGAATAGTTTATAAAAAGGGTTAAATATAACAATTTAATAACCCATATATAACATGATTATGAACATATAATAAAGCTAAATAAACCAGCTTCAACCCATGCTTAGAATCCAAGCTCATGGAATTTTTTCATCCTTTACATGTGGAAAATAACCACACATACACATAAGCCTAAATAAATATATAAAAATATAAATCCATACATAGAAGGACCCTATCTTAAATGGAAAGAATTTATAAATACATATATTTATTTACAAATTCATTCCCATACTCACTTAGGATGACCCCCTTCTCATAGGATGGAATAAGATTATATTTATATAAAAATAGTGATCTACCTTTTCCATTATTTTCATAAAAAACAAAATACAAATTTTAAAAATACTAATTCTCTATAAAAAATAAATAGAAAAATGAAAATATCAAAATAGGGAATACTTAACAAGAATGGTTTTTACTTAAAATACATAATCATGTCATGTAATAATAATTATTATTATATGGAAGAATAACCATTTAATTAAATTTAGTTTTAAGGAAAACCAATTTATTTAATTTATTTTAATGGAAAAAATATTCATGGTTATTCCTTATAATAAATTTTGTCATTGTGATAATAAAATCTATAATAATAATAGAGGATAAGAGGAGTCACTTACCAAATAATTTTATAAACCCAAAATAAAAATATAGTAGAAGATAATCTACCGCCACATGACGGATTAAAGAGACCTAGGTAAAAGAAATTAAGGATTTAGTTTAGTACCATATGAAAATAAAATGAAACTAGAAGGAAGGATGGAATTCTTTAACTCCAAATCACAAATGATTACCTTTCGAAATATATTAATGGAATGAAAAACAAAAATATATTTTGAATTTATAAAATAAATTGAAAATTGAGAGTAAATATATGATCCACTACTATAAAATTATAGGAAAAATGTAAAAAACTGAGACACCGAACCTTAAAAACATAAAAATTAATATATTAAAATACTGTGGAATATATCAATACAAATTTAGATAATGATTCCAACATGGTTACTGAGTGGAAGGAAGTGATATAAGGAGAGAGACGCACTTGTGGCCTTTGGATTGAAAATCCTTAGTGGAAACATAAATCGGTTTATATGTTTAATGTAAAATAATAAATTTATCGATAAATATGAACACCATTTAATTATTATTGGTTACATATTAAGGGAATAATGGCTTGTCGATATCCATTGGGTGCTCTTTGATATGCTTTAATGTTTCATTAGCAAAATTGTTGGCACCTAAAATTTACACCATATGTCTTGAGTACGTGGTACCCTACCATTAGGTTCTATGTGAAAATCTCTATAATATCTAACCCTATATATTTTACTTCACCTCATTCCAAAAGTTACTTAACATTCATTTTTAATAATTTAATAGTTAAATAAATGAATATTAAAAAGGGTCATTACAGAATGAATGTGAATATACATTTATTATGATTTAATTATGGAAATTCTTGAAATGATTTAATTATTAATTATATATTTTATGTTTTATTATATTCTTTATTAATAATGGATTATTTAACTAAAATAAATGGGTTGAATTTAATGATATAATATAATTTTTTTAATTTTCATGATTAATATATCAATCTATGTATGAACTGAGAAATTCTTATGTTTAATTACCATGAAATATTTGCATGTAGTAACTTATTTTGTTTAAATTATGTAGTGTTATGGCACTAAAAATTCATGTGGGTGAGCCTCATAGGGAAGTAGTATATTAGGAGAGGTATGATGATGAGATTTAGGAGGGAAAATCAATTGGAATATTGTGATTATATATCAATTTCTTTTTAGATGTTAAATCAATAATATTGTGAATTGATATTTATTTTCATGTTTTTTTAGATTACTTGATCAGCTAAGGTGGCCACAATGGTTCTCTTAGATTGATATTAAATCATGATATCCTCAGTTTAAGATATTGGATTAGGATGGAATGAATATATTATTTTGGATCTCACATGGTTATTTTCAGTTGTTGTGATGTTTATTGGTGTAACAAATGGTCTATTTATGTTTATATCCTTAGTGAATAAATTATTCCATTCTAATATAATTTTTTTTCTGGTCATGCTCATTGATGATATATCGTTTTTTCATGACTTAATGACATGAATGTGTAATATTTAGCTATTGTAATAATGATAATGAAAAATTAATAACATTTATACTAATACAACAAAATAATGCTTTTGGATTTGATAAGTGAAATTTCATGGTTATTTGGTTTCTTAATTTCAAATATTTGTTGATACTTACACTATGGTAATAATGATTCTAGGGTGTGTACCAAATAATTTTATTTTATATTTAGAGTTTCATAGGGAATAAAATCTATTATCAATAATTTATCCACAATTACTTCTAATAATCATTTCTGGTGATGATGTTAAACATGGAGTAATATTTTAGTTGAATGGTCATCCTGATTCTTCATACCAGGAATTGAATAACTGGTTGAAATTTATGGCAAACATTTTTATCATACTAGATATAGGTAATAGATATAAGGTTAATTGTGAATCATCTAGTGTTAGTTTGTTTTGCATTATAATACAAGACTGTTATTCTTTGATATTTGTTTCTTAAAAGATTAGGTTGCATGATATGTATTATACCACTCATGATCTTAATAAATAATTTATAGTTTAGAAAATAATGATTTTGAAAAATTATCTTCGTAATGAGATTTTTATTTTTATAACAACTATAAATGATCAAACTATATTTTGACTTTGTTAGAACTTAATTTTACACAAAGAATATGGGTAGAGTATATTTATTCATTTTAAATTGATAGGATATATAATCCTAGATTTTTTTTTAATGAATTCAGTGTAACATATCAAATTTATATGGTGTCGGAAAACAAGTATGAGTGATAGCCTTGTCACTTTTTTAAGTACTATGTTTTGTTATATATAAAGAGTAACTCTATTTAGTATTAACCAATATGACTGGTACATTTTTATTGGTATAGTGAGTGAATGGATTTCAGGGTATAGACTCTATATTTAAGGTCATTTATGATATTTTTTTATACAGAGAAGATACCTAATTCAATTATGGGAACTTAGTTTACCTTGAATATTCATGTATGAAATATAGTTCCACCACATATTTGAGTGGATATTATGAAATATTTTAAAATTTAATGGATAGTAGTTAATCTTGAACTGACAAGACGTACCCAGGGGGTTTATGGAACTTTTGGTGACCATGGATGAAGAGGGATATGGTTTCATTTGTATCAAGATACCTTATATTTCAACAGGTAAAGATAAATCATCACATTCCAATAATTATATTGTAGTCTATGGTAAACATGGCCAGATCAATCGAATAATATTATGCCAGGACACCACATAACCTAAATATTTCTCCCAAATCTCAAGGGTGGGAGTCTGGAAGTACAAGTCAAATAGTACAGTTGGGGAGAGATTTAGCCACTATAGATGGACATACATAAATTAATGAGACATTAATATAATAGAAACAACATATAACACCAAACCAAAATACAAATCCAAGTAAAATGTATATAATAAGAAATTAAGACATTCATATAAGTGAATAAATGTCAAAATCGATCCACAATGCCCAGTTCTAACAATGAGTGGAAAATGACTCATACATATCATGAAAATGCATAGAAAAAATAATATTCTATATTTAAAATAGTACTTGTAATTACCTCAAAAATATATCATTAAGTCTGAATATCCATTTATGTTCACATACAGGGTGTGGTAATACAATAACAATAAGGAAACCACTAATATTATAATATATAATCAATAAACTCAATAGTATGAGATATACCAATTTAATCATTTATATAAACATAAAACAAATAACGTCAAAAAACCCATAGAGTTTATTAGTAAATAAAAAATGATAACAGAAGATAAATATGCACTTATCAAAACAATATCATCTATAAATGATAACTTACTATACCAATGGGGTTTATACATTTCATACATTCTTCTAGGAAAATTGTTATATCTACAAAACACTAGGTCAAAACTGAATCACCCATAAAAGTGAATCAAAGCCCAAACATCATTATGGAACACACATATCCCATTGTAAAGGGAATTGTTTTTAGTATGTCAGGGTCCCAACTCTTCCTATATATATTTGAAAGGGGTATACTCAATCAGGGATCAACAAACCATCCAATGTAATATACCTAATCACGTAATTTATAATAATATTTTATAAACTAATAGAATTAGATATAAATATCATCATGATAAATACTTAAATAAAAGAACATACTTGACATATTAATATAGTAGTTTTTATTAAGATATTATTCCACCATAAAAACAATCATTCTTATATCAACAAAAGAAAGACATCTTGCATAATCTACAATAGTAATCTATGGATCAAAATAATTTTCCCAGCTATATATAGGAATATCATAACCATAGTATTAAATTAATATCACCTTATAGAATCTAAAAATGGGTGTAATCATTAGGAATACATAAAAAAGTTATGAAATACATTTACATCATGACATTCCATGGGTAAGTTATATATGATTCACCACATAGAGAAATAATTTAGCATTCAATATGGTCTATCCAAACAAATCCCTATCTCTAGAATGAGTAGTATCTAGGGTGAACTAATAAGAAACTAGGAATGAGGTTTGATATTTTATCAGACATAAATAATTCATACTCATTGTAATTCATGTAACTAATAAAATGAGCCCTTATATATTGAACATAAATCCCGAAAATTTAAACATGAATTTTTATCGAAAATTTATGTTCTTAGTTAAAATTCACAAAACTTTAACTCGTGTTTATGTATAATATTCAACAATAATGTGAATTTTACTTAAATCATATACTTTATCAAAACTTGGTTTTAAGTTGGTTGAGAAGAAAAAATTCCATCAAACAAAGTTACAAATTTTATGGATTTATATTAAATTGATATATTTTCAAACACTTTAAAGAAAGAAACAGAATGAATATTTTTTAAAATATCATTTAGTTTGGTTTAAATAAACTAATAATATTTTAAAATCAAACCATTTACTCCCATCTAAATGATATATATTTCACGTAGCTAATGATACAACATTTTAACCATAGATAAAACCTCACCAAAATTCTATTTATCGAATGTTTTAATCACCAAAAAATGATTCATTCCTATTTCTAGAAACTGCCACAGATAATTGTGTTGCTAATCAATTTGTAGTGGGGTTCTCATTATAGTTTTCAATTTCACGATGCTTTTTGTGTAGTGGTTTTTATTTAAATATTTTTTTTAAAAAATAAATATATATTTTTATTTTTTAGTACCTAACATACCCTGCCCCGCCCGACTGCATGTCCGCCCACCCAACCTGCCCACTTTCTCGCCCTGACCACCTGACCAGATCAGGTAGGCCGACCTGAATTTTTTTCCCACCTGAGCCACATTCCTTGAACATCATTTAAGAATGAATGATAAATATCACTAATGTAAGATTTGAACTTCCTACCTCATGATTATTCTTCAATGTGTTTACCACATCATCAAGTTCAGCTTGTGTGAATTAATTATACATTAATATTCATATATATGTATATACAAATTTTCTGTTAAATATATTTAAATAAGTTTAAATGCTTACATATAATTATTATTATATATAACTAAACATTAATATATATATACATATAGTTTGAAATATATATCAATAAATATAATTATATATAAATATATATAACTATATATGAATATATATAAACACATATAAGAATATATAAATATATCTAATTATACAATGAGATATATATATATATATATATATGTATGTATATACATGTATATAGATGTTTATAAATATATAATTATAATTATATATATCTTGGTATTTATATGTATATATGTGTTTATATATGGATATACATATATAAGTTTATATCAATATATATAATATATATATACATAAATACAAAAATATATATATTAATATATAAAAAAATATAAAACCAAATATAATATTAAATAAAAATAAATATGTATACACATATAGAAGTAAATTAAAAAAATATAAAAAATATTAATATATATAAATATAGATAAATATATATATAAATACACTAATTATATAAAAATATGCATTAGTATATTTGAATATATATAATTATAAAGGATATGGAGAGATGGTTGCTAGGGATCTTCTCTCTCTAATTAAAGATGAGTTATAAGGCTTTGTCGATGCGTCTCATTGCTTAGATATTTGATTGATGATCATAACCTAGTTTCTAGGAGCATTGGTTCTTATAATCATGTTGTTTCACGATTGGATCCATCCTACGAGTCCATCACCAATGATAGCCACAATACGATTGATGTGAGTGTTAATGTTTCTTGACTAAATCCAGTCCCACATCATGTCCGTGCATCCACCACCGAGGTCCGCATAGACTATTATCCTAATATTGGTATATCCCACACTAGATATCTTTATATCATTCTATCCACTACTGGCCACAATGTTTCATTCTTGGATATCGACATGCTCAATGTTAGTGGTAATTTGTGACCGGATCGCTCACGTCCTACTGTCATAATTTTTTTCCTCCCATGTCTGGTTATCAGCACTTTGTGCATGGATCTCTCACTTCATACTGACAATGTTTCATGCTATGAAATTCTTTCTATCTGTGCTTCAAGATTGGATCTCCCATGTCCTTCTGTCAGCAACACCTCTGATGTCATTAACAACCGTAATTGTAGTGGAGACTCATCTGTGATACCTATTATTTGGGGTGATGAATATATAGATGTTGATGGAGTGGAAAAGCAATCATTCTCTATATTAAAGTTATTTAATTCACTTACCATTCTTCGAAAAGGTAGTGTGCCACACATTAAGGAAGATTCCATCGATGTCTCAAAACGCTTCAAAATTGGTGAACATTCCAATATTGCTTGCCTCATTTTACCTAGGGGTTCTAATCCAATGAATATTGAGGAACTTATTTAGTGAATATCAATTATTTTGTGTATCTCCTCTTAGGAATGCACATATTTGGGTTGTTTATTCTTTCATATGCTATTTCTATCTTATTATTTGAAAATGTGACCATAGGGATTCCGAACAATTTCACTTATGAAATGATTGATTCATATATGTTCATGGGAAAAAACATTTAATATTGTTGAATTTGGTAATTCATATATTCAAATATAGGTCAGGGTATGTGTACTTAATTGGATTTTTTGGCACGCAAAAATTCATTATGATACTACAATGTCAATTGGAGTTCAAATTAATATTGAAAAAAAAGAGGTTGCAAGATTTTGGAACATCACATTACTTTTGGTTTAAGTTGATCTAAACTCCACTTTATTGAATAGTGTTATGCTGTACACTGATGAATATAAAATTAATTTACAAATTTTGAATGAAAATTCCATTTTTCTAGAATGAAAGGTAATTTGACATGAAGTCTCAGATTGTAGGAAATCAATTGTCTGTGACTATGAAACTTTGTGTGGGAATGACTCTATGATATGTATGATGAAGTATAAAAAAGAATCCACCCAGTGTCCTGGTGGATGTGATCAACATGGGGTAACACCAAATTCTAATAGTAATACTAGTCATGAGATTGTTCATTCACCTGATGGCCTCAATGTGTAAGATTCTTCATAGTTGGTGGAATTTGCTCCTACAAAGGGTCTCACATCACAGAGGGACCATGATAATATTTTAGATACACATTAAATGGAAGTGCTGGGTCTGGACAACCAACTTGTGGGATATCTGGTACTAGGAGAGTAGAGTAATTGGGTGTATCCCTTGTAAACACTCTGTGCACTGGTAAAATGAAACATTGGCTTGGTATTGTTGGTGGGTAGCAGAATGTAGAAGAGGGATGTTTTGATAAAGTTGATCCAAAATCTAATGTGACTGGTAGCATGAATATTATTGATAAGAATCCATCACCTATCATGGATATAATCATGTTGATTTCACATGATGTTAGGGTGAAAGTTGTGACAACTGATGCATCAACTGTCATTTATAACTATATGGACTAACTTCTCACTGAACTAGAGGGGGATTGGCAGTAAAAGAAAACATCGAAATGATTTCTACATTTGAAAAAGAATTGATGAGGATGTGGTCGAGATAATTGGTATGAGAATTTCTAGTCTACCAAGACTTCTTAAAATGACCTCATTATGGAGTAGATTAAACTCAAGGAAAATTACTCTGTGTTTTTCAGTAAGAAGAATTCACAGTCAAAATGGGAATATGTTGATGATTCCTCTGTTCTGGATTTTGGGGATGACCCCAGTTCTACCCATTTGTAAATTTCTTTTTTTGGATGAGGACTTTTCCTATGTTGTCCCTATCCTCTATCATTCTAATGTTATATCTTTTATTTTTTAATAAATTTTTGTAGGAGCATGCTCGTCTGTCTCCATAACCTTTCTAATTATTTATAATTATAAATTTTTATATTTTTATATATTTACATATAATATTTTTTAAATATATTTACACACACATATATATGTAGTTAAATTTATATAATTTATGCAGTTATATTATTAAAAAATATTAAATTATTAAATTATATATATACTTAAATAAATATTAATTTATACACAATTATGTTTTTATATAATCATATATTTTTATATTGTGATTATATATTACATATTATTAATATTAATATTATAATTGTAATTAAAAAATTATTAATTACTAACTATTATTATATTTTAGTCATATTTAAATATTAATTGGTAAAACATATTTCATAGTAAATAATGATTGGCCATTAATAAAAAACTAAAACAAATACTATAATTTATAAAAAGGTAATAAAGATAAAAATGAAATATGAATTATTTATCACTAATCAATAATTATTTATAATATATAATATATATTACTAGTAACTATGATAAATTTGTAGGGTTAGGTCGGTCGGGTGGCCCGGGTAATAATTTTTTAATAAAACATTAAATAATTTTATTAAAATAAAAATGAAAATATAAATTATTTCTAAAAATGTCTCACAAAATAAAAAACATACTCTATTTTAGTGGCTATTTTTTGAAAAGAAATCCATATCCATTTAGATATTATTTTCATAAATTGACTGTAAAAAATTAAAATGAAATATTTAATGGTGATTTATACTATTGAATGATATTTTCATATATTGAAATTATAGACCATTCTCTTTTGATTCATACTTGTTAATTTTGAATGTAATGATATCCTTATTTTATAATATTAGGGGAATTAGAGGGAATACTTGTAATTAAACATAGTCACACTACCACGTCTTCCAAATTTAGTCTAATTTAAATTAAGGTATTGTGAAACATAACATAAGTCCATAAAGATTCATGTTGAAGACATTTATGATTTGTGGTAATTTATAGTCCTCTCATATATATCATTTAAAAACCCACAGTAGAAAAATTCTACAAACTCATAATTATTCAAGTAGTGATATTTTTCATAAGTAAATGTTTTAAAGGCTAGAACACCCTTGAAGGAATTTGGAATCAATAACTTCTTAACAAAATTTTTAGTTCCATTTGTAATAATATTTTCCATTTTTTATTCATGAAAAATTAATTAGTTAAATTATATAACCTGATATCCATAGTGTCCTCCAAATGATATTGTCTCATCCAAATAACATAAAGAAAAACATTCATTACAACATATTACCAATCAAAATAATAAAATAAATTATTACAAGACTACGACCACAAATTATAAATAAAGGTATTTTAAAGTGATGGATCCCCAATGAATCTTCTCTAACAATGGACATATATTTATAAAATAGTGAACCCACAAGGGATTAAAATATAAGTGTTTTCAAAGGTTACCCTAGCAAAGCCCAAAAATTAATCATCCATGTTTCCTTCCCACTAGGTATGATTTATTTCCACATACACTTACAATAAGGATTTTCATGTTTAAATTTGATAAGTGGTGAACCAATGAAGGGAAGCCACACTAGTAAGAAAACAATGAACCAAACTAGGATCCATTTCAATATCCTAAATATTGATGTTATAATGGAAATAAATAAGAGGGCCACTAAGAATGGACATTACCTTAGAAATAATAGATTTTACAAAAACATAAATAAAATTTAATGACACCTCCATAGAACCCAATAAATTCCTTATATGAACACTACCTATCATGATACCAAGATCCCATGACCCATAATTATTGTGTTTCATGCCACAAACATGTTTTTCTGCACTCGCAATGACCAAAGATAGGGAGAGAATACACATGAGGACCTTTCTTCTTTGAGAGGTACCTAAGGATTTTGGAAATATCCTTCCACATAATGAGTTCACCATGATCAGAGATAGGCTTTCATGTTCTAACCTTTATACTGAGAAAAGGGTACTGAAGATTATTAATTTTATAATCATTATGTACCTCCCAGAAAACCCAAAAATCCACATCATGTAATTGGAATTCTAATAAAAATAATACATTATAAATAAAATATCATTTGTGTCAATATAAAATAATAATAAAATATCATTTTTGTGAATCATATGACCATATGGGTATAATCATGATATAAAAAAAACATACACCGCAACTAATAAAAAATCCTAAATCATGTAATAATGATTGTATTAACATAAGAGATGAATAAAAATAGTGGAAAAATGAGAAAATCATGATGAACCATGAGTTCATAACATAGTCATGAGTACAAGAATAAATTTTTTGAAAAAATATCAAATAAAAAAACATTTTTATTGGGAAGTAATACATTAATGAGAAGCACCATCATTGCCCATGGTATTGAAAAAATAAAATTTACTCATGAATACTTATCACATAAGATATATACTTTTAACCACTACAGTAGATGATGATACTGGATCCCACCTATTATTAATCCACACTTAGTAGTGTCACTTGAAAATATTTCACATATCACATCATAAATAATCCTTGGATGTAAAATGGTTTTTGAAAAAAAATTCAAATAAAAAAAATTCACATTAAAAATCATTGTTGATACCTTAAAAATGACCATAAAAATAGTAGGTTCTTATAAATACCCAATGCATGGGTATTATTTCCACTACAATGGGATGAAATAAGAACCATAAATACGTTGTGATTTTTCACCAATGTCACATGTATCATCTTATCTGAAGGACAAAATGTGAATGGGTTATTCATATCGCAAGATATATTCTTGATCATGGGAAGCCCATATGACCAGCCTTCATGATCTCATGAATGCTACTAGGAAATCATTGTTGATCTTGTGAACGTTTTCTTTTGAGTTCTCCTAACAATGTGATGTTTCAACCCCCATACTCCTTATAATCATATAATACATTTTTAAAATAGAAGATGAAAAATGTGGAAGTTTCATATGAATGATTTTTTGTTGATTATCTTCAAATGGGATGATGTGTTCCACGTGACTAACCAATTGATCTAGGAAAACTCCCTGAGACATTTTTTGGAATTCATGAAAAGGTCACTAGACATGTCAAATCTAACATGAATGGGACATTAGAAATGTTTATTTGAACACGCGACACCCTTATAAGACAACTAGTGGAAGAACGCCATAGAATTTAAAAATTAAATGTTGAAAATGTGTGTACCCTTATGGGGAAAATAGTTAAGAAGTTTTTCATTATTATCATTGATTAATATTCCATGATCTATTTACTAATCACATAGATCCCCTTTAACATGAAAACTTGATCACATAAAATACCTCATCCAAGTCATCCTCAATCATATGAAATCCTTTCTGATAGGTGTCCTCATCTCATGATTAATCCTAGACATTTCAGCATGATTTTGAAAAGGACCTCTGACAAGAATATTTTATTATGAGGAATTCCATTTATATGCCTCAAGATTGATTAATATCCCAATGATATAGTGATTATATAATCTCTTTTTTTATGATGAATTAGAATGAAGACATCATGGATGACCCGTGGAGGGTTCTTGTGAAATGCATGATGGGAAAATAACTCCACCAACACAAGCACATATATGTTATTCAATAACTGCATGAAGAGAAAAATATATGTGGTTGAAAGGCCTATAGAAACCTTTCCCCCCCCAAGCACAAAAAAATGAGGGAGGGAAGTGGAATTATCAGTCTTTTTGGAGAGGTAATCCCTGAAATTGCTAGTCTTCCACCAGGTAAACCAGAGGAATGACTTAAGGGATTGTCTTGTCATGTATAAACTCTTCACATAATGGTATTGTTGATCACATGAAGGAATTATATTATTCCATCCATATTAGGTTAAGGAGTTTCCTTCTATTGACATGGACACATGAGGTCTCAATAAACCAATTCCAAAGTACAATGTGGTATTTATGTAATAAAATCTAAAAATGTTGCAATACTTAAGAGAAGATAAATAAAGTGATTTTTATTCGATGGTTTCATGTGATTCATTTGACCTGTTCATTAGTCATATGACATCACCTAAACATCACAAACAGATCTTGTGGTAGCACTTGAGAATGTTACCCAATCCATGCAATGTTCTATGGACAAATTTTCCAACTCATGTGAATTCCTCCATGAATGTTTTATCTATCAAATAAAAGGACCTATTATATGTCTAATTTGATTACCCAAATCATGTTATAATTTTCATCCATTTCACATGGTATCCCTTGAACATGCCATCTGGATTAAGTGACAATCCTATCACATTCCAGGAAGATGACTAGGACACGTATTAACATAATCAAAACATATTTGGATGATTGCCGGGAAAAGTACAACCCACATCCTATGAAACATCAACACTGTCATGTTGAAACCCTTTTACATGTGTACAAATTCATGAAGAAACAATAGAAATGTCAAAAGGGCACCTAAATACATTTTCACTTTTTTTGGAAGACACACATGGGCATATTCCCTATAAAACCCTAGCCCAAAACATTTGACTCATCCCACCTTTTACAAGAAGATTTCACTTAAAGTGTTATGGTTATACATTCATGAATCCTTTTTCATGTCATTATCATAGGAAAAAAAACTTTTTTATCCAAAAATATTCAACATAACTTTTCTTGTTCATCATCTCTTTTTATCCATTACTTGGAAAAATAATGAATAAGTAACTTTTAAATCCAAAATAGCTTATGTCCCTCCATTTTTAAATTACCTAGTCTCATATAACCCAAATTCAAAAATGATTCTATCATTCCTCTTAAACCATCATTTGATTGAGAAGATAATTGAACTATGTGAAATTTTCTTTCTTATATCAGAATGATACAAAGGACACCTTCCAAAGGCTCGAGCTCCATGTAAAACACCCCATTAGGGCCTCCCCAGTGCTCATGTACCATATCCATATTTAGTGAGTCTAATTACATTATATCCCTTATTTCCAAAAATTGGAATTACTCATGTGGGATTTAGGATAAGTAAAAATAATATCTTTAGAATCGTAAAATTCATCAATCACTATAACGATAGTGCACAAACCATGTTATGTGACATGATATAACTACATCCATACAAGTTATTCCACTATAGTGTATGTCCCAAAAGCATTTCCATATAGATAAAATCTAAGGATGTAACCCATATGAGTTCTAATCATTGGAATCATCCTATAAAATGATTGAGAAAAGAACGAACTACAAAGGCATCGAATCCTGTTATATGTAGGATACTTTGGACACCTTCCAAAGGATTGATATCCTTACCCGATTCCTATATATCCTCATATATTTCCTTTTCTCATGAAATTAAATTGAATAACATGGAAATAAAAGGACTACATGGGTTTTGATTCCTATTATAAACATTATTGTTCGATGCCTTAGGAAGATTTAATCCCATTCCCAAAACACCAATTGATTCCCTATATGGTAGTAAACTCTAGAGGTCCTGGTTAAATGGATTCAAAATATATGCAACTACCCATTTTTGAGAAATAAGGGAATATATATTGAGAATAATGTATACATATAGTTGGTCTGATTAATAGAACCATATCTACATGTAGAAGGATTCAACACTCAGTCATTTTCTCAGGGTAACCAATCTCATATTAGGATTTGGAAGATAGTTAAGAGAATATTTTAAATCTAAAAGAGAGTCTCAAAGTTCGAAATAATTCTCCCCAAAAGGGTTTGATGAGCCTGGCCTCCCATCCTCTCAACCAAAGTGAGTTCCTTTTTTTATTAGGAACGAATCCCTATATTTCATTCCTCCTTTGGAAATTACTTCAATACTATGTTAGGGATGTGAAATCCGTAATGAGTTTCCATGAATAATTAAAAAGTTAAAACTGATTATTATGATAATGCGACCATACATGAACCCTCACAATCAATTTTCAGCCCCCAAAATTTCATTAGGAAACTAAGATGGTGAATTTGATGTGAATTTGTGTAATGATAGAGTAACTAAATCCTTATAGTAACCAAAATATTTATTTAGACATATATGGTAACCATACCATTCCATTTTAAATAATAATTGTGAACCCGTGTGAAAATATAAAATTTGAAAAATGATTAGTTGAACATGAATTAGGCAATTTGTTATTTCATTTCCTTTACAAAAATGGTATTCCTGATGTAAAATCCATCAATAATGAAATGTATTTAGGGTTCACATGAAATAGGTTATTCTCACTATTCAAATTACACGTATGAAAAATGGATGAATCATGAATATGAAAAGAGTAGTATGTTACCTTTTTATAGATAATTGAGTATTTTTTATACTTGTGATGATGCATTGATCGCTGAAATTTTTATTTTTAGCCTATCTAACTGGAAAAAATTCTCTTAGAAACATAATTTCCCAAGATCATGTTTTCATAAAGATAATGTTCTAGAACCCCAATTACATTACTAAACTCTATGGTTTACAACAAACCCTCACTCACCAGAATCCATATTCTTTGAGTGAAAAAAATGGTCTGAGAATTTAAATAACATGGTACACTATCGACCATAGAGGCTTCACATAGAGGTCTCTACACGCTAAAGGTAATAAGTCCATCTCATTTTGGGAAAACTAAAATAAATTCAGTTCCTCACCGCTATAATCCTAATTGGAATATTATCCATAGAATTTGGATATCAACACCTTCCTTAACTTTGGAAGGTGGTTCATCAAGTCGACTATGGATACTCATCATTTAAGAGATTCTTAGAAGAGATACTATCAATTGTGATCTCCAGTTTCATCCCACCAGATCTTGTCAGTATCCAGCTTGGGGTTACACTGAAATCATTCCACCCTAGACACTCATTCAAGGGTATCAAGGATGTTACAATAATAATGAATGGTTAAAGATAAATGATAGTGGGGTCATATATTCTTTTCCATGGATGAAGCTCGTCAACATGTTCCAGCGGTAGCGAATGGGTAGGCTTATATCCTTCTATTGGATCATGTTTTCACACGTATTTGACAAACATTAATGGGGGAGACACATATCCTTTTCCCCTTTCATGAATCCCATTGGCAAATTAGGATGAAATTGGGAGGACAATAGTGAATTATATCACTAATTTAGTTGAATACATATACCAGTATATCATTGTTATTATGAACATGAATTCATACATTACCAAAAACACTTTAATAAATATTCACTAGATTCTATAACAATTGTTGATGCTATTTTCCATCAGAGAGGCCATCAAATGGAAAAGGGGAATAACTTAATCCCAATGAGGGTCTCCCTTTGAAGAATAGCAACAATTGACAAAGGGATGAACCGGGGACTCATTTGGCGGGTGTCGCGCAAGTATCCTTAGCGCTGCGCAAGTCACTTGCACGACCCATATGGGTCACACAAGTCACTTGCGTGCCCTATTTCTTTTTTTTCCCAAGGTGCCTAGTGGCCTATAAATAGCCCCTGTGGGCCCCCCAATTCAAGGAAAAAATTTCTGAAACTCAGATTCAATCTATGGTTGCCCAAGTCATTATCTGACGTCATCCGAACAATTATAAGGTAATCCCTTACATATAATGGAAGCTCTATAGAGGAAGAATAAGGCATAAGTATTAGAACTCATAAAAACATGCGGGCATATGTGTCCATCCCTTAAGGGAAATGGAAGCACTCGCCGTCCAGCCCTTTCAAGGCAACTTGCGTACCAACCTTTTGGAAGCCTATAGGGATGATACTAAGGGCTTGAGTTCAAAGTGTCCCAAGTACTACCCTATGGATTCTTTGTCAGCCAAAGTGACTCATGTCGCATAAGTCTACTTGCGCGCCAGAACAATACTCGTGTTACTTCTTCCTAATCGCCTTATTTCCTCAAATTCACCTCTCCCCTTCAAGACATGGCCTTCAAAACATTCTTAAAATCCATTTATGGCATTGTTCCTTTATTATCTTCCTTATCTGAGGAGAATTAATTGGGCATCCTCCTCATGATTAATCCCTAATCATAAGTTCCTTTAACATTGGGCCTTCCTCTCATGAGTATGCCCCAAGTTATAAGTCCCATTTAATTTGGGCATCCTCCTTAGGAGTATGTCCCGAGTTAAAATTCCAAATCTCTATAAAGTTAAAATACCTTTATGGACCCTAATCTTGGACTTCTTTTCTATTTCATGGTCTTCATTTACTTGGGACGTCATACATATGTAAGCTCCACATCATCTCGCATAACCACATATTTCGTGGCACCATTGTCAAGTTTACTAATACTTCTTTTTTCTCACACCTAGCATGACTCACATGGTCTTAGAGTGTGAAAGCAATCACGAAACCTCTTTTTGGGTCCATTTAACTATGCATAAACCCCATATTTCTTTCGCTAAACTACATGGACTTTGATCTCTACCTTAAAAGTAGAGTACGTAGGAAGCCTTTATAAGGTCCAATCCCATTTTTGATTAATCCTTTTCCATCCAATATGATGTTAAACTATATCTTTTTTATTTAACTACGTGGGTTATAATTCCTTTTTAGAAACGATATGTAGGTAGAACATTTGTGGGTATGATCCACACTCTGAAATAATCCTAGTCTTTCTGAATGACAATAAACATCAAGTGCCCCACTGAGTTGCTTTAAAACCAGTATGGTCATCCTAATGACCAGGAGATTTTTATATAATATATTAAAGTATACTATTGACTACGAATATCCAATACATACAGATGATTCTATATCAATGAAGAACCTCAAATACATATAAAAATATTCCCTAAATCCCATACATATCAATCATTGATTGCCAAATCTAAAGGAAAACTCATTTTCATGCTTGGTGAATTAATAAGGAATCATGAACATAACATAAATCTATAAGAGTGTCCCGAAGTAGGAAATAATTCCCCCTAAAAAGGTGTGGTGAGCCTGAACTCCCATCCTCTCGACCAATGAAAAGATTCAAGCCTCATTGGTCCACAACTAATGAACACCTACCTTAGGAATGTAGGTCCAAATGGATATAGAATCATTGGGTGTTTCCAGTTCTACGAATAAACCCATTAGAAACTGATCGGATAGTTTAATCCTTAAACAAACAAGATCATCCTAATTTCAAGAAGAAACAAAAATAGTGAACTCGATGTGAATCCTTAACCATGTTAAATGATGCTTTTATTATTTGTTAGGCCCCTATTAAACTCAATATGAGGGACAAAAAACCAATCAAACACATATATGTTCATCTAAATGATGTAGTCTAGCCAATATTACCTTGATTACATCTGTTATATCAAACAGGCACTCTATTCCATGATCTCTCTGTAATATAGAAATGGATTCTATAAAATTCACACCTATGAATGCCTCTGCTACTATTCCTGCTGGATCCTCATCTGCTCTGAGGATGATATGACCAACACAGTGTCTGCAACGCTGGGTCTCGAATGCATTAGTGAGGGAATACCATCAAATCAGTACCATCCCGACTCTAGAGCCCGCTCGATAGGCCCTATAAGTTAACAACTCACCATGGTTGTCCGGACAGCGACGACCAGTGATCAAAATGAAGGTGGTACCAACCACCGTTTCCAACCGTTTTGAGTCATTATCTGTGGAACACAACAACTAGTCCCTCCCATATTATTGGGAGGTGAATGAAGATGTCACTCAAGGCTTCAAGTCAAGAGGATAGGAGCCCTTCCGGAGGACTCCCACCAAAAATCACTGCCAGACTCTTGTGGTATAGTACCCACAACATGATGAGGGTATCACCTCTAGATGTTTAGCTATTGTCCCATAGACCCGAGCATGCACGATGAATCCTCAAGGGAGAAATTCAGCCAATAGGGAGTAGGTTATTATCTCTGCCCCCTCCAAATAAGTCCATCAACCTAACTTGATGGAAAGAAAAAAGTGGGAATATACACCCGTCCATCCTGATTTCACTGCCCAATAGACTTGTCTGGAAGAAACACAACAATCCCGCCAGGAAATTCTGGTGGAGTACTATGGGGAGGAACATACACCTATTTATAATTCAGCATCCAGTCAGCATGATCGTATGAATTCAACCAAAGAAGTTCACCAATCTAATATGGTGGCAACTGGTAAGCAGGATACACCTGTTTACAATCACCAATTATATCAGCAGTCTCATCTTCCAGTATTAAAGGAAACCCACCAGCCATACCTGATGAAGAATAAATATCAGGCAAATACACCTGCCATTGTTCATCAAGCTTTTGAATAGTCTCGTTTGGTAGCACCTAGAAAAGTCAGTCGGAATGCTCTGACGACAAATATGTAGTAGACTCAACTCTCTTCCCTTATGCATAAGTACTATAAATACCTTCTGACAAGAAAATGAGGACAGGAGATGGCACATACACCTACTCAGGAGATGTAATTGATGTATATTCCTGTTTCAGTAGCTGAAGTCACCAAGCATATTCTGACAATGGTGAAAGAGCAGAATAAAATCCATGATCGTATTTTGGATACATGTCAGAATATTAAAATATCTTCAGTATCTTCATAGGGAAATAATCATAAATCTATCCCTATTAGTGGAGTGACTCATCAACATGTCACTCCAGAGCAGATATGCACCTCTGTTCCAGTCCAGGAGGGTCGTGGGGGATACGACCCCATATCATACGTACAATCATGTCTGGTACATACACCCAATTTAAATGGATATAATCAGCCCAACCTGACCATTTTCCTGAGCAGGAACATACACCTTCCCATTATAACCACTTTCATCAACAAGTGGTTTTCAAAGTGAGTAATAAGGCGTCCAAGAAAAAGACCCATCCAGCACAATTGAAAGATCAATAGCCAATATTCAATAAATCCTTTCTCAATTCTGGAGTTCATGAAGCCCTCAGACAATTGTTTGATGCAACTAAAGATTATACTCTATCATTTACAGATTCTGGATGTAATAGCAATAATTCCGAAGGTCTTCATCAGAAACTTCCTCATGAAGGCTTACTTCATGACAATTTGGTCAATCTCAAAGTATTATCTTCAGATGAAATCCACGATAACCCACTACATGGACAGAAAACCAAGGAGCAAGAGGTTTCATGTTTTACTATAACACACCATGGTGGTCTTACCCATGATGATGATGAATTTAGCTGTGAAACTCCTCTCCGTAGTAGTAATTCGACTTCCCTAGAAAATTCTTCAATGGACTATGCAGTAATAAGAAATCCCCCTTATCTTGAGGGACTTGAAAATGCGAATCCAATCATTCCTGATGCCTTACCGCTAGCAGGTGAAATACTTTCTCAATCAGAAGATAGATCAGGGTTTAGGTCATTCTCCAAACCACCCTTGGTTCATTCATCTTCTAATTTGATAAATGATTTCTCTACCAATATTTTTGAATCTAATGAAGCAACAAAGAAGCCCCATCTTTGGTCCAATCATGTAGAAGAATCTTCATCGAATTACATAGAGTAAGTGCAGAATATGAGAAAACAGCTGGGAAAATATGAAATAACAGTCATGTTTTGGCCTTTGGCTGACTCTCAATATGATATTCCAGAAACGTTGACAGAAGATTTTATTCATGATATTCGTCTCAACATATGGAAAAATCTTTGTCACATTAAAGGGATAATATTATCTTATGATGAATATAAAAATCATGTCAAGATAATATACGGGTTACAATGCCAAATTGACTTGGAATCTCTCAGTATCCCGACATCCAGCGGTTGAAAAGCTGCAGAGATCCCTTCAGGGTTCATGCCTTGGAGAATTGAAAAGTTTGCACTAGTTAATTACCAATGCCCTATCTGGTATTCATATGAGGGGATGGGGTGTTCATGGAGCATTGCATTTCACATTACTCTCCAGTCAATAAAGCCCGCCAAATGTGGTCTCATGCAATGTTATTGCCCATGGCTGGCCACATCTATATGGTTTTGTGTGTAATCAAAGGACTGCCCAAGAACACGCCTCAACTAGTTCTACCCAAATCCAGTAATATAAAGGACAAGTTGTCTAATTACTCTTGCATCATGCACATGAGAATATCAAACGTGCATATCATTTAGATCATCCACATCACGAGGTGATAGAAGTGTCACAAATAATCTAACAGTCGTCTGAGATAGGTGATTTGAGTGGATGTAGGTTGATGAATCTGTGCAATTTCTGCACTAAAATCCACAAAATAAGGATGGATTTTAAGAATGTTTCAGATGTAGCAGCTGAAGAGCAACCTTAGCTTTCTTGGCTGGGTACTTTTTTAATCCAACCCTCGAAATCAACCGATATGATTCGAGGAGTTGAGCAGGGAAAATAGGAACTTCCCCAATCCACCGGACTGCGGACTTTTTCAAATTCTCAATCTCTTCCTCAGTGAAAGTCAGTCTTCTCTTAATTAGGAGAGAATCCACAAGAGGAATGTAGAGCTGGATTATTACGAGAATTATTCCAAATTATAGTTCATCAAGAAGTTTCTGAGGGATCAACCAAAAAAAGGTAATGTCACATAAGAAACATGGAAGAAGACCGTATCACAGAAGCACTAACAGAAGGGATGCAATGTGTTATACATAAAAAAATTTCATCAATGCCATTGTCACTGATCCTCCAGAACATGAGGCTCACTCAGAGGGATCAAGTGAATAAGTTCTTGTTCAAGAGGCTTTGGATACAGAAATGAATGACAAAAGTGTGTGTACCAGAAGACATAGGGTTTCCCAAGGGCAAGATATTCTTTCGGGTAATTCCCTTCCATAATCCAGAAAGGCACATGCGTTGGAAATGGGTAAAAGTCAGGTTACACCCCACGCTACCTCTGGAGAAGGAAAATCACTCTCATTAGAGGAAAGTATCGCACGAAAAGAGGAAGAAATGAAGGAATTAAGAAGGTTAAATGCAGAACAACTTAAAGGTAGTCTTCCTCCTAATCATGTTGGAGTTAATCAATCAAGGGAATTCTTTGCAGCTACATGGATGGATCAATAATATCCCCATTTATAAGTACACCCTTGTAGGTCTAGTCTTATGGGTCATACACAACAACAACCGACAATACTACCATCAGTGGCAGTCCCGGTCACTACACCTGTCCAAACTCCTATTATTGAACCTGCTCAGATCCAAGCTCAACCAGATATTTCTAAAAAATTAATGACTACCATTGAGTCATTAATAGCCCAGTTGGTAGCTATGGAAGGAAATCATACAAAAATTCAATCAGAAAATAGAGCTTACCCTGAATGGGTGGATGTAATTCCTCCCCCATCACATTTTGTGAGTACCACATTCCCATTTTTTAATGGTTCAGGAGATCCATAACAACACATAAAACATTTTGTTTCTCATTTTGATCCTATTATGAGAACTCCTCAACAGCAAGAAGTAGTTAAGCTCAAGTGTTTTGTACAGTCATTACCTGGGCCTACTTTTTTTTATTATACATGTTTGCAATCCCGGTCAATTACTGGGTGGGAAGATATCCGTCAAAGGATCCTTCTTCAATTTATCTCAACGTTGCCAAATATGACAGTTTTTTATCTTACCAATTTTAATCAAAGGGGAAATGAAAGAGTTTCATATTTCATTACTTGCTGGAAAGGATTGACATATTCCTTAAGATTAGTAATCCCTCAAAAAGAATTGTTCCCAATCGGTGTGGAAAATTTGTGTGATGAATTAAGCACACTGTTATACCCTTGAAATACATAGGAGAGTTTTGATACCTTACTTCAATCGCTAAACAGATCGAAGCCTCTTTTACAATGACTAAGGATAAAAATCGTGTAATTCCATCAGTTCTAGGAATGAGAATAGGGAAAGCAGAGACTGATATAGTTACACTTAAACAAGCACATGTACCTGCTTCCACCTCAAAACCTTCACCATATTGTAGGTCTCCAACTCCTGAACATCAACAAAAACAACCGGCTCATCAATATGATAAAAAATATCAAATATGAAAAAATTATGAAGAATTGAAGAACAATGTTTATTCTTTACAGCATGAAAATGTTCTGGGTAACTTCATCTCAGCTCTGGAAAACAACCTGGTCCAGTTGACAAGGCCCAAAAGGCCGAACACGGAAGGAGATGAAGACCTACCCAACTATTCCCATTTCATCAGATGTTGGGGAATCCCATTCAGGATTGTTTTATCTTCAATGAATTCCTGAAAAAATGGTGGACTCTGCACCGGTAAATCTGAACGGTTCTTCAGCCCATGTAGAATGTGTTACTGTTACTGATCTAGAGGAATAAGGTGAGTGGCACGAAGTCAAAAGTAAAAATTCATATAAATATGATGATTGGAATGTTAGGAAAACGATCAACCGAACTCATTCCATTTTACGAACACAATTGAATCAACCAATTGTGTTTTCTTCTATGAATTCCACAGTAAAACTCCCTCCATAAGAAGGAAAACCATCAAAGAATTAGCGTAATATGAAGAAAGAAGAGCAGGAAGAAGAAGACAAGTTTGTGTCAAAGCCTAAATTGTCCTTGACTCTGTCATATTTTATGCCATCTACTTCGAAAGCATGGGCACCACCTCACCAAACGACACAATCTGAACTGGCTAATCAGGCAGAATCTTCATCAGATGAAGAATTAATCTTTGGTTATGTTAACATGATTCATTTAATAGATCCTTATGCCAATGACAGCTTTGATTATGATGATCCTAAGTTCCATGTATCTAACAGAGGAATTCGAGGAAGAGATAAAGGTTTAGGATACAGGGGAAAATCTGGATATTCCAGAAGCCATTATTTCAATCCTACCCCTACTAGAACTGTATATGCGGTAGAAACACGTGGAAAATCGCTTTAGAGAGCTCAAAAAGAACCAGAAATTTCTTACACATATGGTAGATTTGGTCATGATGTTGTTATTTTGGAAGACCGGTTAATTGTCACACCTTCTTCCTATCAGCAAATAGATAGAGCTAGTTGGTCTAATCTAACGAATCCAGGAGTATTTCCAACACCTACCCCGATACGGGATGAATCTACTGCCAAAGTATCAATGTCCAAGGTGCCTACAAAACCATATATTCCTAATTGGAAATGCAGACCTTTGGACCAAAAGTATGATGTCTTGAAACATTTTGCCTAAGTATTGGACATGTTATCAATTCTGGATGCCTTGAATCTATCAAAATATCTTTAGGAGGTGCTCATTAAGGCTTTGTCAAGTCCTCAAGAATTCGAAACTAAAATTTTTGTGGCTGAGGATTACAATATAGAGAATGATCTTGTAGAATTCCACGTAGTGATATCTTTTACAGATGAAGATGAATATGATGTTGTAAATGGTCATACCAGACCTTTGTATCTATCAGGTAAAGTCAATGATATAGACATCCGATGAGCTTTCATTGATAATGGCTCAGGAGTCAATCTCATTCCTATTTGTACACTCCATCGATTTGGCCTCACCGAATCTGATTTATCTCCTCTTACATTGATGTTGCAAGGATAAAATAAAAATGAAAAAGAACCTTTGGGAGAAATTAAACTCAAAATTCGGTTTGGAGACCTTGTTTATAATTCATATTTCATGATTGTTCGTTAGGACACAACCTTCAACATGTTTCTTGGAAGACCTTGGCAACATCAACATGCGGCCGTACCTTCGTCATACCATCAATGTCTCAAATATTGTTTCAATAGTCAAATTGGGACATTTTATGGTGACAAAGCCCCATTAAAAACATGTTAATCTCAATTCATTGAGGTAGAATTTTGTCACATGGATGGAAAGGAAAAATCCATAGTGAAGAAGTTCACCAAAATTAATGCTCCATATGGTTTAAAAAATATTCTAATAGACCCATTCATACATGTGAGTATAGATTATGTGTTGCCTATCAGTCAGATTGATGGGATAGACCCAAATCCAAACACTCTTATAGAAACTTCCATAATGTCAATTACGACAATACAGTCAAACAACATGGGAGAAATTGTTGATTGGCCAAGAAATGATGAAATCATAAATGGATATGTCTTCATTTCATCCGCTGAAATACATAAATTCTTTACTTCATCAACCATGCCAGAAGAAGTTATATCAATACCAGAGGAAAATAATGATGTCCATTCTCAATCAATCATCTCCTCTCTATCAACCCAGAAAGACCCTTCATCATCAATAGGGTCAGAAATGGAAGCCTCTTTTTCATGATGTTCAACTTTTAACTTCTCCCTTGGACATAGAAGTTCTTCTTCGTCATCTACTAAACAAGTAGAAACATAGGAAGTAACATAAATTGGTGAAGAAGAGGATGATCTCAGAGTTTCTCCTCTATTATTTGAATAGGGTATCTCTACCACTGTAGATGAACTCAGAGAAATAAATCTAGGTACAAAAGAAAATCCACACCCCACTTTAATTAGAGAATCCATGAATCAGGAAGAGTAAGAAATGAATAATTCTTTTTTAATGATAAATAGAGATGTATTTTCATTGAATTATATAGAAATGCCAGATCATGATCTCAATGTTTCCACTCATCATTTGGGTTTTCCAGAAGAACATCGAGGATTCAAGCAAGATGCAAGAAGAACACACCCAACTTATGCATCCGAAATTGATGCTAATGTTGATAAGTTTATAAAATCTAACTTCGTCAGAGAAGTTCAGTATCCCAAATGGATGGCTAATATTGTCTCTATGAAAAAGAAGAATGGATAAATTATATTTTTCATTGACTTTATAGATCTTAATCAGCATTGTCCCTAGGATGATTTTCCAGTTTCGATCACAGAACACTTAATTGATGAAACAACTGGCTATGAAGAACATTCCTTCATTGATAGATATTCTGGGTGTACTCAAATCCGAATGGCTCCACAAGATGAAGAATATATATCCTTCAGAGCCTATCAATTTATGTTTTGGTATTGGGTAATTCCCTTTGGACTGAAGAATGTAGGTTCAACTTATCAACATGCCATACACCATATCTTCAAACTATTTGTAGGGAAATTTGTTGAATGTTATGTGCATGATTTGGTGGTTAACTCTAGACAACATTCTAATCACTTGGCTGATCTAGAAATCACATTCATCCAACTTTGACCACACAATTCAAAGATGAAAACATTGTAATGTGCTTTAGGGGCAACCTCAGGAAAATTTCTCATCTTTGTTGTATGCCATCATGGTATTGAAGTTGATCTTGAGAAGACAAATTCAATCCTTGGTATGTAACCTCCTATAAATTTTATATAATTATGAGGACATCACAGAAACTCATCCTATATTCTACATTTCATTGCCAATTTTTCAGGCAAGTGTTTATCCTTCACCAAATTAATAAAGAAGGGAGTCACCTACTAGTGGACTGAATAATTCCAAGAGGCATTTGATATCCTCAAGAAATATCTCTTGAGTCCACCAGTATTAATGCAGCCTGTTGAAGGAAGACTACTTATCCTCTATGTGACATCTTTAAAGTGATCATTGGGTGCCTTCCTTGCCCAAAATAATGATTATGGGAATGAAAACATCCTTTATTATCTCAGTCGGACTATACATGAGGAAGAAACTTGATATTCAAGTATTGAAAAGTTCTTCCTAGCATTAATCTTTCTTGTTCAGAAATGGAGACACTACCTACAACATCATGAGGTCTAATTGATATCTCTCAATAACCTACTCAAATTTATCCTTAGTCATCCAATGATTACAGGATGTATGGAATGGTTGCTAGTTATTTTGCAGCAGTTTGATATCTAGTATGTGTCTCAAAAAGCAATAAAGGGTCAGGATCTGGCCGATTTCCTAGATGAACACTCATCTGTAGAAGATACATTTTTAAATATTGAACTTATTGATGAGGAAGTCTTATCTATTCAAGATAATCCTCAAACATGGGAAATGTACATTGATAGTGCCACATGATTTCCAATAGGTAAGAAAATGGAGGATCCAAAATTCAATAATGTTGGGTTAGGAATCATGCTTATTCCGCTAGAGAAGGAAATTCTAACCTATTCATTTTTATTATTGGAAGGCGGTACAAATAATGAAGTAGAATATCAAGCTCTCATCGCAGGCTTAGAATTTGCACTTCAGGCCCAGGTGAATCACTTGAGGGTAAAAGGTGATTCAGATTTCAAAATCAAACAAATCAATGGGGATTATTCCATCAGAAAAGAAGAGTTAATCCCTTTGTGTGATTACGTCAGAGAGTTAATGGCCGAATTTCCCTCGGAACTGACATTTTCTTATGTCCTGTGATCACAAAATTCCCCAGCTGATGCACTAGTTAATGTAGCCAAAACCCTGGCAGATCCAAATTGGGACGAAATAATCATCAATATTGCCCACCATCATGTAGTTTCACCTTTTGTACAAATTAGAACAGAGGAAATCTATGAAATCAGTCCCATTTTTGAACCATATGGTCATAATACATGATGGATGAAACCTATCAGGAAATACCTTTAAAATGGAACACTTCGACCTGATATAGCTAGGAAAGAACAAGTTTGGCGATGTGTGGTCAATTTTACTCTTTATGATAGCTTAGATCACCAAAAAAATCGCTATAAGTGATGTTTTGATGGAATTATCAATATAAGTATTGATGGTAAAGAGACAATGGCTGTCATGAATGATGTACATGCTGGAGTTTGTGGTGCTAACCAATCTGAATATCGGCTTTCTGATCAAATCCGAAGGATTGGATACTTCTGGCCTTCAATGATGGAAGATTGTGTTGATTTCACTAAGAAGTGTCATTCATGCCATGTATGTGCCAACTTCATTCATCAACCCCAAGTGTTTCTTCATACAGCTAAATACTCATGGCCATTTGCCACATGGGGAATGGGTGCAGTAGGACCTTATCCTCTAGCTACATCGAAGAAGTTTAAGTATATTCTTACTGCTACTGATTTCTTTTCCAAATGGGAAGAGGAAATACCTCTCAAAGAAGTTAGTTTTAATGGCATTGTTAGCTTGGTAAAGTCTAACACCCTTACCAGATTTGGTGTCCCACATACCATATTGATGGACAATGGAACCAAATTTTGTTCATCTGAGGTGAGAAACTTGTATCAAGAATACTACATTAAATCCAACCATTCATCTCGGTATCATGCAGCGGCCAATGGCCAAATAGAAGCATTCAGTAATACTCTTTCAAACATACACTACTGGAAATAAGGGCATTTGCAATGAGGCATTTGCGTCGGGATCCCGTCGCTAATAGGATTTTGTGACGGGTGTCCGTCGCAAATAGGCCATTGCAGAAAACGGCGTCGCAACAACAATTATTTGCGACGGGACCGTCGCTAAAATTATTAGTTGCGATGGCGATCCTTCCTGTCGCAAATATTAGTCTGTATATTTATAAAAACATTTTAAAATAGTAATTGCGACAGGCCCGTCGTAATTACTATGTTAAAAAAAATTAACAAAAATAAAAAATTTTAAAAAAATTTTAAAAAAATTTAAAAAAAATAATAAATTATTTTAATTAATATAATAATAATACTATTTGCGACGTGCATAATATCCCGTCGCAAATACTATAAAAAAATAAATTATTAATAAATTATTTTAATTAATATAATAATAATCCAATTATAATTCAAAAATAAAAAAATATTAATAAATGATTTAATTAATATAATAATAGAATTATAGTTCATAAATAAAAATAATAAATTATTAATAAATTATTTTAATTAATATAATAATAATAGAATTATAATTCAAAAATAAAAAATAATAAATTATTAATAAATGATTTTAATTAATATAATAATATTAGAATTATAATTCATAAATAAAAAAATATTAATAAGTTATTTTAATTAATATAAAAATAATAGAATTATTTTACATTCAAATATTAAAATAATTCAAATATTACAAAAAATATAATTAATTTATAATATTATAAAATTTTAATATATATATATAATTTAATATTATAAAATATAAATAATATTATTATTTATATTAACATTTTTATTTCAAAATATAATATTATTAATATTTTATAATGAGACAGAAACTATTAATAGAAAAAATTTCATATTTTGATTTAAAAAACTTTATAACATAAAAAAACTCTAATCTTAAGGAGGGGGGAGGGGGGAGGGGGTCTGTAGATGCTGGTGGAGAAAACTCCATCCCTAAAGCATAAGTGAGTCAGCACATGTACTCCATCTGCTCCTGCTGCTGCTGCTGCTGCCACCGACTCATCTGCTCCTCGTACAGCTGCTGCTGGCGTCGACGCTCCTCCTCATGCTGCTGCTGCTGCTGATGCATCTGCTCCTGCTCCTGTCAGAGACTCTCTATCAGTAAAGTCTGAGATCGCAAATAATCCTCATACTGTGTAGCAGAAGACGATGCACAAGCTCCTCTCGAGATGGACGCCGACATTGCAGCACAGCCATAATAATCTCTGGGAGTCAGTCGAGAGCTGATAGCAAATACGCGGCCCTTCTCGAAGGCATACTGGGTGGCCTGCATCCATGCCACCTCATCAAACCGACGAACAGTGGTCTGATCTGATGACTCGGCCTGACTCTCAGGCCGGGTCTATGACGATGCGGCCTCATATGACTCCTGTAGTTGCAATTTAAAATTAAAATTGTGAATATATTATATGCAGTTAATTTTTAAACTTGAAAACAAATAATACTGACCGCGTTGTGACGCTGACGATCACCTCTAAGCTCCCCAGTAGTAGGATCACTATACATCCACCGATATACGTCTTACTCCATAATATCGGGGTGCTCGACAGCCTATAAGAATAAAAAATAAACTGTTAATATTTATAGTTATAAAAATATTTATAAATAATGTACGTACCAGATGCTATCTATTTGTACTGAAAGTACGAATCCCAGCTCGATGAGTCACCGCATGTCTCTCCCGATTCTGCCTCCCCACCGATGATCTCCTCTGAAAGGAATCACTCAACTAGTGCGCACATAATCCATCCCATACGTGGGATGAAATGCACTCTGGTCGGTGTGCTCTACATGACTCCTCAAAATCTGACACTCCTACTTTCTTCGTGGCAGCTTTTCTTAAATTGTGCAAAATCTGACGAAAGCGATCACGCATGGCCACCTCCCATGCCTCGTGGATGGCGTCACGCATGGTATCCTTGATCGGATACCATAAACCCTACAAATAAATCAAAATATCAATTTAGAAATGAAATAATTTTGAAAATAAAAATTATTTATTTACGGACGTACCAACCAATGGTCGAACAAGGCCTGCTGCACATCAATGGGAATCTGCTCCCATGTGGTCCAAGGCTGAGAGAAATAGTTGTGCAAAATAGCGCTGCCCTGTACGACTGCTATATGCGGAAAACTGTAAAAATAATAAACATTTATTATGTGAATATATTAATGAAATCTTAGTCAAATACACAGGTTATCACACAGGTTATCACACCTCCGTGTGCGTGGATCAAACCCAAGATGTGGACGTCGCTCGGGGACGGGGTCAGGAATCATAATTTGTGCAAGATCGTGCCCCCTCCGCGTACTCCCTGAAGCACCTGTTGGCTGAGGGTCATCTCCCAGCAACTCATCCGCATCGAAAGGTAGGTTAGCATCCGCCAACTTATGAAATGCGTCGTCGTCCATCTGAAAAAGAAAATGTTAATGTTGTTAGCAAATAATTGATAATTTCTATTATATAAACATATATATTAGTTATGATTGTATATAACTACCATGGAATTCTTTCAGTGTTCATCTTCATCATCATCTTCATATATGTCAGTGTCATCTTCATATTCCTCCTCAACATCATCGATATCCATTCGAGTTCCAGTTGCTTCATCTCTTACCATTTCAAATTCATATGTGACATCATTAACATCATCATCATCACTGACTCTTAAATGTGAGGTGTCGTCATCGATACTCATGTATCTTTGTAAAAAAGATTTATTTTGAGTACTCTCTTGAAAAACATCAATTCTTTGCACATCAATGAAAGCATATTCACATTGACTAAACTGATTGTCTCGAATTTTGATTTTTATTATACTCCACCAATCAGTCAAGTCTCTTGATGTAGCACAGTACTTTGTGTAAGAAACTTGATATGCCTCTTAAGACAATAAGAATAGTTCATTTACTGCGAGAACACTTTTAAATTTAATATCGATGATTCCATGAGTCAGATGAACACGCATGCCTCTTTCTATATCCAACCACCTACATTTGAACATGGTTATGTAATGTTGTCCAAGATAATAGAGTTCAATGATTTCATCAAGTATGCCATAAAATTCAACTTCATTTTCTCGATGATGATATTCTCTCAAGCTAACTCCACTATTCATTGTTTTTTTTGATTCCCCATATGCATGTGTGTGAAATCGAAATCCATTCACCACATATGCATTATAAGTTTTAACAAGTTTGGAAAGTGGGTTACTCAATATACACAACTATTTGTCAATTTTATCAGCATGTCGAGATACCTGAAAATTTGTGAAATAATTATCAGTATAGTAAACTATATGTTGAATGAGTTGCTAAAACATAATGAATTTATGTTACCAGTTTTTGAAACCACTGAGAGAAATTTTTCTGTCGGCGTTCTTTGAGAGAAACTACTGTAATTTGTGGAATTTGTTTCTTGATATGATTATCATAAAACCTATAAAAAACAAAGTTATTTACTGTAACATAAATGATAGAATAAGTGATATAAACACTTACAGTACAACTGATGTCATCTCTTCATAGTTGAACAGAACATACGTATGAGCTTTGTGATGTTCATCATCCGAAAGCCAGCATTTATAAACTCCAACAAAACCAAGATCTGGCTGGTTGAAAACAGATAATTGATTTTCGATTTCATCAATATTCCTCTCATTCCATCCCATGCGGTTGTGTTTTGAAGGATACTTAGATTCAAAATAATGGTAGTAGAAAAAAGTTATTTCCTCTTTCAAATAAGCTTCTGCAATATATCCTTCAACAGATGCTTTGTTACGTACTTTTCTTTTCAATTTTTGCATGCATCTTTCAAATGGTTACATCCATCGAAAATGTACTGGACCTCCACATTTGGATTCATATGGAAAATGTAACATCAAATGTTTTATTGAGTCGAACAAAGACGGCAGAATTATTTTTTCTAGTTTACATATAATTACAATAACATCTTCTTCAAGTTTGCATAGAGCATCATAATCTGCTGTAACCGCAAAAATGTCCTGAAAAAAATAAGACATGTCTGTTATGGAATTCCAAATCACAGAATTCAACAGACCTCTTAATCCAATGGGTAGAAGTATTTCCATTATAACATGACAATCATGACTTTTTAATCCAGTAATATGACCATTCTTTACACATCTACCCAAATTGGAAGCACAACCATCTCGAAGTTTCAAATCTGCAATCCACTGACAAAATAATTAACAGTTTTCTTTAGATAGTGTATAAGCTGCTTTTGGATTCATTAACCATTCTATTCTGACATTCTCAAACAGTTCCAATTCTGGACGCCTACAAATTTGGGAAAGATCTAAACGTGCATTTACATTGTCTTTGCTCTTTCCTGGCGTAACTAAAACTGTATGAAACAAATTATTAAAATAGTTCTTCTCAATATGCATGACATCCAACATGTGGCGGACCAACAAATCAGACAAATATGGAAAATCCCAAAATATTCTACGTTTAATCCAATTGTGTTCTTTCCCAAAACCAGAAATTTTCTGTTGGTTTATTGTGGGACCAAAAGTGATGAAAGATAATGAAAATACAACTGATTTTAACTCCGAACCTGATAGGATTTTTGGAGGTCCATCCCTTTCAACTGTTCCTTTTCTGAAATGCGATCTGTTTCTGCGAAAAGGATGATCAGCTAGAATAAATCTATGATGACAATCAAAATAACAAGGTTTCTTTCCATGAATGATCATAAATGCTTTATTCTCTCCCATACAGTAAGGAAGTGATTTCTGACCATGTGTACTCCAGCCAGATAACATCCCATAAGCCGGGAAGTCACCAATTGTCCACATCAATGCTGCTCTCAGTATGAAATTCTGTTTCGTAGAAACATCATATGTACTGACACCAGTACTCCACAATAAACTTAATTCATCAATCAATGGTTTCAAATAAACATCAATATTCTTCTTCGGATGTCCTGGAATTAGAAAAGTCAAAAAGATATATGGCTCCTTCATCAACATCCATCGATGTAAATTGTACGGAGTTAAAAAAACAGGCCAACATGAATACTGACTACCATAAGATCCGAACAGACAGAAACCATCAGTGGAAAGGCCCAGTCAAACATTTATAGCTTCTAAATCAAAGTATGTATGCAATCTATCAAAATGTTTCCATGAATCACCATCAGCTGAATGATTCAAGCTTTTATTGGTTGAAATATTCGATTTATGCCATGAAATCATTGTCGATGTATTCTTAGACATGAATAAATGCTGAAGTCTGGATGTAAGCGGAAAATATCTCAACTGTTTTATAGGAATCAAACTAGACTTCCCATGTTGCCCTTCTTTATGTCTCAGTTTCCCACATGTGGGACAACCATCCAACGACTCATTTTCCCCAGATTATAAAATGTGGTCATTTGAACATGCATGAATCCTCTGAAAAGAAAGTCCCAAATTTCGAACCAGCCTCTTACTGTTATAGTAATTTATAGGCAAAACATTTCCTTCGGGTAACAGTGTTTTAAGCAAAGAATTTATCTGGCCAAAACAGGTGTTTGACATTCCGTTATCTGATTTAATAGCCATAAATTTTGCAACTGCTTCTAATTTTCCCATCTTGCAGCCATGATATAATGCATCCTCAGCAGACCTCAACAACTCATAAAATTCAGACGGTGCCAACTCAAGATTTGAAGCTATATCAGCCGGAGATTCTGTATGTTGAATAGATGAACCTGCAACATCATGTACTAAATCTTGAAACCGAGATGGATTCGGAATCAAGATGGTATCACCTACTCTGGAACTGCGTTCACCGTGTTGATACCAAAAAACATAATCTGGTTGAAAACCAAAACACAAGAGATGTCCCCCCACTTTGCCAAATGTGTCAAACGTTCTCAATGCAAATTTTCTACAAGGGCATTTTGTTTTTCCTTCTCAAACAAATTCTGTATTTGATGCCGCAAATGATAAAAAAGTCTCCACACCCTCTATATATAGTGGATTTAAACCAGAACTGTTTGGATTTCTATATTGATTTATCCATATGCGGTCATCTAATAATGACTATTGACGACCTCATTGTTCCATATTTATCTATAAAATATAAAATCATTACTGGTCTTGAATAATTTGTTAGAAAAAAACACTCAAGGAAGGATAATTATAGAATTTACATTAGACACGACTGACGCAAACTTTTTATTGAGATAGACCTAAAAATTGACCCTTTAAGAATTGAATATATTGAGAATAAAGCAAAACCAGTTACAAATATTGATAATTTTAATATTATATAAATTTTTTATTATTTTAAAAAAACTAATATTATTTTTTAATAAATATTAATTATATAATAATAACATTATTACATTATTAGTATATTTTATTATTAATATTAATATAATATAATTTTCTATATTATATACAATTCTCATTTCATCTGTGTGTTTAACATTCTCTCTCCACATGTAATATTTGTATTCACTTTCACCTCTCCATTGGTGAGTAGGTTGATAATTTTGAAAAAGAATTCAAATATTACATGTGGAGATAGAAAACACATAGATGAAATGAGAATTTTATATAATATAGAAAAATATATTATTTTAATGTTAATTATAATATATACTAATAGTGTAATAATGTTATTATTCCTAATTATTGGTAATTATTCCTAATTATTGGTAATTATTCCGAATTATTGGTAATTATTCCTAATTATTGGTAAATATTGGCAATTATTGGTAAATATTGGAAAATATTGGTAAATATTGGTAAATATTGGTAAATATTGGTAAATATTGGTAATTATTGGTAATTATTTGTAATTATTAATAATTATCGTTAATTATTAGTAATTATTGGTAATTATTCCTAATTATTGGTAATTATTCCTAATTATTGGTAAATATTCCTAATTATTCCTAATTATTAGTAATTATTCCAAATTATTGGTAAATATTCCTAATTATTTGTAAATATTGACATGTATTGGGAATTATTGGTAAATATTGACACTATTGGCAATTATTGGTAATTATTACTAATTATTACTAATTATTACTAATTATTCCTAATTATTGGTAATTATTCTGAATTATTCCGAATTATTACAAATTATTGGTAATTATTACTAATTATTGGTAATTATTACTAATTATTACTAATTATTGGTAATTATTTGTAATTATTGGTAATTATTGGTAATTATTACTAATTATTGGTAATTATTGAAATTATTACGAATTATTGGTAATTATTACTAATTATTACTAATTATTACTAATTATTAATAATAATTGGCAATTATTGGTAATTATTTTTAATTATTACTAGTTATTGGTAATTATTGTTAATTATTACTAATTTTCGGAAATTATTGCCAATTATTACTAATTATTACTAATTATTATTAATTATTTGTAATTATTGGTAATTATTGGTAATTATTACTAATTATTGGTAATTATTAATAATTATTAATAATTATTACTAATTATTACTAATTATTACTAATTATTACTAATTAATAAAAATTATTGGTAATTACTGGTAATTATTCATAATTATTACTAATTATTGGTAATTATTACTAATTATTGCTAATTATTACTAATTACTGGTAATTATTGGTAATTATTTGTAATTATTACCAATTTTTAGTAATTCTTGGTAATTATTGGTAATTATTACTAATTAATGGTAATTATTGGTAATTATTTCTAATTAATGGTAATTATTGGTAATTATTTCTAATTATTACTAATTATTGGTAATTATTATGAATTATTGATAATTATTACCAATTATTAGTAATTATTTGTAATTATTGGTAATTATTACTAATTATTACTAGTTATTACAAATTATTACTAATTATTACGAATTATTACTAATTATTACGAATTATTCCTAATTATTGGTAATTATTCCTAATTATTACTAATTATTACTAATTATTGGTAATTATTACTAATTATTGGTAATTATTGGTAATTATTGGTAATTATTGGTAATTATTGGTAATTATTGGTAATTATTGGTAATTATTACTATTTATTACTAATTATTACTAATTATTACGAATTATTACTAATTATTAAGAATTATTCCTAATTATTGGTAATTATTCCTAATTATTACGAATTATTCTTAATTATTTGTAATTATTGGTAATTATTCGTAATTATTACAAAATATAGGTAATTATTTCTAATTATTACTAATTATTGGTAATTATTACTAATTATTACTAATTATTGGTAATTATTTTTAATTATTATTATTATTGGTAATTATTGGAAATGATTACTAATTATTGGTAATTATTGGTAATTATTACTAATTATTACTAATTATTACTAATTATTACTAATTATTACTAATTATTTGTAATTATTACGAATTATTGGTAATTATTACTAATTATTGATAATTATTACTAATTATTACTAATTATTGGAAATTATTGGTAATTATTGGTAATTATTACTAATTATTACTAATTATTGGTAATTATTATTAATTATTACTAATTATTGGAAATTATTATTAATTATTACCAATTATTGGTAATTATTGGTAATTATTTCTAATTATTACTAATTATTGGTAATTATTAATAATTATTTCTAAATATTGGTAATTAGTGATAATTATTACTAAATATTACTAATTATGGGTAATTATTGATAATTATTACTAATTATGGGTAAGTATTGGTAATTATTACTAATTATTGGTAATTATTGGTAATTATTACTAATTATTGGTAATTATAACTAATTATTGCTAATTATTGGTATTTATTACTAATTATTACTAATTATTGGTAATTATTGGTAATTATTACTAATTATTCTTAATTATTGGTAATTATTACTAATTATTACTAATTATTACCAATTATTGGTAATTATTGCTAATTATTCCAAATTATTACTAATTATTGGTAATTATTGGTAATTATTACTAATTATTGGTAATCATTACGAATTATTACTAATTATTGGTAATTATTGGTAATTATTGGTAATTATTTGTAATTATTCCTAATTGTTGGTAATTATTACTAATTATTTTTAATTATTCCTAATTATTGGTAATTATTCCTAATTATTGGTTATTATTCCTAATTATTGGTAATTATTCCTAATTATTGGTAATTATTCCTAATTATTGGTAATTATTGGTAATTATTGGTAATTATTGGTAATTATTCCAAATTATTGGTAAATATTGACAATTATTTGCAATTCTTGGTAATTATTGGTAATTATTGGAAAAAATATTGGCAAATATTGACAAATATTGGCAATTTTTGAATATTGGGAATTATTAGTAATTATTACTAATTAATAGTAATTATTACTAATTATTGGTGATTATTATAAATTATTACTAATTAATGTTAATTATGTCTAATTATTATTAATTAATTCAAATTAAATTTAATTTTTCATAATTACTACTAATTAATTGTAATTACAACTAACTATTTTAAATATATTAGTGTTTGATTGTCTCTAATTACTGTTAATTATTAATAATTATTAATAATTATTTCTAATTAGAAATCAGAAAAAAAGAATTCTAAAAATTTAAACTAAATAAATATTAAATTAAAATTCAGATAAAAACCTTAAACTTGATGTCTATGTCGAGCCGCTGTAATTGTAGACACCACCAACTGAATCGTCGAAGTCAGAAAAAAAAATTTTACAACTGAAAGTCGTAAAAGATTCAGAGTGGAAAAATTAGAATGGTTGAGAGTTGAGAGTGGGAACATTGTAATGGTTAGCTGTATTTATAGGTTAGATTAATTGCGACAGGCTTTTTTGCGACGGAAAACCCATCGCAAATAACGATATTTGCGACAGGACCCGTCGCAAATAACCCTGACCGCATTTAATTATTGGTGGCATTAAAACGGTTATTTGTGACGGGGCCCGTCGCAAATAACCCCTATCGCCGGGGTATTTGTAATGGGACTGCAGTCCCGTCAAAAATAGACTTTAACCGATGCCGGTTATTTGCGACGGGGGTAGAACCCCATTGCAAATAACCCAGACAGCATTTAATTATTATCGGCATTAAACACGGTTATTTGCGACGGGACTCGTCGTAAATAACCCCTGCCGCCTGGGTATATGCGACGAGACTGCAGCCATGTAGCAAATAGTCAGTAACCGCCGCCGGTTATTTGCGACGGGGATAGAACCCCGTCGCAAATAACCTTTGCGCGGTTTGGCAACCATTTCGCGCCAAACTATTTGCGACGGGTAAAAAAAACCCGTCGCAAATAACAGATTATTTGCGACGGGAATTGTTGCCGGTTGCAAATACTCCTTTGCGAAAGGTATTTGCGACGGGAATTATTCCGGTCGCAAATACCCTGTCGCTATTAACCATTTTTCCCGTAGTGATACTGCAAAAGATGGTGCATTAAGATAAGAAATCATGGCCTCATAAACTTTTTCATGCTATATGGTCTTATTGGACCACCACCCGTACTGCTATGCAGTCAACTCCATACTCATTGGTATATGGAGTAGAAGCAGTCCTTCCCATTGAGGATTAATTGCCTTCACATAGAGTAGCCATTTGTGATCAGTCATCCACAGATGAACAATATTAGAAGCGATTTGATGAATTGGAACAATTAGATGAAAAAAGGTTGTGCACCCTGCACCACTTAGAAGTTTATAAGAATCGAATAGCACGAACTTTCAATAAAAAAGTCCTTCTTCATTCATTCATTCAAGGAGAATGGGTATTGGTCCTCAGAACTCCAATAATACCATAAAAGAAACCTCCAAAGCTTGAGCTATAGTGGGAAGGACCTTATTCAATGCATAAGATCTACTCTAATGGACCCCATTCTTTAATATCAATGAATGGAGAACTCATTACAACTCCAACCAAGGAAATATCCTTGAAGAAGTATTTTTTGTAATACAAATACACCCTCTAGTCCTCACTACAATACTTTAAACTGCATTGTGCCTTTTGTCCTTGTTGCGGGAAATTAAACTGCATAGCCCCTCTATCGTCCAACATGACGTTAAACTGTGTCCCCTTTGTTGTCCAACATTATGTTAAACTATGCATTGTTAGAGTTGTTGTTATCTCTTTTTTCTCACACCAAGCATGACCCACGTGAGAATAGAGTAAGCCTCAACCATAAATCCCTCTCTGGGCCTCTAACCACGCATAAGTCCCAACACCATCTTCAGGTTGTCCTCATGTACAACTTGATCACCAATTCATTATTAATCGAACTACGCGGGCTTTAATCCTTGCCTTCTAGGCTGGGTATGTAGGTAACCTCCCAAGGTTCAAGCCCAAAACCAATATCTTCACATCCGTTCACCTCCATCTCACAGAATGTTGATCCGTGAACCCCCCCCCCCCCAAAAAAAAACCAATATATTCAAATTGGTTAATCATCGTCCTTGCTATATGACGTTAAACTATACAGTCCCCCATTGTCCTCACTATAAGACATTAAACTTCATAGCAATACATCCTAGCTACATGATGCTAAACTATGTATCACTGGTCCATGTATATGACTGTAAACTATTCACACTTTTTTCCTATACGACAATAAACTACAACAGTCTCTAACACCCTCACATGAGAGGGAAATATTATTTCCACTGACCCCCAATCATGTTATATTCCAATGACTACATGCATACATGGAAATTCCAGAACCATTAATCATGGATCCAACCATCATTGAACTAAAGTCCCCTTTCACCCTTCACATGTACGAACCAGATCTGTACAGAGGGTATTTCATGAACTACGTATGGCTTGATTCCCATACTTATGGGATACATAGGAATGTTTGAGCATCCCTCGAACCCAACCCCAAGTCATTAGGGCCTAACCCCAAACTCCACTGTCTGAACCTTGGATGAAAACACCCCCTTTGAGCACATGAATGTGGTATGAAAACCCTTGTCTTTATTCACATCAGGTTTATAACAATCACACAATGTGTCTCCCTAATTATGGTCTGAAGTCTATGACCCTAAACTAAGATCTCTTATGCCCTCATACCACATGATGTTAAACTTTATTTCAAGAACTACATATGCCACGATTCTCATCCTAATGAGATATGTAGTGAAGTCCAACATCTCAATTCTGGACCCAGCCACAACATGATTATGGTCAGCATTGGTCTATGTATCTTCTTCATGCATTGGACAATACCCATTTCTATGTGTCATACTCCAAAACATAAATAATTCCAGATCTCCATAACCCTTTTCTTGAATTCCGGTCACAAAATGTCTGATACCCGGGAATTATTTTTCTTGACCATGTAGTACGTGCCCTTAGGCGGCCTTACATAAGTATTCTACATAATGGACCTGTCAGCCAAAAGATGCTATTATTTGACTATGCAGCCAATGCCCTTATGTGGCCCTACACAATTCGAACCCCCCCAATGGGTTTGTCAAATAGTGGTAACTTCATTATTTGGGAGAAAACCATTTTTCCTTATTGGTCTTAATTACGATATGTAGGGATCTGCAAAAACATCATTCCTTAGCATATTTTTCCCATACTCATTTTCATGATCACAAAGTATTCAAGTCTATGGTTTATATTTCCCTTCCCTGTGTTTGGGCCAGACCCTCACATGAGTGAAATTCATATAATTATTTCACAATATTGATTTGTAATATCCTCTCCATATTCTAGTACCATTTTTTATACAGCAGACTATGTGCTTTGGAAAATTTGAATCTCTATAAAAATCTACTGAATTTTTAGAAATAGAATAGTAAAATTTCTGAGAGTTCTTTTTCCAGACTATGTAGCACGTGCCCCTAGGTGACCTTGAATAAGTAGTCTACATAATGGTCATGTCTCTCAAAAGATTATATTATTCGACTATGCAGCCAATGCCCTTAAGTGACCCTGCATAATTCAACCCCCTAACGGGTTTTTAAAATCGTAGTAACTTCACTCTTAGGAAATACTTCCTTTAATTCCTTTTAACCATTTTTTTCATATAATCCCTCAGATTAAATATTTCTTAATTCATACTTTACATGTTTTTCCCCATACTTGAATGTGGTAATATGTTTTCAAACAAATTATCAATAAATTGAGTAAATTTTTAATCCATTCAATCAAAGCTATTCGACCTTAAACATTAGACTTTTTATGTCTGACATTCATGAAATTAAACTGTCAAAAAGGGTACTCATTAAATTGGGATCTTGTGAAAGGAACTCTGAACAAAAGTCGAGTCCCAACTCGCTAAACGTACATATTGAATGATTTAGGAAATATTGAGCAACAAAAGATGCAATGTTTGTAGGGTTGTTTGTATAATCCTAGCAAAAATCAAAATATGCTTACTAGGCCCATTGGAATAGGTAAAATATATATATATAATTAATTATCAAGAGAATACATGTATAAATTATTGAATATGAAATTTCTTTTTCATTGATGCAAAATATTATAAGAACATCTAATGATTGGAGTCTCTTCTCTTTTTCAAATATTAAAAGAAGCTTTCAACATAACATTTCATTTGATTTATGGCATCCCGAGCTTCATCAGCAGTTACATGAAGTTCATTCACTCGACCAGCTTCACTCTTTTCATCTTGATGGAGTGCCTTCTTGGCATCTGTGATGGCTTTCATAACATTAGTTTGTACTCCATCCAATGAATTGTTAAGCTGGTCAAGTTCACCAATAACACCATCTAACTATTACTGAAGATGCATCAAATGGAAAACTTTCTCCTTGATATTATGCTTCAGTTCCTTCAGCATTGTAGCATAATCAGTCTCATCTCAGGACACCGTAGCCTCAAATTCGTCAATATTGGTCAATAGCCTCGCTTTGGTCAGATCTTGACGGCACTTTTGCTCCTGCTCCCTCCATAAGATGAATTTTTTCAACATGGTATAGATCTTTTGATATCCAAAACCACCAAGTCCCAGCATGACGATCAAGGATGTCAGTCGCAGGATATTTAAAGATAGCTCTTCAAGAGTTACTTCAGATATGATCTTCCATATATTCACACATGCCATAGGACGTGAGAATTGGAGCACCTTTTGCACCTCTGGGTCTGATTCAGCATCACTATCATTGCGGGGAATATAGTACGAGATTAATGCACTTAACGAAGTGCCATGTTCTGCTCCTTCCACCATAACCCTTGGTAATTCACTTTCTACTCTTTTGGGGCTGAGTCTAAGGCTTCACCTCCGGATCTAGCCACTGAAATTGACGGCCCTGCATAGTCAATTGAATGATTTGGTTAATTCTAAAGGATAAAAAAAGTTGATTAGGTATCTTGAAAATAAAATATAGCCACAAATATTATCACCTTTTACCCAATGACAGATCAACAGCATGAGAAGGCTCCTCCCCATCATTCTTAGCTTCAACAGCATTTTCAAGACGGGTTTTAGGAATCTCTTACGGGTTAATATACACTTGAGCTAGCATCTCTAAAATGATTGCGTTGTCTCTACCCCCTTCAGGCATCAGCAGATCAGCAGCTTGCGCAGACAGAACTTCACATTTCAATGAGTCATGGTCATAGATGTAATTAAAAAAATTTAACAGGACGAAGGATATCAAAAATGTCTAAAATTTTCTAAATCACTTGGAAATTTACCATGATCTAATATTTCTTCAATATACATTCCATGTTTCATCATTTCATCCAGTGATATCTCAGATTCCTGGTTAGTCTCACCAGTACGAGCATTTGACATGTCTTTTTAGCGACCCTCCTCCTGCGACCTCCAACCCTGAACAGCTTCCTCAAAGAAAATTGCGAAGTCAGTTATAGTGGTGGACAAATCTTCTGGTGCAGGTGTTGAACCTAAAGCATTATAGAATGGAATTCAGTTGATGTCTACATTCAATGTTCTATGAATTATTGTTAATTTACCAAAAGCAGAATCTTCTCTCCTTGCAGTAGCAACAGGAGAAGTACTGGGAATAGAAGCTAGATCTTCTTCTATCCTCGTTTCTTCAGGAGCATCTAGGTCAGAAAGAATTTGCAACTGTTCACCAGCACCCTCCATCGTCCTCAGAGGAGGTTCATTCCACTCCCATAAAGGGTAAATCAAAGAATCCCCTACAGTCCCAAGAAGTATGAGAAATCATTTCATGATTTAGGATTCATAACTATCTGAAGGACTTACCACTACTGATGAAGCATCTAGATGTGGAAGTCTTCCTTATATGCCTTTTCTTCTTTGAATTATTGGGAGTGTTGACATCGTCACCTCCAAATATAGGTATTAGAGAGTGAAAATACCTTTCAAATTCCTCATCCATGGATTGATGTCCTGAAGATACCTCACCCGGCTCACAAGGAGATTCAGCAGCTCTATGTGCGGTGCATCCAGGGCTATACTATGGTGAGGGGACCTTAGTAGTTCCTTTCTCAACAAGCTACAGGATGAAGAAATTAATTTAATTGAGTAACAATGCTTTGACTTAAATTATTTTTCAAAGAAAATAAGCAATGAAATTTACAAATTCAGGAGCCATGTAATCATGCCACTCCTCATCAACTGAAGCACCATTCCCCTTAGTGATTCCATGATTCAACATTTCATTCACCTGGTTGGTAATAGGAATAGAATCATCAGTGGAATATATGAACATTTCCATCTCTCTGATTCAAGCCAGCACCTCTTCGTGGTTATCCTCGGAGCAGATATCAGCAGAAGCCCGGAGATTCTCCACTACAGGGATATTTATCCCTTCACATAAATCCATCCAAAAATTTTCAGCATCACAATATATTCTCCTCCATGTCTGGACAACCTCTGGTCGTAAATATTCAGCATGTGCACCAAAATTCCGCAAGGAGGATCCTACAATCTCAGACTTCAACTTCTTCCCAGCTCCTGCAATCATAGATAAACGATAAGAAAAATAAACATGTTTCTCTATAAAATAATGGAGACTAAAATTTCCTCAATGATACAACTCACCAGGAGTCGATGGAGTAGGTCTCTTGACTCTGACAGGATGATTATATCTAGCCCGAGGCAGCTTTGACGCATGTTATGCCTCATCATCCCCATCATGGGAATCTATTGAATCAACCCCGGGTGAGGAACCCGATGAATCTAATCTGGGTGAGGAATAATCACCTTCCAGATGATGGGTTTCTTTCATGACGGTTCTCTTTTTTGTCCCCACCCGAGGGACTGGATGATTCAGTACTCCTTTAGGGTTTGATGCTACCCAGTTCTCAGTATAGCTTCTAGTAAATTGGCTCACCACTCCAGCAACTGGTAGATCTAACACTACCCGAGTTTTCTCCATAGCTATCAGCAACCATAGTTGTCGGGAAACCATTGGATGCTTCTCTGACCTGATGTGCATGGGAGGGGACACAACAATCTACTACAAAAACATGAATACACGAGCAAATCTATATGGAGCATATGCCTCACATATAATCTCTCTGTCATTTCTGGTGTCCAATACACCATCTCTGCAAGCCAGCATATATGACCTCAATTCTAGGCTAGTTGTTCAGTCATCAAAAAACCACCCGGTTGGCAGGTTTCCATAAGGAAATAAATGTAATTAATTGAACATGCTCGTCCTCACCTTCATATCATAGGAATCGATGGACAATGGAGAAATTTCGGAAAATACCTGGCATGATGGCCTAAAAGAACTTCCAAGAACCTATAATCCCCTCTATACAGCGTATGCCTTGAAATTTGTGGTGATACATCCCCATAAAACATGGAATGGTCCCAATCTTATCAATGAAGACTTACAAATATAGACTTGGAGTATGTTCCTGTGAATCTTTTCTAAAATCGGGATGGCCAACCCAACCATTTTTTTCTCATCCAACTTGTCTACAACTACAAAGGACCCTGGCCTAATGTGTCCTTTAGAATCCCTAACTGGAAGAAGATAAAAATTGATCTACAAAGCTAAAAAGTCTTCCAGATGGGTCTTCTATGGGATTATTTGATCCACTTCATACCCCCACTTTTTATACTCTCCCGCTTCTAGATTTGGCCAGAATGTCCCAGGATCACCCCTCTTCTATGTTATGGGACAACTGGTAGGATGAGTACAGGTGGTCCCCTTATCCTTCTTCTTGATGATAAACATATCCATCCACCCCTCTAGATGAATATCCTTTCTAGAATGAGTTTTGGTGGACTTTGAATTCTTGAGTTTGTGGAAAATTTTGAATAACTCTCTAGCCAAAGCCTGAGTCTTCTCCATATCATTCCAGGTCACCATGGGGGGAATGAATTTGTTCTAAATATCTCCCAAAATTGGAGCCCTTGAGATCTTTTAGACATCGCAGAAGTTGATACCTATTTCTCCATGAGTCGGATAGAAAGAATTGGTTTCCGAGCTCTAGCAGCTAATTAGATCCGACACAAAATTTTAATTCCTATAGACATATGTCTACCCAGCACAAAAAACTTCATATATTGCATCTCCCTTCAGATCCTTGCCAAACTATACACAGTTTTGTTGCAACCAATAATCCCACATCCTTGTCAGCTTCACACCTCCTCCAAGATGGATATCCCAACTTTTTTCCATTCCTTGGATTGATCCATATGATAATTTTAGAAAATAGATGGACAAAAATGCGGCTGCTGCCCGGGATTGTAAGGTTTTAAATCTGGAGCACATGGACTATGATACATTATGTATGCCTTCTCTACTATTCCAGCATTGACAAATGATCCTGCAACTACGACATTTGCTGAAGCAAAATTGGTGCATGTCTGAAACCAAGAATGAGTAATGCAATTCTTTGCCTCTGGAACGTTGACTTCTTGTAGATGACCATGTCCATATAAAGGCAAGTAAATGCTTTGTGGGAAATTGAAATGATATTTCTTCCAGTAATTAGCCAAAAATGGGAGTGTGCTATAGCAGATATCATAATAGTCAAGGCCAATGATGTTTATCCTATCATCTATTCTCTTGCTAGCCAACTCATCAGCCTATCCAATTCATCTGGGAGCCGTTGAATCTGTATATGGATCAATCAGTTAACTTTTAAGTAAGTATGATTTTATGAAATAATTTTGATGAAAAAAATGGCCAAGGAATTAAGGGACGCAAGTCATGTCGTGCAAGTATTGTCCTGCAAGTCAATATACTTACTGAAGAAGAGCGACACAAAGAAAATTGATCAACCAAGGAAATGAAGACCCTTGCCCGACAAGAGCTCAATTTATTTGAAGGAAGGATGGTTTACGTGAGGTGACACCCATATATATAGGTGATCTCACAAACCTATACACTAGAACTTGCGTTCCAGAACCTACATTCCAACATCTGCATGCCGCTGAACCCTTGTTTCTTGTTTTCCGTAGAGTCAAATCCTCCTTCCTTTTTTGTAACCAAATATGAGGGGGGGAATTTTATTGATGCACCAATACGTTAGGGATTCCAAATAATGGAAAAGGGGAATACCTTAATCCCAATGAGGTTCACCCTTTGAAGAACATTAAAATTTGACAAATGGATGAACCGAGAACTCATTTAGAGGGAGTCATTCAAGTATCTTGAGCATCGTGCAGGTCACTTTCACGACACATATGGGTCGCACAAGTCACTTGCGCACCCTATTCATTTTTTTCGACCAAGGTTCCCAGTGGCCTATAAATAGACCCTGTGGGCCCCCGATTTTGGGGACGAATTTTCCAAAACTCAGATTCAAGATCTGGTCACCCATGTCATTGTCTGACGTATTCCGAACACTTATAAGGTAATCCTTTACCTAGAATGGAAGCTCTAAAAAGGAATAGTAAGGCCTATGTATTATACTCATCAATACTTGTGCGCCTAAGTGTCCATCCCTTAAGGGAAATGGAAACAATTTCCCACCGTATTTCCCTTTTAAGGTAACATTCATGCCGATCTTTTGGAAGCATTAGGGATGATACTGAGGGATTGAGTTCAATGTCGCCCAAGGTGACTCATGTCGCACAAGTCTACTAGCATGACCAGGACTTTCACGCCAGAACAATACTTGTGCGCCTTCTTCCACGTCACATTCTTTCCTCAAATTCACCTCTCCTCTTCATGACATGGCCTTCAAAACCTTCTTCAATTCCATTTATGGCATGGTTCCTTTGTTAGCATCCTTATCTGAGAGGAATTCATTGGGCAACCTCCTCAATATTAAGCCCCAATAATATATTTCTTTAACATTAGGCCTCCTTCTCAAGAGTAAGCCCCAAGTGATATATCCCCTTTAATTTGGGCATCCTTCTTAGGAGTAAGTACCGGGTTAAAATTCCAAATCTCCATAAAGTACAAATAACATTATGGACCCTGCTCTAGGGATTCTTTCCTAAGTCCTGGTCTTCATTTACATGTCCCTTCATACATACGTAAGCCCCACGCCATCTCTCATAACTGTATATTTTGTGGCACCATTGTCAAGTTTACTGATGCTTCTTGTTTCTTACACTGAGCATTAATCATGTGAGATTAGAGTGTAAAAGTAATCATGACATCTTTTTTTTTCGGTCCATGTAACTATGGATAGGCTCTATATTTCTTTCCTGAACTATGTGGTATTTGATCTCTACCTTAAAAGTAGTGTACGTAAGATGCCTTTATATGGTTCAAGCCCATTTTTCATTAATCATTTTCCATCACATATGACGTTAAACTATATCATTTTTATTGAACTACATGGTTATTGATTCCATTTTAACAAGGATACATTGGTATCCCATCTGTGGGTATGATCCCAACTCTGAAATAATCCTTGTCTTTCTGAATGGAAATAAACATCATGTGCCCCACTGAGTTTCTTTAAAACTAGTGTGGTCTTCATAATGACTAGTATATTTTTATATAATATATTGAATGATACCATTGACTAAGAATATCCAATACATACGGATGATTCTATATCGATAAGGAACCTCAAATACATATAAAAATTTCTCTAAATCCCATAAATATCAATCATTGATTGCAAAATCTAAAGGAAAACTCATTTTCAAGCTTGGGTAATCAATAAGGATCCATGAACATAACATAAATCTATAAGAGAGTCCTAGAGTGGGAAATAATTCCACCCAAAAAGTTGTGATGAGCCTGACCTCCCATCCTCTCAACCAATGAAAATTCTCAAGCCTCATTGGTCCACAACTAATGAGCACCTACCTTTGGAAAGTAGGTCTAAATGGATATAGAATCACTTGGTGTTTCTGGTTCTATGAATAAACTGGTTAGAAACCGATTGGAATTTTTAAAACTTAAACAAACAAGATCATCCTCATTTCCAGAAGATACAACAATATAAGAGCTCCACCATTATATCCTAGAACTAGTATAGATTCAGGGATTAGAAAATATCCCTATCTCGACAGCCATATTAGAATATCACTGTGATCAGTATGAATAGGTGGATACTCTAGAGAAAGTGCACATTCTTATTCTTGGATAGGTGGGTTATCAACATATTCCAATAAAGAATGAGGTAATGGACTAGTCTCATATCCCAATTCAAACCATAGATCACCCACACAATTTGTAAAATGCCTTAGGATAGGTTCACTTTCATGTCAAAATAATGTAGTGGCATACTCCATAGAAATAGAACATATATCATATCCCCACTCTAATTGAGGTTCTTTAATACAATATAGAAATAAACTTAGGGATAGATCATATCCCTTTTGGAGGTCCATCGACATATTACAAAGAGGAATTCATATATGAACTGGGATTATACCCCAACATCATCTCGTATAGACCAATATTATCCAGTAACTGCCCGCATGGAATCTCATATTCTTTTTGATTATACAGAATCTCATCAATGCACTCTAAAATATTATCAATATATCCATGATTATATCCTTAATTCTAGTTTTGAATGACTACATTATCATACATTAGACGACATAAAATAGGTGGCTAAAATTAATTCATCCATTATAGAGGTCCATCGACATATTATGATCAGGAGTTAATATATCCACTCGGCTCATACACCTACTTCATCAAGCATTTTCGAAAATAATCTAGTAACCACTAGCATGAAATCTCATATTCCTTCCGATTATACAAAACCTCATCAGTATACTCTAAAATCATCCCAATAGTGAGATCATATCCCTATGTTACTATCCATTTATCAATATGTTACACAAATAATCACATAGGAAGATTATACACTATATCAACCCCAAATGTTAGGTCATTATATTCCAACCACGACTTAGGATGAGGCTCATATCCATGGTATTCTCAATGCTAGTGTCCTTGAGGTTTTATAATATGTATTTACAATACCTCAAGTGAAAATCCACTCATCAACTAAAGAATAAGTTGATCACTACATCGATAGTTATCATTACAACATTGAAGATATGAATTAAAGGGACTCTACTATAAGCATCCTCCAGGGATAAACTCCACATTGTAATATCTATATTGGATAAAAAAATACTCCATTTTCAGAGAAACCTTCATATATATAGGCGATCAAACAACTATCGTTAAGTGTATATAGTTACCCATAAACAATTAGAAAGACTTCACATCGACTATTAGGTGACCTAGAAAAACATCTTCTATGGCATGACTAGGTTTAGGTATATTTTTATGATAAATAAGGGGTAGATATGGATACAAAGAGATATTTAGATGAAAATTACTACTAACCAAACAATATACAATTTCCACTTCTGACTATGAGTTCCTAAATGATATTGAGAAGGATTGTATTCCTTACTTATTCCATAAAATGTGGGAGAATCCCTAGCGGTGAAAGGCTAAACCCCTCCCTTATTAGGGATATGATGGTAATCTCAATATCATAAATACACTCTGTGGTTATTTTGATATGTCCACATTCTTTATCACCTGAAACCTAAGACTTTAAGAGCATGAAATTTTAAAATGAAGAGTTTGTCTCCATATCATAAAAACTCTTTTATGACATATTTTTAGAGCCTTGTCAAACATATATATATGAGGATGGGTAAATTAAAGATCATTTCACTTCACTATGACTCTCAAATAGGAAATATCACATGATATGGAATCTTGTAATGTTTATAGCTTGAGGAGAAATCAAGGGACCAAGTATAGTACAATCTAGTTTGTCAATACAATGAGACTCTTCTATTTTGAGTATGTAATGTTATTACAAATAGGGAGAGAGGGTCACCAAAAACTCATTAGTTGGAACTTCTAACAAAATCAGGATACATCTCACAAATAAAATACAATTTTTTGGACTACATAAGAACATCCCCATCTGATGTGAATCCCATTATAATTTTCCATTACACCCTTGATCTAGGTGAATACAATTTCTCTATTTCAGATGGATCATAATAGAATACACCATATTAGATATCCATGAGAAACATAATCCCCTAGTTTTGGGAAATTTTTACAACCGCTTCATCCCTTAGGATCATTAAACCCTAAAAGGAACCCAAAAATATCAGTAGCAGATTCGAACCTACCCCAACCCATAGGGTTCAGTGCATTTTTATCTCAATCATCACTACTAGGCCTTCACATCACAAAAGGGTCCTGGATAAATTAGCCACATCTCTAGGTCAAACCCATCACATAGTCATAAGAGGATATATATAAAATTTTCATTCTCATGATCTATTGGAACCTCGACAACAATACTGATATCATTAACAACACGATTATAAAGTACTAATAACCACTCAGAATATTCCCAATCTAAATGGGATGGGAGAGTTTTCATCTCTATCATCACCCTAAAAGGAATCAGTCTTCTCCAAGATAGGAGGAAAATTTTGTTGTTTTACATACCCATTGAACCTCCCACCATGAGACATACCTTTTTCATTTTGGGCCTATTCATGAAGAATGATTGGAAACTTCCATAATTTCGCAACTCACCAACCATGAAAGATGGAACACACAACAAGGGAAGTCATCTACCTTAAGGTCCATCATAAATAATATTCTTATAAAAATAGGGGCCATAGAAATTACCCTAGCACAACCCTTAAAAAAATGTGAGAAATGGAAAACCCCCTTATTGCCCAGAGTGTGATGTGATCACTACCATTTCCCGATAAACCTCACTGAATTAAATAACCATAAAAAAAGAAAACGATGTTGAAAAAGTTGTAAATTCATATGGAAAAAGTATAAAATGCATTGAGAGGAGGGTGATTTGGAAAAAAAAAATATAAGTCTATAAATAAGTGAAATTGTTGAAGGAGTTTGAACATAGCACCTCAAAAGGATGAATTCCCATGTCTTTAGTGAATTTTTACAGATGATAAAGTGAAATGTGTGTCTATATTCCACTCACCCTATAGAGGAGAGAAAATTACCTCCATATAGAAATGTTTAAAACAATATGAGAATTAGATATAGAATCCCAGAAAACTCAATGAGGAATTAATCTGGGTTAATATTTCTAATGGGAATCATCATCAAATAGAAACTAATATCCCTCCTTTGATACATCAAGAGAGAGATAATATTATGATTATATTGGATTCTAATCCTATATCTAGATCGATATCTTTGTAGTTAGGTGTCAAAAATGAGGATTTTGAGAATTATTGTGACATTCAACCATTATAGCAATAACCTCTCCCCTATTAGGGTGATCACTCGATCCTAGAATGGATTGTGAATTTGTAGGATATGAAAATGAAAAAATCTCATCAAGACACACCCAATTAATATTGATATGAGGTGGTCGAGATAGTGGAACCTCAAAAACACATCAAACTCATCATATCACTAGATACTCAAATTGAATCCACAAAAGAGTGGTGTTCCCCCTTGAAACCTAAAAAGAAGCTATTACCCGAATGGGTGGATATAAATGTTTCCCTACCTAATTTAAAAAATCCTATATTCTTGAGTATTGAGGGTGCAAGTGATATAGAACAATGTCTCATTCACTTTTTGTCCTAATGAGGCCGATGATTGGCCCTCATGATCAACAGGAAGTGACTTAATAAAGATGATTTACACAATCATTGATAAGGAAATCCTTTATTCGATACAATATCCTTCCAGAATGATTCACTACTGTATGGTAAACATTCATAAATAATTCCATTAATAGTTCATCTCTATGATAAAGATAATACCAATTGTTTACCTCATAAATTAAAAACATTATAAAAATATTTTATTTTACATCTTCATCACTAGATGGAATGGTTTAACCTATACACTTAGTATGCCTCCCTTACATGACAATTTGAGTTAATGTTGATATGATAATATTTAGGATGTTATTAAAATTCATTTAATCCTAATGATGTATCAAGGGGGACTTAATGAATTCATAATGTTTCCATAATGCCTAAAATATCACATTCGGAAGACCTGTTCTAAATTCTTACCAATGTCCTCGACATAGGGAAAAGTCCTGGTAAGGTAGAAACTTCTACTATTACACTCAAACCAATTATAGTGCGTGTTAAAGTACTCATGTAGGCCTTGTATCATTTTGATCCTCTCATTGAGTGACCACAATAACCTAATAACTCTCAAATAGAGGAAAACGAGATAAAGGGCACCTACAATTTGAGTAATAGATAAATAAAGAGTATTACTTCTGAAAGGAGAAATTACCTAGTTATTTACATACATCCATGTAAAATAACTAATTTTAGCTATGAGGAATTTGGAATCCTCATAAGGTCAACATCACTAATGGTAATGACAAATTCCCTTTTTACAGGAGACCTATATGCACTATCTAGGAATGATCTGTATTATATGATGTCCCCCAATGCATTATTGATTCTTGGGTGATATTGGAGATAAACCTTGAACACTTGACCTAAGTATTATTCACTCTACCAGAATAAGTGGGTGACTATAATGAAGTTTCAGCCATGCCAAGATATAAGTTTGATAGCTGGATGACTAGAAAGACAATTTAATGAGCCCATTCCATCTTTTGAAAAGAACATAAAAAATTAAAATCCAAATAATTAGGGGGGAATAATTTAATATGAATATCTAAGGAAAAAATAATCATAAATGGCCTAAAATGACATAAGATAAAGAGTGTATTCACCTCTTATATATGAACTAACTCTGGTAGATTTATTTCCATTGCCAATCAGAGAATGGGAACCTCCCCAACAAAATGATCTCTTATTGGATGATGAAATCACATTTGTTCAAATTAACATATATAACTTGACAAATCCATTATTCAATGATGAATACTCCCCTGGAGTACAAGTTCCTTGTACCTATCTGAGGATATAGTAGCTGAATATACATGGGAAAACATTGGCATAGACAAACCTAATATGTTTTTCACCTTCTTAAATATATATATATATATATATCCAAGACACATGGGTTAGATATTTAAAAATTAAAATATAAGAATGTATATTCCATAGTTCCCTCTAATATTTATTCTTTTAAAACCATTTTACATGACCGACTTGTGGGGGAATGAGTATCTAACTATCTAAGACAAAGGGGGAGGTTGGTGTGACCTATGCCACTAGGAGAAGATGATTCATCGATCTCTAATCAAGAACCATACCTATCAACCTAAAACAAATCATATTTTAAGAAACATAAAATGGAGAAACCCCACCATGGAAATTATATATATCTAGACAAAAAATATATCATTTAGAAATAGTTATTATTTTTCCAAACTAATCTCTCAATCCTGAATGCTCCCAATATTTATAAATAATTTTGAAGAGAACTCCTAGAGTCCATTTAGATCCAATAGGAGTTTGATATAGAAGTAGTTGAATATGAGGTTTACCTTGTGGAGTTTATTACATCATAAGGTTATACGACCATCTCATTCATTGAACATGATAAGTATGATGTTATCTAGGGACATACTAGAACCATGAATGATTTAATCAAACTCGATATTGTTGAAACTTGAAGGGATCTGGTTGAAAATTTTTAAGGGATCACCTCACCCCGATTTGGAACCTCTGAAATTTTTGTTATATAAATCGAGACTCATCTCTGATGAAGCTAACCAATAAAGTGTAAGATAAGAGCTATAAATGTCCTCTCAAGAAGATCAATCTCGAGGCCCAATTTTCAGATGTCATGTCGAATGCTCAGCCAAAGGTTATCCCAAAAGAAAAAACATATAATGTCCTACTTTTATGACCTTGGTTTCATAGGCATGTAGTAGTACCTTCAACATTCCAAAAAATCAAAAAATACCCCATCGATGGGGAGCTATATAGACTACATGGTGATAGTTACACATCAAGTCATTCAAATCAATAAATATTGAGGTAGTTTTCAATAAGAACGAAAAAAATTAATGGTGGGTGATGAAATACAATTTGAAGCTATCAATGGATTAGTTATTACACCATCTTATCCTTGGATCCTGATTGAATGTGATTATGTGTTCCCTATAAATCTAATTGAGGAAAATGTTCAATCCCAGAAATCTAATTTGAACCCCAAACATCACCGTCTCCTATCAATGAGATAATTATTGCATTAACGATAATTGATTCTTCCAAATACAATCAAAATAATACTCTATTGGGATCCATTATTTCTCTTACTACATTAATAGATATAAAATATTCCCCTATATATTCACTATAAATCAGGATGCACCTTTCTCTCATACCCCCGGTAGAAGTGAAAAATAAGACAAGCATCTCACAAATCACTCAATAAAGTCCCTTTATGTTTAATACATCAATGTATTATTCCATGGTCTCTCTTATCTAGAAATGTATGAACATGGACTACAATTATCAATCATACATAAGTATTCCCTCACAAACTCATAGATGGATGATGAAGGTGAGGAAATTAGGAATGATCCTCCTACATTTGTGGAGGGAATATTTACCCCCAACGATGATATATGATAGGTGAGTCTAGGAATATAAGAAAAACCCATATTATATTTCATAGTGTAGTCATTCCTCTCATGGAATAAGAGATGTATATTTTATTTCTAAACAATCAATAGCACATGTTATATTCCATGTATATAGAGATGCTTAGGATGAACCCAAATGTGGTTTTGAATCACCTAATATTTCCCAATGATAATCAATGTTTCATGTAGGTTATCCGAAGGAAATCACCTCTAATGATACTAATGTATATTTATATGATAAAAAATTGATAAAAAAACCTTTTTAGGGAAGTTAAGTAACCAAAATGGCTTAAACAAATCATCCCCAACTAGAAAAAGACTGAGAATGTTAGTGTCTTCATTGATTTTAGAGGCATTTCCAGATGAAAAAAATTCCCATTTATAATAAAAGATATCCATATCAATGAAATAGCTATATTACACGACAATTTATTCATAAATGGGTATTCATGGTATAATAAAAAACATATTCCCCCTAATGATGATAATTCCACTTCCTTCAGAGAACATCATGGGATATTATTCTATCAGGTCATTCCCTTTAAATTAATGAACACTAAACCAACTTACCAGTGTTCCATGAATCATACTATTATACCCTTCTTGGGGTGAATCATGGGATTATATGTGGATGAACATGTGGTTAAATATTGATAGCAATGTGATAACGTCATAGATCATCAAGAAAGATTTATAAATTTGATGTATCATAGTTTAAAGATTAATCTTATAGAGTGTTCTATTAGGTAATTTTCATGGAAATTACTTGTCATTGTGGTTTCCAAACATGACATTGATCTTGATATTGAAATAAATAATGTAATCATAGCAATTATACCCCCCAAAAATATTAATGAACTATATGGAATCTTGTTAAACCTTTCATCTATTTTACTTTTCATAGCCAACCTAGCTGAAAAATCACCCTTATTTACTAAGTTAATGAATAAGGGAGTATCTTGCCAAAAAGATATGAAATTTCATGAAATGCTCTATAATTTAAAATTTTACCTAATGCACGCATTGTTCTTGATGCCTTTGGTGGAAGGAAATCCAGTTATCTTATATGTGGAAACCGGGGAATGATATCTTCATTCTCTTATAAAATAGAAAAATATTTTTGGGGAATGAAGAATGACTCTATTATATCAATAAAATGTTGGTAGTTAATTATTCCATGTATTATAATAAAAATAAGAACTACCTCACCCCCTTTAGTTTTAGTAAAAATTCATAGAAATTACATAAAACATCTGTCTACTTAGTATCTCATGTTGGCATGCTCATGTACAACATTTGTCTCCCTATATTGACTAGTTTTTGGGGATATTCTAAAATAGTATGACATATTGTTTATGCCATATAATTTATTTAATGGGGAGGCCTAGGATAATTTCCTTGTGGCATATCCAGCCCCATAAATCACCCACTTGGACACTAAACTTCTAAATGAGAAGGTTTTCTATTCCCATTAAACTCCTTGAATGTGGGAGATATATTTTGGCAGTGCCTCCTGAAGTCCTACTGGATAAAAGTTGGAAACATTTAAGATCAATAATGTTGGTATATGGATTTTATTTATTTATCAAGATAAAGAAAAATTTCCTTATTCTTTTTTTACAGTCTGAATGCTACACTAATAATGTGATAGAAAACTAAGACCTCATTTAAAGATTGTAACTAGCACTAAAACTATATATAGACTACCTAAACATCAAATGCTATTGAAATCTAGTGGTTAAATAAATCAATGTAAATTATTCCCTTTTGATGTTTCAATTTAGCCCACTCACATATTACATTAGAGATATAATGTAAAAATTTACTTTTTAACCAATATTACATCATGTTTGTTGATCAAAAAATGCTGGAATTGATGCATTAGAAAATGCATCCATGGTTCTGGAAAATATTGATGAAAATGAAGTTTTTTTACTCCTCACATACCAAAGGTTGGTATTATCAATCATCGTCTACGATATAGAGAATGTCGATCAGTTAAAATATTCCCTAGAGTATGACGAGATAATATAATACCCTGGATGGATGAACCCCTTAACTAATTACCTCTAATATGGGACTCTCAAATTATATTGATCCAAATGAGAATAAAAATGGATGCGAGTGGAAAATAAAAAAATTTGGGTTGGGCTAAACATGAAGAAATCCCTCTACGAACAAGGCTTCAATGGAGTCATCCTGAAAATAATTCTAGAATGTTAAATTCACACCGAGAAGAAAGATGTCCATGTAGACTCCCACGATTACCATTAATCTTGTAACATAATATCCAACGAAAATTATAAGGTTTGGTGACTACTATAAAAAAATTATTCATGCCTTTGTGGATGTCCCCATGAAATCTCATGATTTCCATATTCATGAAAACTTTATCCATCAAATTCTAAAATTGTTTCATATTGCTAAATATTCTTATCCATTATACATATGGGTAATATATATTATAGGGACATAACCCCATCTATATCTAATAAGAATATATATATCCTTACTTCAATTGACTTATTGTTTAAATGGGAAGAGAACATAATTCCTCAAGGAATTAAAGATAAATAATATCATAAACTTCATGAAGTCCAATATTATTTCTAAATTTGGTGTCCCTCATATGATATTGATTGAAAAGGATAGAAAATTATATTCTATTGAATTATAGAAATTGTACCAACAATAAACAAATTGAATTCAGACATTCATCCTATAATAATGTACAAAAAAATGGATACATAGATGACTTTCATAAAAATATGTCAAATATACTCCAAAATGGTGGGAAATGACAAAATGTTAGTCTCGGACAAGCTCATTCATGATTTGTGGGAATTTCGTACCACCAAATGAATTTATACAGCAATGACTAAATATTATCTAGTTTATAGAATCATAAATTAGTTTCCAATATAATTCCAGTTTCCATTACCCAAAATATCTATCTATGGAAAAATTTCAGATGAGGATAAATCACAAAAGAAGATGGTTGAGTGGGAATGACTTGATGAGAAAAGATTAAAAACCCTACACGTCTTTGAAGTTCATCAATGTTATATTTTTCATGACTTTAATAAAAAGGTATTTGTTCTCCCAATCCATCAGGGAAAAATTGTATTAGTTCTAAAAAACAAAAATATACCCATAAAGAACCTCCAAATCTATACCCCATGTTGGAAAGACCTAACATCATACGAAAAGTCTATTCTAATAGATCATTATCGTTGGACATAATGAATGGGGAATGTGTTATGATACCTACCAATGTAATGTTTATCAAAGAGTATTTTTTATAGATTACATTAGTAATTATAATTCATAGAAGATATACTTAAAACATCATAACATCATTTGTACTAACCATATGATGTTAAAATGTATGGAATTTTTCCTCAACACAAAATTATTAATGATATGTAATTAATCATTATTGATTGATATTAAACTACATATAAATCAAATTTACCATATTATGATAAATTTAATGGATTTTTCCTTACTACCAGATGTTAAAATACAGAGAATACACCCCAACTTAATGATGTAAAACTGGAATTAATTCTTCCTAATGACATGATATTAAAATTCATTAAAACTATACGTATGTTAAAATGTTGAACAAAATGTAATTTATCTTTACCACATGGAGTTAAACTACATAAAATATATCATTACTGTATGATTTTAAACTACATGGAAGCTGTTACTTTATCAATTATTTACTACACATAAACTAGTTCTATGTGAAAACATAATGAATTATTATTATCTCTATGTGTGAGTTATATCCTATTAGTTAATTTTTAATTATATAACAATGTGTTTCATGATTTCTATTTATATGGGATACATTTTTGGACCTAATTCCCAAATCACATGTCGAATAATAATATAAATAAAAAATATGTCCCCTTTCTGCATACAGGTAATTCCTACAATAGTAATTTTACATTTAAATAACAACATGTGGAATGATTCCTACTACAATAGGATACCCATTGAATCCCTTATCTCTAATATTTGGTTTTACTACAATATAATAATTTCTCCCTTAACTGTTCTGCGTTAGAACTATGCAAGGAATTTACAGGGAAGAACTATGCATGACATGATCCTTATTCCCGTGAGATATATAGTGATTCTCATATCCTAACTTCATGGTCCAGCCATAATATAAGTGGAAAAAATGTTTCCCTTACTATATTATAAAGAATTTCCTAGGGAATTTTAAAATTCAATAACTACATGTGGCATGATTCTTATTACCATAGGATACATAGTGACACTCAGATTGCTAAACATGGTGGTTTCACTTCCTTGGAAATTGGTGCATATTTGGACCTTCAATATATATTACATACATTTATAGGTTTGATTGTGAAATATTTCAGTGTGCATGGGTTTTGTATGATGTGGATTCCCTCAATCATGATTTAGATTCCAAAAATTTCAATTATCTTAAGGTTTGTGAAACGTATTATATAGTCAAAGAAGGTTGGAAAACATTTATTTTGAGATGGAATAAAAAGTAGTATTTTCCAAGGACAAAGGTGTACTATGATCCATGTGACAAAGAAATAATATACCAAATTTATTTGGATTGTGAAAAGGACCACTAGACGTTATTGAAAAATTGTTTGGGATCATGAAATAATAATCAAGGTAATTATAATTATATATTTTTTTCTACCGACAAAGGAAAAATAGAAACATAAGGACTACTCATGTTTACAAAAAGCCATGAAAAATAGATCACTGAGAAAACCTATGAATACCAAATATAATGTATAGTAGAATGTAGTAAAATATGAAAAGTGCGGTTTATTGTAGCTTGATAGGAAGGGTGATAAAGTTCCATTTCCTTATGGTATGGAAAAAGGAGTTATTGTTAAAATACTCTATGCATGAATAAGTAAATATAGAGAATGTGAATATTTAGTATGAATCTAATATGATTGATTATAGGGATTAAAATAAATAAGAATAGTTTGGTGACATGATGTATGTTTTATATCATGAACTAGTGTTGGTTGATTATTTTAAGAGATCAAAATGTTCATGGGATTTCTCATTTCCACATTATTTTTCTAGGAAAATGAATCTTATTAGCTATAATTCATCAAGGCTTTACTAGAAGAATAAAATGCGACCCACACCACCAACAGTTTGACTTAGGATAAGTTATATATAATATAAGAGGATAAATTTGATTTAGGTATTGATTAACCCTGAAATTCGTTGTTTAATTTTCATTTTAATTATATTTTCTTGGATGTTGATCATGATCAATTCCACAATGTTGATTAGTTGGTAATAGTGAATATTATCATTTCTGACATTGAGTAGAGTCTCCATATTCATCATGGAAGAGGAATTCAAGGCCAATTATAGAAATATATGAGTGACCTCTCTAGTTCAATGTAAATAGTATCATTGAAGCATTCATTTGTCTCTATCCAGGAAAAAATTTCATTAGTTATTTTCTACTTGGGTGTTTATATGGTTTTTTGGAATCTTCTTCCATCAAAAAAATTGTGATTTTTTTATTTTTTGTATGATGATTTATTCACATGTTATTTTTTTGAGGTTCCCATCAATTCCCCTGAAAGATGATATTTATTGAAAATAGAAAAAAACAATTGATGTTTTGGGTCCATCTGCATCATAATAACACCCCCTCAGCATAAGGGTCATGCTAGCACAACTAATTTTACATTTCAAGAACTATGTGTGGTTTGATTCCTACTACAGTAGGATATGTAGTGACACCCATTTCCCCAATTATGGGTCTAACTAAAGAATATATATAAATGGAACCCTCCTTTCATATGGGATAAACCTATGTAGAAAACATTTAAGAACTGCATGTGTATTAATCCATGTTTCCACATTAAATATAGTGTCTCCAAGATCTCTAATATTTAACCCAACCATATTAAAATAAAAATTCCCATTATCAATAAAAAAGTCAAAAACTAAGAGTAATTCTTTTGTTAAAACGACATATGGGTTGATTCCAATACTATGAGATACATAGTGATGCTTGGATCATTCATTTTAGACCATGTAGTTGGTACTCACCACTCACTTCCATTCCCCTTGGTGGGAACAAAATATATATGGGGAATCACTATCATACCAAAATTTTAGTACAACTGCATATTACCTTTCATTCACTCTCATATAGTTTAATTTACTACCTTTCGTCCCTCGCTTCCCATATAAAACATGAATCATGTGAGCTAAGGGAACCTGATAATTCTCTATTCCCAACATGATTAAGGTGTGTTCTATCCAATTATAGGGGATTACATACTAGTAACATGAAATTAAACCACATGACAACATCCTAGTCACATGATGTTAAACAAAATGACAAGAGGTCTTCTTGTTGAATAGAGCATCCCTTCTGATGATTTTGTATTATGAATAACATTTTTATCCCATCTCCTCATAATGTGTCTAATAAATGATGTCTTCTCCCATATGTTTATAAAACCCTTCTTCAATCTTATGTTCTCCATGAACCAACATCATATATTTGATACATAATTTGATACCAACCAACTCCTCAATATGATATTCCTCTCTAGGAACCCTAAGCACCTTGGTCCCCCTGATCCTAGTTCTCCCCTCAAAAATTAGTAATAAGGACTATTTAATACAATGGGGCACTAATAAAAATCAATCACAAATAATTCACTTCCTCAAATATTCCACCAAGTAGATATTTTATCCTTGGAGAGAAGGCCGCCCATTAGGCATAAGATTTATTATCATGATTTTGGGGAATATGGGAATCTTTGAATATCATTGGTTGATCTATACCAACTAATTTCCACCACCAATTAACTCAAATTTTTTCAGTTCATGGTTTACACAACCCATAACCAAACTATTCAAAAATATTCTGATACAATTGATGTTACACCTTGGTGCATCATATGCATTGTCAATGTAATATCATGAAATTTCATTTTGTACCATTCCATATCAGGGTAAGCATCTTCAGTGAAGTCCATATTTACTTAAATTAGATACTACTCTAAAAAATTCATCCTATTTTAATGAAATTAATCTACATGAAAACATACTGGTCATATGATGTTAAACTACATGACATATAGTCCATCCTTCAAGACATAAAATTTCATAGAGTGGGACACCCAATCCATGAATTTATTCATTGAATGAATATCTAACCTTCATACCAAATTAAATTATAGAAATTCACAATCCCTACATAGGATCCCAATCTATTTTAAGGACTTTTTATCTATCCTTGATGTTGAAACTCACTAAGGAAAGAAGAAAAAAAATACCCTTTTCCCCTGCATATGAGTCAGATCTACACAACATGATCTATGTAATGGAAATGAAAATGGAATGATTAATTACCTTATAATGTTTTTAGGTAAACCTAGGTAAGTCTATCCATAATAATATATAATTATATTTGGGAAGTTGGTTGAGTCATACTAACGCACTCTGGCAATATACGAGTCAGAACTATGTATGAATTTATTAGACATTATTAAAATATTTTCTGGAAGGGATCTATCATATGGAAAATCATAATTTATACTATTCATAGACTAATGGTATACCCAAAATTTAAATTCCTGCAACTTGTGAAATCTTTTCCCAAGGATATGTTTCACAATTTCACGTCATTTCTTACGTCGTTATTGCATAATGCTATAGTAAATTTAATATTTCTTCCTTAAGTGACATTAATATATATGATGAATGTTTGTACACATCATGGAATTAATATATGTAGACTATAATCCATAACCACTACTTATCAATGGATCACAACAGCATAACCCATATCAACCAATGTTCATCATGATCCCATTATCTTCCCATGTATCTCAATCCATAAATCACACATCATGTGTAGAGAACCTCTTATTTTCTCAAACCATCCATGGCCCTTAGATATGGATTTCTAGAATCGAGGGACCCTTTTTTTTCTATTATGCATGTCTTTAACTAGATCCTGTATATGACCTATTGATCTTCATAAAAACGTGTCTTCACCAAGAATAAATGGATTTTAATCCTAGAAAGTCCTAACATCATCATAGTGGGGATCATCACAATAAATATGTTCATAACCATCCTTAGAATGATTGTCCCATACCATTACTCATGATTTGAGAACATAAATCCATGATATACAACATTCTCATCACCTTTATGTGAAGGTTTCGAGTAATATTGACACTAATAGTCCTAATTCTATTGTTGTTTAACAGTCCCTAGATACTAGGTCCACATGCATCATGAAAATAAACTCAAGGTAGTCTAGTCAATGTTTTGTGGCCTTAAAACATTATCATGTGATTGCCCAAAGCACAAGAAAAATAACTACAAGTTAAAAATACATAAAATATTGCATGATGGAAACAAAAAAATGGAGGTATGATAAAAATTCAATCCCCCAAGTGCTTAATTATTCACCTCTAGAGTTTACACAAATGTTAGAGCATAAATAAAAAAGTCATAAATCTGATGGGGGCATTCATGTGGCCTTAGTAAATGGAAATATATGCTTGCTGGACCCCATAATCTAGAAAAAAGTGAGAGTTTATGTTTTTCATATCTCATCATTATGATAACATGTTTAAAAGGTGGTGGCATAACTTTTAGAGTTCCCAAACCCTTCTTGAATATTTTGTTTTTAAAATAACACCTTTATATATTCAATACAAGTGTTGATTCCAAAAAATTTCATAAGTTGATATTCCCCTATTGGAACCCCATATACCTTATTCCCCCTTCTCCTAGTTCTCACTTGTATAAAATTGGCTATATAGAGTAGTTAATATAAATTTAGATCACTTTGATATGATAATGAGTTAAGAAATTCCTTAAATCATGCACTAAGTTGATTGTTTTGGTCTTAAAGGTAAACCCCTTAAACCAAGCAGTTATTTCCCTTGCGACATCTGATATTCATTTAGAATAATATTAATGGTCAACTACTACTCTATAGACTCCATTTTCAGTTGACTCATGTATTCCTATACCAAGATTCTAAGTCCATATAACCATTCAATCAAAGACAATCAGACATCCCTGATGTTACATCAACATATATTGTAACAATTATTAAATAATAAATGTGACATTCTGTTCTCGAACAATTTTATGTCATGCACCATATGACCAAAAACCATATGGTGAAGAGATCGAGCCTCCATGTTATAAACTAAACTACCATAATATTCTAAAAACCTTCTTGGAAAACTCTATTTCTTATATCCCACTTCTTCATTCAAACAATTAAAATGTCAAAAATCTTCCACAACCCTTGGAAATGAGTATAGAACCAATCATATTTACCATGATTGCATTCTATATTGGATGATGCAAAAGGTCCTTCGAACCATTAAATTACAGGGTCTCCTTTATAAAATAAGGAGTGACTAAACCTCATTAACTCAAGAAACATCACGGTAGAAGTCGATATCTCAGAGTGCTTCAGAATATTCTCCACCATCAGTTCAAACATTTGGGTTGTGACTTAAATAAACCATATTCCAAATAACCCGGAGAATTTGGGTTCCCTAATATTAACCGTCATATATCAACCTAAATATCGGCAAGGATGCAGGGTGTATTAGCACATAATGAGTACCCATCTTTCATAATTTCTATAGAAAATCATGGTGTCAGAACCATTCATGAACATTCATTTATTAAAATATTAATTAACAATGTATGGTGCTAGAACCCATTACGGAGAATAAATATTCCAAATCCTAGTAAGGATAATGTTTTTATAGGCCTTTAATGACTACCCATCCTTCACTATGAAAAACAGAAGGTCCAATCTAAATGACCATAAACTACAACAACTAGATGTATGATCAAAAACAACATAAACTACAATAATTTGAGGTCTAATCTAAATGATCATTAACAAAATAAATAGAATGTGTGAGAAAAAATACCCTAAACTATAGCACCATAAGGTCAAATAAAGAAGACCCTAAACTATATTATCATATAGTTTAAGGAAGAAGACCCCAATCCAAAGAAATATTTTGTATGATATAGAAGACCCTAAACTACAACAACATATTGTTTGAGATTAGAAGACCTAAACAACAATAATAAACTATTATAGGTAAAATACCTGAAACTACATCAGTGTTCTAGATTGTTGTATCATAAAACATCCAATTGAAAGAGACACAATACTCGCAATCCTAAAAACCTATAAAGGTCTCCCTGATGAAAATTTGAGTATCTGATCACAAAAAATGAACTTCTTTTGATTCCATGAATTATTAAGAAATTTTAATAATGGTAAATGGAAAAAATTTCTCATTTTTACAACCCGTAAAAATTCATTCTAAAAATATCCAAGTCCATGTCCACAAAGATTTCCACATTTGAAACATAGAAAATTGTTATGGAAATATAAAATAATATACAAATGATGAGGGTATCATCATCGGTACCTAGAAGAAAACATTTTGTGGTCTCTAGGTCCCTTAAATTGGGGGAAAATTAGAGAACATTCCATTTGCGACATATATTAATCCATGTTTTCCTTTAAAATCAAGAGATCTGGGGTTGATTGAATTAGATACATCAATGAGGATTATAATATCAATACTAATTCAAAAGGAATTATAAAGAGATGTCAATTATGATTAAAGTGTTTTAATATTGACATTTTTTATTACTTGGTATAATAAAAATAATCGATTTCAATGACAATATGCATGATATCAAGTAAGTAAATAGCACACACATGATTAAAGAAAGAAATATTAGGAATGTTTTTATTTGGGATTATTTAATAATTTATGATGTGTAAAGGTGGGATGAATATACACAATTCATAGTCTCTATAATGTTCAAAAAAGAGAAAAACATTCACTACCATATAGAAATAAAATCTATTTGTCTAAGTTTGTTAAATCATCTATAGGTGGGTGGGTGGTATCGATGGACCATTGAACTATCATTTTATATTCATCCTCAAGAATATCTTGAGGATGAAGAGTCTCATTAAAATAGGATAAAAATTTACATCCCCTATGGGTAACAGCTAATAAGGATAAAGACATCAAAATATGTATTCTTCTGTAGGAAATGATTGCTTTATATTATGTAATCTGCACAATCAATTCATATATATGAGCACAAAAGTAAGAGAATTTTTTGTTTTATATATCTAGGTACCCTAAAATCTTCCCTTATTAATTCGACTAGGGGAGTCCTGCCATCAGAACTATAAAAGTCCCTCTCATTGTTGGCCAATTATTTTCTAACATGGACAATTTTTGGCATGATATCATGAAATTTTCAATATTAAAATCTATAATATCCCAAATCACAAAATATATGGTGATGGAATTTATCTTAGCTAGGGTTATCCTCTATTGGAGTCTCAGTAATAATAGTATTGATTCTCTACCAAATCAGCCATTACGATGCGTATTCCTCAATTCCCATTGGATGAAGAATTCTAAAATAATGAAAGGATGATGTGGTTTATCAAGGTATTGAGACCCACTGGTTTGATTAAGAATCAAAAGAATAATCATTGTACACAACTCCTATAGTTGGAAAACAGATGTCACAAATATAGAAGGGCAAACATCCTAAAAAAATTCATCCTTGCCAATGGAAGAGTGACCATTATGGTGAAATCACATCCTTTGGGCCTCCTATGAGTCCTAAATCAACTCCATTAACACAATTTACATGGGTATGAGGGAAACATATGGATTTTTTACATATTGACCAGTCGATCTAGTAAGCCAATTGGGTAGGCCTCCAAATGAGCCTGGGAGTAGTCCCATGTTACATAGATAGGGATGTGGATATGAAGAAAAATGATTTCATCATTTTTATATTAACATACAAATATAATCCAAAATTGGAGAATGATATAATGATTCCATTATCCTTACATGATAGATAAATAAAGAGGAGAAACCATCTGAATAATATAAAAATAGAAAAAATTTATCAAGGACTATTTCACTTGAAGATAATCAGACATGTATATCTGAGCTAGGATAATTGTATTCTATGGAGATATTTTATATGTCCACTCATAAAGAGAACATCTACCATTATCAATAATTTTAATCATAGGTTTAGAACAGGTAATGAATTTGAAACATTCATGTCGACTCAACATATCAATAACCTTATTGGGGACTAATGGAATCACCTCCTCACAACAAATGTTCATTTTTCTAGAATAAAAGGAAGAATGAGGAATCCTAGTAGTATTCCAATATTTAAGACACTAAAAATGATCTCATACCCAACAAAATAAGTCATAGAGAGGTCTGAAAATCCAGTATGGTATGTTTTTGTATCATATATGACTAGGGATATGATAACCATAGGCGTAACTAGATTTAGATGACACCCCTATTCAAACCAGGCTATTGTCAATAATGTGCCTTCTCAAATTCCTAAGAATGTATCATTGAATGTAAAAAAGTCATCCATTCATAAATATATCCAAAAATTTCAATAACCAAAAACATGTGGATACCTTCAATCTTATAATGTATCACCATGAGCCATGCACCCCATCTTCCAAAATTGACCAATAAGAGCATGTGTTGTCTCAAAGTTTTCATAAAAATACATTGATGAGGGTGTATGGATGTTTTCTATGTCCTACTATGATAATGAAATATAATTATCCAATCCCTAAATGAATTGATCAAAAATAGGTTCAACTCTATCATTAATATCAACATCATAATATTGAACATGTTCTGTTCCATGTTTGGAGTTTGTTTGGAGGTTTCAAAAACATTTAAATTAAGAATTAATTCATCATACATCTACCAAAGAGGGTGTATTCCAAATAACTAATAAATGTCCCATTGGATGATCCATACTTTCTCAGGGGACAGATGAAATGAGTTAGTGTTAAGAAAGTAGTGTCTAATAAACTCATTAGGAGTTTGGATTTAAAATACCTAAAAACATTGGAAACCCATGGTACCTAATAAATATAGATATAATACAAATGACTAGAAAATTTCATGTAGCTCTGCTTGAACCAAAATAGCCATGCCCATTCATCTGAAAAGATTCCATCTAGGCAGAAGTCCCACATTAAACTCCAGCCACTTTTATGATCATTCAAAGTGTAAACATGTATGTTTATGTAACTTTGAGAATTGGGTTGTTGGGTGATAACATGAATATCTAGTCCCATAAGGGATTTAACCATCATAAATTATTGCCTTTTTAGTTGTTATTTGAAAAATTGACTATCATCATAAATTTTAATTGGATTGAAATTGTGAGTGGGAGAAACCATTGAGATGAATTATTTTAGTTGGTTTTAGGAATAGAAGTGTAATTAAAAAGACCAAATTCATACCATGGTAGTTTATGATATAATGGGTAAATATGATGTTAATCCATAAAAATCCCCTTAAAAATATTTTTGTTAGAGAATACTCGTAATTAGGGTCGATATTGTCATTCTCAGAAATCGTAGCCCACCAATCAATTTCATTAGTCAATTCTTATAAAATTGAGTCATTATACTCAAAAGTAAGAAGCATACATGAAAAGGAGTAAAATAATTAATGTGGATTCAGGTAAAAGAAGTACATATCTTGAGATATGTCACTTGAATGACATGACCCATGTAAGGTTTGATGATCGTAGGATGGGTTATATGTCTCCTGAATCAGGTCACCCATGAAACTCCTAAAAATGAAATGAACCACTATTAAGACCTGAAATAATGTTAATATATGATGGTCACGTGAATCATATACAGAGTATGGGACCACTCAACAATTTTTAAGATCACATGAAGCATGAAAAGTGATCCTATGGTAATCAACATGTATCACAGTTCAATAAAATTACCATTAAAAAGTGTCTATTTGTGTTGGTTGAGTCTTCGTTACATGGAACCATCAAAAGTGATCATGTGGGGAACACATGTGATCGAGTCCTGAGAATGATTATTGAGGTGAGGTAACACAGAGTGGTCTTGTAAAGTAGTAACATGAGAGAAGAAACCAGTAGAGATCTAGAGGTCAGAGCCACTAGTGAGATGAATGACCAGTCACTCCCCTATTGATAGGGTTCCCTACAGAATAAAAATGGTCACCAAGAAAACCATAAGACACTTGGAACACACACCAATGGAGGCCTAAGGTAATCTAGTAAGAATTTAATTTCATCATAACTTATTCGATGTCCATTCGCACCTTGATTCTGATAGGGGTGGGAAAATTTGATAAATCCCTCAAAACGGGAATTTTTTTAGGATTATAGAAATTCCATATCTTGAGTATTATTTACTCAAAAAAGTGGAAGAAAGGACGAGTATTGACACATATGGATTAGTAACCAAGGTTACATGACTAATGCTTCCATACGGATGTCATGCAAATTGTTCCTTCACTTCGTGTGATCCTTTTATAATCCCATGAACATTCACCGACTAGAATTATAAATCTCATGAAAGAAAATTGAAAATCAATGTTGATCATGAGAAGGATTATGAATGAGTTCCCTATATCATGTGATGTTTCATTCAAGAAATTTATAATAATAACCAAATCCCTTTATAAAATAAAATCTAAAACAGTAGATTCCATATGAAAAAGGGATTCACATTGATTTTCATGTGATACGGAAGATGCATTCCATATCACTAACCCATTGTACTCACAAAATAAACTAGTAAATTCTGACCTCATCATGAAATGGCCACTAAACATGTTACCTTTATTACTCAAAGGAAATTATACATGTCTACATTCTCTTGTGAGACCCTCATAAGAAAACCTATGGTTGAGTTCTATAATCATTATGAAATAAAATCTAAGATGATGGTACCCTTATGGAAGTTGAGTTGTGATATTTTTTCAGTTAAATGGGTAATGTGATTCAAGTGCTTAGTTTAATGATCATGTAGAGGCCCCCTGAAAGGCCTATTAAATCACAATAATGGCCTTATCTAAGTCTCCCTAGATCATGTGATATCCAGTTTGATAAGTCTTATGATATAATAAAGACACCTAAACATGTCATATTGATCTTGAACATGAACTTCAATATGTCAATTTGATTGTAATTTTTTTTGTACAATACATGGGTTAAAACATAATCCAAAGATATAGAGATTATGTGTTCTTTTTTACCATGTAACATGAAAATTATATCATGGGTGGAATGCAATGGGTTTGTATGAAACACCAAATGAGATGGTCCCTCCAGAAACTAAATACCATATAATAAATTTATGAACTATAAAAAGAGGTGTAGATCCTATGTGGAGAGGCCACTAAATTTAACCACCTCAATACAAAAACACATTTATGGGATCATATAGGTGAGAGTAGACTTCACATTGCTGAAATTCACATAATTGGATGATTTGACCATTCAGTAAACCCATGTAATGAATTAGGGGATTACGACTAATATATATACGATTCATGTGACCACATTATTTATCACCCAAAAAAATTTTGGTATGTCAGATAGATCTCATGAATGAGTTTAAATGTGTCAATATTGTATCTCGAGGTCTCAATAGGCCAATGCTTGATGAACATTATGGAATATATATAATAATAGGTGAAAAAACTTGAACTCATATGAAGATATAGATACAATGAATTTTATGTGATGGGATCATGTGATTCATGTGACCTATTTATTATTCATTTGATAACAACTAAAAAATTTTCATAGATCATGTTACAACATGTTGGAATGTACTCCAAGTCACAGGATTTCCTCTAGAAATATTGGCCATGGAATTTGAATTCCTCTAGAAAACTCTTCTCAATCACATGAAAGGACATTTGAAATTTATGAATCAATCGCTAAAATAACCTTATACATGTCATCATTGTCATGTGTTATCCCAAATAAATGATATCTAGATCAAGCTATAGTCCTCATACATGTGAGGAATGTGATCATGACCTATCAAAACATCCTCAGAAAAGTTTTGCAGACTACTAGGACTTATCTAGATGAAATCCTTTAACCTATCAAAAATTTCATGTGGAAACCCTCTGACATGACAAACATGTCGACAAGACACCCTTGACATGTCAAGAAGAAACCCAATGACATTTCCACTAAATCCAGAATTCAAACGTGGACATACACCATGTGAACCCCCCCAATGCAAACTACTGGTTGAGAACCCCTTTAAGAAGGGGAGTATATTTAATGGGTTAGGATTATGAACTGATGAAAACCTATTAATGGAATTATATGAGGAAATATTTTTGGTTATATAGAAAATATTTTATAGAAATTTTTGTGGTCATCATATATTTTTATATATTAGAGGACACAATAGTGAATAATTAAAATGGATATCCATCCTTTTCTTTTTTCCTCAATATTTCAATTAACTTGTCTCAGAGAACCCAATTTATGAAATTATTTTATAATTCCTTCTCATACTTTAATGGATTTAAAACATAATTGAACTATGAAAAATTTGATTCATGTTAAAATAAGTATATATTGGATTCTTCCAAAGTCCATATCTTCATATCAAACAGTCCATCAGGGAAGCACTGGTTCACAAGTACCAAATCTATATTTAGTGAGTCTAATGACTTCTTACCCCTTATTTTTTTGCATTGAGAATGAATCATCTGGGATTAAATATGTCCAATGATAATATCACTAGTATCATGAAATTCGTTAATCAGGGAAACCTTAGTGTGTAAGCACCATAAATGACATGATATGAATTCCTCTATATAATGGAATCCACCAAGTTGTATATCCCAAAATTATTTCCATATTGATACAAATTGAGGCAATAACCCCTATGAGTGATACTAATTAACCCATTTCCATCTGTAGGTCACATGAAGACTATAAAATAAAGACTCAGACTCTTATTATAAGTTGGATAAGTAGAAATCCTTTCCAATGTTCTATCCCCTAACCTAATGCCTATATTCCCTTATATATTTATTTTTTCACCTGATGTAAAATTTCAGATTATAGATATAAAAAAACTATGTGGTTTTGATTATTTTTATATACCAGATATGTTGGATGCCTCTTAAAGGTTTAATCCCATCCTCAAAACACCAATTACTTCCCTAGAAGATAGTAAAATCTAGTATACCTGGTTATATAGATTCAAAATAAAAATAGGTACATATTTATATGAAACAATGGAAAACTAATGGAGAACCAATGATACATATAGATGGAATCATTAAAATAACTCTAAAAATATTTAGAATGATTTAACAACAGATTGTTTATTAGGGAACTAATAATGTGTCAGTATTTTGAAGAGATTCATAAAAATATCCTAAATCTATATGAGAGTACAAGAGTAGGAAAAATTCCCCCTAGAGTGTGTGATGATGCTAACCTCTCATTCTCTTGACCAATTTAATTTACTAATTATTTTGGGTCGGGTTACCATAATGTCCACCATCCTTTGGAAAGTAGGTATATACCTTTTTATGGATGTGGGATCCATTTTGAGTTTCTAGGAATAATGAAAATGGTAAACCTGATGATAATGATTGTGAAACCATACATTAACCTCCATAATAAATCCTTGACCTCCAATATTCAAATGGTAAAAAAATATGGTGAGCCTGATTTGAAATCATGTAATGATAGAATATATAAACAGTTATAGTCACCAAGAACCATGTTTCCTAAACACGGGGGACTATAAAATTCTGTTGAAAAAAATCAAAAAGAATAGATGGAAAGTTAATTGGTTTCATTCAATAAAATATAAATTACCTATAAAAATAAAATGTATTTCATAACATTTTCGAATGGATTTGAATAAGAAAATTATTAATAATTACATCATTAATTAAAACAAGATAATCCCAGGGAAAATAAATGGGTATCCAATCAAATCGAGTAACATTATAGGTAAATTATATCCATTAAAGATAATATAAAAAATATTATTTACCCCGTATCAATAAAGGGTACACTATTAAAAAATTAATTTCCATAATTAATCTATAAATGGAATATAGTTAAACTCCCTTTAATTAAATGAATCATAAATAGTGTATTCCCAAAAGAAATGAATGAAATGAAACTTTAGGATTATATATAGTGGATCATTAGAAAACACAATCGAAATGATGAATAATTCCTTCAAAAAATAAGGATATAATTAAATCCATATAGAGAAAGAAGGTAGATGGCATCATTTTATGGAAATCTATGATCTAGTATTCACAGTGTGAAGGAATGATGAATTATATGAAAAATAACTTTTTTTGTTTTATAAAAATATATTCGGAAATAAAAAATATATTTTATATTTCCAATGTGCATATAATTAAATATTTTATAAAACTAGGTGAAAAATAATTTCATTTAGGAACCATGAAAATATAGAGAGATAGCTTCATATAAAATTAAAAAATCAGTAGAATAATGTGTTCACACATAAACACTAAGATGACAATATTTAAACATTATAATGAAAACAACCCATATGAAAAACATTAAGATTTCATTAAAAAATTTAAAAGAAATAAATGTAATAGAAAATTTCCTTAATAAATAATTAATCATAGATAAAGGAACTAAAATAATAATCAAATGACTACGGTTATGAAAAATGTATGTTTTGGAATAGGAATAAGAGATAGAGTATGTTTCAATTTCAAGAAAAAATTTAGGTAAGATATGTGTAAAGAGGAAATGAAATTATGAGGGCAAATATAAAAACACATGACTATAAAATGAAAATGTTGATTTTTTTAAAGAATTAAAATATATTATCTGGATTATCATTATTAAAAAAATTTGTTTTTAAAATTATATCATAATTTGAAACTCATTCAGTTTGAGCAACATTTTAATAAAAAATCCTATCACCTTTGGTATCTTTCGAATCAATGGAAATTTAAATAAAGTAAATAATATGTCCCATTAAACACAAATATTAGGGTAAAATTATTTAATTATGTGTTTATCTCACCAAAATAAATGTACCACAGTTCTTATTAAGAAACAAATATTAATAAATTAAATATTAGTCAAGGATCCTCATACCTCAATTCCTGTATAGTTAAAATGGGATTTAATATCATATTTAACAAAACTAAATATAATAATCACCCATTTTATAACCTTTTTCATAACTTAAACTCTTATAAATACTGTTTATAATTATTATTTACATGTATATTTGGTATTTATTATCTATTTTTGATGTTGGATGTGAGTAATATTGATCCTTTTGAACTTTTTTATATTAACAATTTTTTTATTCCATCATCTCAAAATATTCTAAATTAAAATACCATAAAAAGTACTTGAAGGGATGTTTTATAAATATTTACAATGCTACAATTTTATCATATGAGAAGTTTGGTTTTGATCCTTAAAGATGAATTTTTCTATGATCATGTTATGTTTATTTTTAGAGAACATATGGTGTTTTCTTAAATATTGAGTTAAATTTTTTACATTTCCATTGTAGAACTAATAAAATATAATTATTTACTTATTTATATCAAATATTTCTATAAATTATACTACCATATTAATCCATGATATAAATTTATATCACTGTTCAAGTAAGAGATAAAACCAACACAAACAATAACATCTCATAATTAATTGATGAAAAAATGATATTATTTAGTGTTAATAAGGATATTATATTTAAATTTGAAATAATGAGAATAATAATAAACCCTATAGTATGTTATTTCATAGTATCAGGAAAACATTTTTCTTTCTTAGAACACTATTTTGGATGGTTGAACATATACCAATTGTCTATTGCTCATATTATTAATAGGTTGTCCAATTTTCCCTTAAAACATCATAATAATTTCATGAAAATAATATTTATAAATTGAACCCATTATCAGTAAAATACATGTACGATGGTTATCAAATGAAAAATGGAAACTAATCATTCTGCTAAGGCAGAAGACTACACAAACACAAGTATAATGATTTAGTTTTAAATAAAATATGGACGAGTAACACGGTTAATAATTTCAAAATATATAATTTATAATAAATATAATATTTTTATGTTAATTTATATAATAGAACCATCCCTATATGGTGGTGGAAGAAAATGAAACTTGTGTCTTGGAGGTGATAATCCACACAAAATAAGAATGACATGCTCATTTTTCTTAAATGAAAAGGGAAAGGTGTTAAACGATTGTACCACAATTAAAATAAAATTAATATTTAATAATAATAATAATTATATTATTTTAATATTTTTTAGGGAACAATTTAGAAAACTAAATGAACATAAATAAAGAGAAATCAGAATGTTGGGGTTGGAAATTTATATGTCAGGACTAAAATTATGTTCATTACAAAGGGGGTAAAACCTTTCAGGGATAGTATATTGAGAATGACAGAAAGACTTGATGTTTTTAAGAATTTTATGGAGTTTTGGGAGGATAGTTTTTATTAAAATATTTTTTTGAGGGAATGTGAGGATAGGAGTGTCACTTTTATAAGTGAAAAGGGATGAATGATTTTTAAATACCAACAAAATTTCAATAACGGGATGTAACTATCAAAGAATTTGCCTTTATAATTGAAAATTAAGGGATATAAGAAGAGAAAGGTATGATATATTGCTAAAAAAATCAGTCCCAAACATGATTTAAACATGTTTTTAATTCATTTCCATATTTTTAGTTTACAGTTTTATATTTTACCATGTAACTTGGTTTTACCTATGGTAAATTATCCTTTAATACAACAAAATAACCCTTATTACTTCATTTGGACATAAAATTAAAAAATTTAAATCCATTTTATTATTTTAATATTATAATTTTTATTTTTTTATAAAAAAAAGATATTTTATAATAAACTATAATTATAATTAGAAATAAAAAATGATGTTTTTTTGTAAAATTCAATATCTATAATTTCAAATTTCAAATTTTAACTAATATCATAAAATATATTTATATATCACTTTATAGGAAAATATCATTTAAATATACCCCTTCTTCTTATTCTTAATTTCATTAAAACACATATTAAGATAGAATGAATCCACAAATATCATATTTTATTAAATGTATAAATAATAATTATAATATAGAAAATATTATTTAATAAAAATATGATTACATTGAAAGATAGATTCTTAAACACAATAATTAATGAATTAATATTCATTTTCAATAATATTTCTACAAATAAATAAATAAATATATATTCATAATTTGACTACTCATATTAAGAACTACTATTAGAACATTTATATTTGAACCATATAAACGTATCCTCGTTTTTATTTAGCATGGTATTGTATGTGGAGAAAGCTTTCAACCACACTATTTATTTGAGGGAAATGTATAATGAAATATTGGTCCATTACATTCTAAAATATAACATTTTTATTTATGTTATAAAAGTAAAAAAGTTAAGTGACAAAACTAAACCATGAGTATCAATTCTTGAAATTTTACCAATGATATCAACCGTGAGAAGTTTCAATCATCAATTGAATCACATAATAAGATTAACCAATTTATCACAATGAATTTAAACCAAAATTTGAAAATGGGGATTGTTTTTTAAAATCATTTATAAGTATAAAATTATATTTTAATAGAAAGTAAATGTTTTATATAACTAAGGTGTTCATTGAAAAAATTAATTCATATTCACCGAAAAAATGTAGAAAGGCATTATATTAAGGTTAATAATTTATTTCTCATTAAGAGAATCAATTTATCATATTTAACATGAATTTTAGTTTCCATACAACATTATTGAGGTTTTTAGTACATTTAAATAATGATTGATTTTTTGAAAATAGATTGGATAAAATTTATTTATTGAATAAAATTAGTTATTGAAAAATCTTAAGAAATCTCTGAGGGACTTCATATGTCTCCAAACAACCTACAATTCAAATAACCATGAAAATTACAAATATTTACTCAAATAACACCATACAACCCCTAATAATCAATAAATCATAATCCATAATCATTTATAATAAACTAACTATGTAAACAAATATAACATATTGGGAACTTGATGACTCTAATGAAAACCCATACAGAGTTCAAAAAAATATTCAGACAAAAAATAAAATAAATGGATTTGTAAGACAAACCAAATGTTACCTAAATGAACACAATAAATAAATAAAAACATATATAAATTTATTTAGCATCGAAATTTGTCAAAACTATGGGAAAAGGATGATAAACCACCCACTTAGGCATTCTCTATCCCAAAAATTATAGGAACACAATATTAAGAATATATTTCACCAAGTCATTGCTGAAATCCCTAATTAATGAGCTTACTCACATTAGGGAAATAAAAATCCGAATATAAAAATAATGTTAGAGAAATTCATATGTTCATACATATCCTTGGGATTTGAAAAAATACACTTTTATTCATCTTTGATCCATGATGAATGATGGAGGAAACTTACTATAAGTAATGGGAGAAACCATAGAGGTAGTTCAACCATGGAGAAATAAGGGAATGATAGGAGGGGTTGAGGGTTTAATTGGGAAAATAATAAAATCCAATTTTTCCAACATAAATATATTTTGGGAAAACATACCAGGGATATATTAGAATTTTAGTATAACCCACCCGACGTCTGGTCGAAATCTAGTGGATACTTCATAATAAGTCTTCAGATAAACTTCTGGTGGGACCCCACTAGTGGTTTTGTGGTTTACAAACCACTAAACCCATTTTATTTCCTTTATCCAAATTCCAATAATCTACTTTTAATCATTCATAACACTAAATTCAACTCCAAAAGAGTATTCTGAGACTTATAAAACCCTCAAATGTAGAATCAACATCAGAATAAATATAAAATGACATTACCCTACAAATACATAGTATAAATTCTTAAAAAATGTTATTACAAAGGTCAGGGTCTTCATAAAATCCCACTATGAAATTTTTATTACCTAAAAATGTAAATTTTTTACTAACCATAAACTACAATGCCTTTAAGTCATAAATCATACTAGACTTATACCAATATATAATCACATGGTCTGATTACATTCCCAAGGCACTGACTCAAAAAATTTTCACATCCTCAACTTTCTCTAAATAATCATATGAAAATATGTAAACAATTACACCTCAGGAAAATAAAATATCCATTATCTAAATATTTATAACTATTGTACCAAAATGAATCTCACAAAATCCTATGAAGTTTTAAATAATAATATTATAAATTTATTAAAAAAATAAATTCATAAAATATCTGAAATTTTTATCAATGATTCAATCACCATGATTCTATTTCTCAAAATAAAACTCTTCATCTTATGGTGCTCCACACTATTATAATTACCTAGGACTACATCCTACTTATCTACCACTTAATTTGGTACATAAATTTTGTTTATTCATCTAAATTAGTGCTGGATAGTTTATTTTATCCTAAATTAAGAAATCTTAATATTCATCCTCTTTTTAGGGATTATTAAGTAGGAACTGACAGATCAGTTTTTTCTATGATTTAATCATAATCTCGTGTTGATATTTTTGGGAATGTCTCATTACCAATTGATGATGAATTGATCCGTTATCATGTTTGGATGACCATTCAATCTAGTTTTTATCTATTTTGATAGAGGGAAAAGAAGATTTGATCTCCCAGGATGATATCCATTTGGCAGAATCAAGTAATGAACTTAACAAAACACATTTTTATTAGGACAGGAAACCAATATCCCCAAAATATTGTTAAAAAATGATTAATTACCTTTATTATAAGTCCATAAAATGAATAATTTCAAATATAATCCTATATAAATGGGTTCATGAGTGAGGAAAATGGTAAAAATAAACCATTTTTACTTTCTATTCCCATCACTTTTCCATGAGGGGACATATAGGGACAATGGTATATATAATTGATTTTATTATTTATTTTTTTTGGTATTTATGGTGTGTTCTATTTTTTATCTAGATTTTTTATTTTCATTGTTATAGTATTATGGTTTTAGGTTAGGAAATATATAATGTTCTCACTCAACCAAAAAATTGTATTTATTCTAAAACACCCAAAATATATATTTGGAGCGGGATATTTCATATCCAATTCCAAAATCCCATTTAAAACGCCTATAAAATAATTTCATTGATAAAAAATTTATCATTCCACTAATATTAAAAACTATTAAATGACTTTCAAAACATTAGTTCCACTATCTACATAAATGATTCCATTTATAAAAAAACATTTTTTGTTAATACATTTGAAAACACCAACATATTAATTTCTTACCCACATGTCACATTTATTTTCATAATAATAGATTTCGAAAAATCAAGACTGTTTTATTTAAATGCAATGTTTTTAATAGCCCGAATTTCCCAAAGGCCTTCTTTTTTATTTTATTATTGAGTATACCCATTTTAAGGGTTGAAGGGGAACTCGTACATGACCCGTAGGCCCAAGGCACAAGGCCCGACTGACCCACAATACATGACGCGCATGCCCAGAGGCATACCATGCCCAATACATGACTCGTAGGCCCAAACCACTGGAATTTCCCCTCCCCAGCTTCTACATCATTGATCAACTAGCTCCCCACCATGCATTGCTGATCGGCTAGCATTTCCCCATAGAAAGATGCACGGTGCTTGGCCCCGATGGCGGCTTTCATACCCTCTTATTCTTCCGATCTGGTTAGCTCTACTTCTGATAGTTTCTACTCTTGTTTCTCTGATCCTCTTCTAGGGCATGTTTTATGTGAACTGGGCTACTCCATGGTCTACATGGACTGAAGGCCCTTTGTCCCAAAGGCCTTTGATGACCTGAAGGCCCTTGAGACCTATAGGCCCAAACCGGTTTCCTGAAGGCCCAAATACGGTGAATAGATCCAGCTGCTACAACACCAAATAGTAACTGCTATAGTACCAGATATTCTCCTCCATCTAGTTTTGAACTCGGGTATCTTGAATGCCATTTTAGGATCCCTTACCACTTAGGTACAATATCGTTGGAGAATGTTTTTAGTACATAACATATAGTACCTATCAAAACACTATAGAAAGTTGGTAAAATCACAGAACCTATATATATAATATATCAATAGAAAAAAGGTTTAATAATAAATATTTATCATCATTAAATAATAAATAACTACTAGATTGCTATCTAATTTCATGGAAGTAAATAAATAATTCATTAATGAAAAATTTCACTTTGTGAAATAATATTATATCAATATATGAATTGTAAAAAATTACATTCAATGATGAGTAATAACTACTAACACAACATTTTTGTATTAGTAAATTAATATAATCATTCTATGTTATATATTTAATTTGAATTGGAAAGATATAATAAGAAACATTTTTGATGAATTTTTAATAATTAAGGAATAACATATGAATTATTATAAATAACATACTAACAATTATCCATGTGATTACCTTATTAAATTGCATCTCCCATAATAAGGATTACCAAATAGAGAAACATACATTATTAGTTTATTATAATTTATTAATGTTTCAAATATACTTGTTGAAAATACTAGTACGAACATATCATAATGTACATAACAAGATGATGGCTGAATTTCTAAAATATATGGATTCTTGTTGAGCTAGAAGACAATATAAATTCATACCATCTAAAAACTAAGCTATTTCAAACTAATAATTCCTTTAAATTAATGGTTCACACCAGACCTCCCATGCATCATTGGTAACTTTATATTCCACTATAAGGTGGTTTACAAAGCCTTTTTGTGTGATACATATCAAATCCAGACAGTCCAAGATATTTTTTACTCCAAATATCTACCATCTTGACAAAAATATGTGAGAAATTATATCATTATACTACTATGATAACACTCTGTAGTGAAAATAAATTAATCACCTGAAAAATACTGATATATGATGCCACATTACCCTAGGAGTGCTCCTCGATCCCTTGGTTCCAAAGACTAGTGTCATGAGTCTCAGAGTATTGTTGGTGAGTAATTTATCTACTATATTTAGACACATAATAATATATTAAAAAGTATTATATGAATGAAATGAATGACATAAAACCACAATTGTTAAGACCGGAACCTAGTTTCCCGAAGTCGATGCCTTATTTGAGTACATTGGTATATAAGCAAGGAATATGAATCCCAAAAGACCAATTAGTTTAGTATTATTGGAAATAAGGTACATAAATAAGTTCAACATTTAAACATTAAAAGAAAAACAACATAGGAACTCCTTAGAAAACATCTGTAAATACTTGGTTATTTTAGCATGTAATTCATAATAAAATTATTCATGTCCTGAGAAAATGGATCATAATAAAGGGGTGAGCTCAAATTCTCAGTGAGGGTATGCAATACATCAGAAAATATATGAAAAATATGAATGCTGAATAACTAAAAAATGTGCCTTTAACAAACACTAGAACACATTATGGCAGGAATGAGATCTAAGTAATACCATAATAAAACATAATCATCTGTATTCTACTAGTCGAATATCTACATGAACCATCAATAATATTTTCATAATGAGGTAACGGATAATGTGATACATCATCACCATACTGTAAAGGCCTCATGCCAAGAAAATAAATAATCAATTTGTCAAGGTCTTGTGTTAGGACTATAGTTTGACTCATGAGACCCACTGATGCAACAAGGGGATATAGCGGGCCCCACCTGATACTTTCAATGTCCAATGAATTCCACACATAAATTGGTATACATATAAACAACATATACATTCATATTGAAACTAATAAATGAAATGTAAATAACTTTTCTCTATGATTAGGCATAAACTCTATCTATTCAGATTTAATTGGTTAATGGTTTTAAGATAGCACATCCACAATAAAAATAAAAATAAACAATTAAAGTAAATATGGTACATGATACCATGAAATATTAATCTCATTAATATATAATAATCAACAAGAGTGTTGAAGTAGAAGAAGATACCCTTATAAAATCTTCGAGTAATTCCTGAGATAAATAACCTTTCACTTTGAAAAGAAGAGTTTTTTTTAAATTTTTTTTGAATAAAACCGGAAGTGAAGTAAGATTTAATTTTCATAATAAAATTATTAATTTTATAAAGTTAATGGATTTCTAAAAAAGATTAAATAATGGCCTTGAAAATGGGTGAGAATTTGGGAAATTCCATTTAATTAGGCTATTAGTTTGAGATGAGTGTTTTGAAAGATTCTTTTAGAACATATAACTACAATTAAATGATAGTAGGATTTAGTTTGTTAAACATATATAGGACACCCACACCGAATTTATGAGGAGTACATAATAATACACAATAACTTCATTTAGGTAATTATTCAATAAAAATAACTCAAATGAAATTGGAGGTTTGGGTAGAAAAACCGTTACCTTATGTCCGAATGTGTTTCGCTCTTGATGTTGAAGTCCAGGAATTTGAATTTAGGATACATAAGAAATGATTTTAGAACATATTAAACATGTGTTTATTTTATCATAATTATGTTTACTTTATTAAGGGCTTAATGGATAAGTTATTATACTGAATTTTGTCATTCTGGAGTGTTTGTTTTCTTTATTTTCAAAATTGGTTCGCTTGTACTTAAGTAATGGAGTTCATGTGGAATGGATTTAAATCCATATAATTGAAATTAAATATTATTTATGAACATACATAATTTTTAATGGTCATTTATATCATTTTTTATATTTAAAATTGTTTAATCATTCAAAGAATTATTAATATCATACACTTAGATTATTTTAGCGGTATTTTGATTATTTGGAACTAGTTTGGTCAAATAATTTAATAATATGTATGTATACTAGTTCCAGAATATTAATTAGGTTATAATTAATATATTATAGTTAGGTTCAACCATCAAAATGGTTTCATGACCATAATTTAGGACGGTGATATAAATTGAAAACCTGCCTTCCTTGAAAGTGTCAAATTATCACATATCAAATGGTATTTTCATTTATAATATAAAATCATGGGGAAAAAGAGATGATGAAAAATTATTACATTATAAAACAAATTCAGTACATATAAGTTACTGGAGCTATCATACCATTTGGATGAAATGAGGATTGGAGAGAAAGAAAAGAAAGTAACTCGAAAATAATAGAAACATTGAGAGATCCCATACGAAAATTTTGCAGCATAAAGGCTATGCAACATGTTCATAGAAAACATTAAAAATATAGTAGAATGAGGTAAAACATTGATAAAATTCCATTAAATAGCAATAGAAAGAATAATATGGAAATAAAACATGGTATGAAAACTTAAATACATAGCACAAAAAAGATTACCTGAATGGAAAAGTGGAGTTGATAAATCTCTTACCTTGTATAGTAACTCCTAAGACCTGAAGGTTGGGATCTTGGGGGATTGAGAACACCATGAGAAGAAAAATAGTGAGGTAAAGCAACCATATATTTGTGGATTATGAGTTTCATATGATGTAAAATAAAGGAATGAGTGGGTATTTATTGTAAATGAGATCGAATTTTTTATTAATATAAATGGAAACCTAATTAGTGGTTTTTGTAAAACCACGGGATTACCCATGGTATTTTACCATGGTATTAGACAATTGGGACACCTAATATCTTGTTTTACTATACACAAGTCGACAATAAATTTATTTTAATTAGTACATCATTATGATTTTATTAATCATACCGAAAACTCAAAACATTATTTTACTATTCAAGGAAAATTCAAGTATTTTATTAAAATCCCAAAAAAATCCCCCTAACCATTTATCGATGTTTAGATTTCAAAAATGAGCACCATTTTTCAGAAATATCTTTCTAAATATTATTATTTTAATTTTTAAATAATATCATAGTTAATTTAGAAAATAACAATATTAAAGGTATAATTAGTTGTATATCACATTGAAAAAATAATTAACATCGCATTATATTATTACCATAAAAAATAAAATAATATCATTATTTACTATTCAAAAGGGTCATATTACTCTTTATAAGGGTGTGTTACTATTCACCTAGAAATCACATTTCTTCTATCAGACTCAAAATGAAATACTCATCTCAACTGTAGATGACCGTTTATAAAAATTCAAAATATTGTAGAGGAAAATTAATGTTTAATGGATAGATTATAAAAAAAATTATTTTGTAGCGACACAATGTTTCATGAATTCAAAATTTATTTTCAAAACCTTGGGGTGTTACATTCTACCCTCAAAAAAATTTCATCATTGAAATTCAAAAAATTTTACCTAAAAATATTCGGGTATGTCTTCAATATATGATCCCCAGGAACCTATATTGCTTCCTCCATATTATAGTTCCTCCAAAGAGCCATTACTAGATGAGTAGTCTGATTTCTTAATACATGTTCTCTGGTATCAAGAATACTTAAAGTCTTTTCACAATAAAATAGATTGGGCTGAAGTTTTATTTTTTCATAGGTGAGTAAATGTGTTGGGTCTAGCATGTATTTCTTTAACATTGATACGTCGAACAAATTGTTAACATTAGAAAGACTTGGCGACATTGGAAAATGGTAAGCTATGGATCCAATACATTCTAAAATTCCAAAAGTTATGATGTACATGGGACATAATTTTCCCTTTTTATTGATCGTGTAATACCCTCCATGGAGATACCTTTAAGAAAACTTGATCTTCTTTTTGAAATTAGAAATATTTTCTTTGGTAATCAACATAGCTCTTATACCTAATTTGAGATTTTTTGATATGAGTTCGGATAATCTTCACTATTTCTGATATTTCCTCAACAAGTTCTGGTCCTATGAGCTTTCTTTCACCAACATCATACTAGGGAGTTGGTGTACAATATCTCTTTTCATATAACACTTCATATGGTTCCTTCTAAATACATGAATGGAATCTATTGTTATAGGAAAATTTTACAAGAGGAAAATAATGATCCCACATAAAACTAATTTTATGTGAATAGGACCTCAACATGTATTCCATTGTCTGAATAGTTTGTTCTGATTGTCCATCAGTTTTTTATGGTAGGCAGTACTCAAACATAGATCATTATTTGGGGCCTTCTGAATACTTTTCAAGAGTTGTGATGTAAAATGGGGATCAAGATGAGAAATAATTGATAAGGTTACTGTACAAAGTATTACAACATCATTAATATATTTTCTTGCTAAACATTCAAGTGGTAAATATTTTCTTAAAGAAAGAAAATTATATGATTTTGTAAATGATCAAAAATGACCCATATCACATCATTCTTTATTGGTGTCGTTGGTAGCCCCATGAAAAAAGTCATCCTAATATCATCCCCTTTCCAAAAAATATTAGGTAGAGGTTTCATGACTCCTAAATGATGTTCTCTTCCAGCCTTCAACTGTTGCAGACCAAACATATCAACACATAATCAGCAATCTCTCTCTTCATGTCTTCCCAAAAAAAATGTTCCTTTAGATATCTATACATACTTTTGCTACCAAGGTTTATAGGGAAATTAGAGCTATGAGCATCATCCAATAGTACCATCTTCTGCTCAGGAATAGCAGGAACACATATCCTCTTTCTGAATTTCAAAATACCACCTACATATATGATGTCAATCAACATCCCATCTTTTACTGCTTTAAATTTGTTTTGAAACTCCTCATCATCAGCCTGAAAACATTTTATCATCTCTAGTAAACTGGTTTTGGAAACCATCTAAAAAAGTAGGGATATATTACCTTCCTTGATAATTCACATAACCATCTTTACTAGATATATTAACAATAGATCCCTTTAAATTTTCATCTTGTTCAGAATTCAGTGGTCTTTCTACTCAAAGAATCTTCCTCCTTATTGGCCTTCCCTGGGTGGTAGTATATTCTGCAATAATAATCATTGAGTAGATTAATCCATCTCTTTTGTATCATGTTGAGTTCTTTTTGTGAGAAGATATATTTCCAACTATAATGATCTATATATATCGCACATTTTTCACCATATAGGTAATGTCTTGAAATCTTCAGAAAACATATTACTAACACAAACTCATGTTCATGACTTGTATAGTTTTTTTGAAGAATTTTTTGGTTCCTAGATTCATCTGAAATACTCTATAATTCTATATAAGGAAAAAACAAAGACCTTTCTTTGATGCATCACTAAATATCACAAATCCATCATTCCATGATAGTAGAGTCAAGATTGGATAATTCAATAATATTCTCTTCAATTCATTAAAAAATTCTTCAAATTCATTTTTCCATAGGAATTTAACCCATTTTCATTTAAGCTTGGTTATTGGGTTGGATAAACATGAGATGTTCTAACCGAAATGGAGAGAATAACATGATAAACCAATATAACATCATACCTCAATTATGTTCAATGGAGTTGACCATTCTTGTAAAACCATTTCATTTTTAGGATCTACATATATTCCATCATTAGAGACAATATGTCCTAGAAGGAAATTGATTGGTGCCAAATATAACACTTCCTTAACTTCCCATATAATTCATTTCTTCTAAGAGTTTTCAGAGTAGTGCACAAGTTATTTTCATGATCTTCATAGCTTTTAGAGTATACGAGGATATCATCAATAAACACCACTACAATGTAATAAAGATATTCCTTGAAAAATTCAGTCATTATATCCATGAAAATAGATTTTACATTACTTAGTCCAAAAGGCATTACTGTAAACTCATCATGCTCGTACCTGGTTCGAAATGATATTTTAGAAATGTCTTCCTTCATCACAAGTATCTAATTATATCCATATCAAAGATCAATATTTGAAAAATATTGGTCTCCATGAATTTAATCAAATAAATAATCAATGTGAGGTAGGGGATAATTTTTCTTTAGTGTAATAGCATTGTCCTCCCTGTAGTCAATGAACACCCCCAAAGACCCATATTTTTCTTAACAAAAAGAATTCGGGATCCCCATTGAGAATAACTTGGGAGAATAAATCATTTACCGCTAAATTAATATTGTTATTTCTTTATTTCCACTAAATATATAATGGTCATTCTATAAGGGGTCTTTTATATGGGCCTTGAACCAGAAATTATGTCATTGGAATACTCAATTTCCCAATCTGGGGGATTACCATGTAAATCCTTTAGAAAGGCATCAATATATTATTTAAAAATAGGTAAGTACCCTATCTATACATTATTATACTCAACCATAGTTATTTCATTCCCTTCCTACCGAATAATTGAATTTAGTAGAGATACTTTAGATGAGAATTAGATGGTGATGTATCTTCCCTAAAGATAAGGGATTCCACAACATCCATTAAAATTGTAACCCCCTTCCTATTGCAATAATATTTCATATCATGATATGAAATCCAATCTATACCAAGGATTATATCAATCTCAATCATGGGTATGATAATGAAATCATAAGATAAAGCATGTTTATATGCCACAATGGGTACTTCTTGACACTACTACGTTTCAATGGAACATGCCTTAGGAGTTTTGAATGAGACATCCCTTATTAAATCAAATTGAAAATATCTTATTTTATTGGAAAACTGGGAAAATATGAATGAATGTGAAAATCCAGAATAAAATAAAGCATTGGATGTGTTTGGTGAAATGATTAATGTACCAACCACCTCTTCTTAGAAACATCAACATCCTCTATTGAGACCGCATAATCTTTTCCTTATTCCCTTGGCCTTATATGGGGAACATTTCCTCGACGCATGGGACATTCATGTTCATAATTTCCCATATCTCTGAAATTGTATCATTGAACATTTGTATCATCTTAATTCCCCTTACAATCCCAATATATGTAGCATTTTTATCTGCACTTATAATAGACTCACATTCCCTTCAGGCAAGTGTCTCAGTGTTTCTTCCCACAATTACTATAAGATTGAAATTCAACACTTCTCTTATTCCCCATTTCCTTATTTCCTTTTCCAATGTTTTAGATATCCCACTTATTCTCTTGTTTTCCTTTAATGTCATAAGACTTAGAAAATTACTTTTCTTTCTTGATAGCACTTGAGACTATCTTCATATGATGAGAAAGTTTTGGAGACTAGATCTCTTTGGGGGAACGTTTTTAAACCATCAATTAATCTATTAATTTTTCTCCTTAGATTACGTATGTAGTCCATAGCATGCCTTTCAAGCCTTGTACAGTTGGATTTATACATGGAAACATTTTCAAACTCCTTCTTCCTCAAATTAATGAATTGTCCCTCTATATCTAGTCCATTTTCATGAGGGAAATATTTTTGATGGAATATTTCCTTAAAATACCTCCATTCCATATCTTCTATTTCTTCCTCCTCCTGTGTGTTTAGGATTAACGACCACCAATGATCTGCATCTCCTGATAAACGATAATGTTATATGAAAACTTTCACTCTTTCATTACATACCAAAGCGAGAAATAACTTATATAGGGAACATATCCACTACTCTGCTATAAAAAATATTGTAGTCTCTTTGAATGATGGAGGCTACTGTCGTATAAAGTGATCTAACATAGCTCCTCCACATGGTGGAATCAGATGCTTCATAGGAGTAATGTTATTATTCATAACCTGAGAAAGTTGTCCCAGTATATTTTTAACTTCCTCAGCAATAGTCAAAGAACCAGAGACAACATCATTATCTTTCACCAGTGGAAAATCCCTACAGGGGACACACACATTTTTGTAGTTTCCATTCCTTCCACTGGGCTCTATTTCTATATAATATAATACACTATAGTAGGGTTTGAATCATAATGTATAATAACAATGCAATAAAAATACTTGCATAAATTGAAATTCTATACATAGCTAATATCTTAATCATCAACATGGTAGACTTTATGAAAAATGTACCTTTAAATGCTTCATAATTGCTCGTAAAGAAAATTTTAATTATCCAAATCATATCACCCGAGAGTTCCAATACCAAGAGTGTATCAAGGACAATTGTCATGTACTAGAATACCCAGAGTCAATCCTGAAACTCCTTTTCAGATCATTCACTCTTAGGTACATCTGTGCCAGAGCTACCTCTACCTGTTTATATCTAGATAGGGATGAATTTTATAAAAAAATCCACATAATATATTCCTTACCAAGATTCTAAGACGTTCTTATATATTTTTTCACAAATACTACCTTAGGTATTTTTCCTTAATCGATATTTTCAAATATAATTTCCATGTTTTCTACTAAAATTCCTTTGATACCAACTGTAAAGACCCGACCCCAGATTCCTGGAATTAGTGGCTTATTTAATTACTATAGAATATAAACAAGGAATATTCATCCTGAAGGACTGAGTAGTGTAATATTATTGGAAACATGATGCATTAACAAGTTCAACATTAAAACATGGAAATAAAAACAACATAGGACCTCCTTTGAAAACATCCATATATCCTATGTTATTTTAGGATGTAATTCATAATAAAATTATTCATTTCCAGAGAAAATTAAACAAAAGAAAGCTGTGATATCAAACACTCATTGAGGTTAAGAAATATAGAGGAAAATATATAATCATTATGCAAGTTGAATAACTAAAAACAAGTACCTTTAACAAAAACTTGAACCCATTATAGATGGAATAAGAGCTGAGTATGTAATGACATAATAAAATATAATCAAGGGTATTATACTAGTAAAAAATCCACATGAACCAGAAATACTATTTTCATAATGAGGGATTGCATAATACAGGACATCATCATTATATCGTCAAGGCCTCGTCCCAAGACCATAAATAATCATTTGCCGAAGCCCTTGTTCCGAGACCATAGTTCATCTCATGAGACCCAACGATGCACCGAGGGGCTATATTTGGCCCCACCCAACACATTATATATCCATTTTATTCCTCATATGATTGGTGATAAATATAAACCCCAAATACATTCATATTGAAACTAATATATGAAATGTAAATAACATTCCCTGAATATTAAGCATCAACACTAACTATTCAGTGTAAATTGTGTAATGGTTTTAAGATAACACATCCATAGAAAAAATAATCATAAAACATTAAATTAAATATGTAATATGATACCAAGAAATATAAATCAAAATAATACATAAAAATCAATAATATTATTGAAGTTGATGAAAATACTCTTATAAAATCTCTGAGTAATTCCTGAGATAAATACCCTTTCACTTTGAAAAGAAGAGTTCTTTTGGAAAAATATTTATATAAAACCTGAAGTGAAGTAAGATAACATTTTCATAATAAAATGAGTGATTTTATAAAGAGAATGGTTTAAAAATAATTATTGGGTTCCCTTGAAAATGGGTAAGAATATGAGAAATTCCCTTGAATCAGGATTGTATTTTGGGAATGATTTTTTGAAAAATCCTTTTAGAAAATATAACTCTAACTAAATTAGAGTTGGATTATGGTAGGTAAACCTATAGAGAACACCCAAAAAAAATTTCTATGGAGTAAATAATGATACATAATAATTTCATTTAGGTAATTAGTCAAAAAAATAACCCAAATGAAAAAGGAGGTTCAGGTAGAAAAACAATTACCTTAAGTCCGAATGTGCTCCGCTCTTGAACTTACGGTCCTAGAATATGTAATTAGACTTAATAATAAATTATTTCATAACCTATTATACATGTATTTAGTTTATCAAAAAAAATAAATTAGTTCATTTATGCTCATATTTATTAGTTATTAAGTTGAATTTCTTCACTCTGGAGTGTTCATTTTCTTAATTATCATAATCGGATAAATTATTCTTAAGTAATAGAGTTCATGTGGAATGGATGTAAATATCCAGAAATAAAATTAAATATTATTTATTAACATATATATTTTTTAATTGTCATTTCTATCATTTTTTACATGAAAAAGGATAAATCATTCGATTAATTATTAATGTCATACACTTACATTATTTTAGCAGTATTTTGATTATTTTGAACTAGTTTGGCCATATGATTTAACAATATGTATGTATACTAGTTCTTGAATAAAAATTAAGTTATAATACATATATTATAGTGTGTTACAATCATAAAAATGGTTTCCTAACCAGAATTTAAGATGGTGATTGAAACTGAAAACTCATCATCCTTTAAAGTGATAAATTATCACATATCAGATGATGTTTTCATTTATTGTATAAAATAAATGGAAAAGAGAGATGATGATAAATGATTAGATTATCACAAAGTAAATCTAGTACATGTAATGTAATATAGCTATCATAACATTTTGATTAAAGTATGTGAGGAAAGAATGAAAATAAAAGAACAAGAAAAGAAAAGAAAAGTTAAGAGATCCCTTACAAAAATCATACAGAATAACGACTATTCAACATGTTTTAAAAAAAAATAAGAAGATGGGGGATAGGGGTCACCCATTTATAAAAGGCCAATAAAATAGTATAGGGACATAATATTAGGGAAATAATAACATGGTGTGAAAACTTGAAATATATACCACAAAAAAAGATTACTTGAATGGAAAATTGTTGTTGAGGATTCTCTTACATTGAAGATTAACACCATAGACATGAAAGTTGGGACCTTGGGGGAATGGGAACACATTGGGATGAATAATAGGTAGGTAAAAAAACAATATATTCTTGGATTATGAGTTTGGAATGAAGGAGAAAAATGGAATGAGTGGGTGTTTATGGTAAATGAGAGGAAGTTTTTTATTAATTTAAAAGGACACCTCCTTATTGGTTTTTGAAAAAACAAGGGCTTTCCAATCATATTTTCAATGGTATGGGCCAATTGTGACACCTAATATAGTATTTTAGTATACATAAGTCTACTAGAATTTAATTTTAATTATTACATCATTATGTTGTCATTAAATATACTCAAAACTCAAAATAGTATTTTTACTTTTCACAGAAAATTCATGTATTTTAGAAAAATACCAAAAATTTACCCTATCCATTTTTCGCTGTGTAGATTTCAAAAAATGGCCACTATTTTTCCAAAATATATTCCTAAATATTATTGATTAAATTTTTAAAAAAAATCAATGTTAATTTGAAAAATAACAAATTTCAAGGTATAATTAGTTTTATTAAAAAATGAAAAATTAATTAATATCTCAATATCTTATTAACTTAAGAAAATAAAATACAATCAATATTTAATATTCATAAGTGTCATATTACTATTCATATTACTATTCATAATGTTATGTTACTATTCACCAAAAAATCTAGTTTGTTCTATCAGACTCCAAATGACATACTGATCACAACTCCAGATGACCGTTTTATGAAATTCAAAACACAGTAGAGACAAAGCTGTGTTTAATGGTGAGAATATAAAATGTTTTGTTTTGTAGCGACATAGTGTTTCATGCATTCAATATTTATTTTCAAAACCTTGGGGTGTCACAACAATACAATCTCAGATACAATTATATGACACAAAAAGAAGACTCTAATACATGGGGTAAACAAAAAACATAATATGTAGTCACTATTTCTAATATTATAAGGGATATGATCAGTACATATCATGATCATGTGTGATTAAATAGATAGTCCATATATTTACTAGAACCTATAGATATATGAAATATAAACCATGAAGTATTCATGTCCACATTAGTACATAAACAAGGTGTGGGTATATAATAATTAGTAGGTAAGAACAACATTTTTATCACCCATGGAATAATATCAAGTGCATGTGATAGAAAAATCTACTAGTTTTCAAAAATATATATCAAATAATTTCAACAAAATTACTTGAAATAGTTATTATTCAACATGAAATGGAATGACAAGATAAATATGGACTTGAATAAAATAATACTATCTATAAAAGATAACTCCCTATAATCAGTGGGTCCATACATGGTAAAACTAATTCTATCCTAGATCCTGGGATTGAGATACACTACGTAGAGAAACCACTCCCCCCTTCAAGTGAAACCTATCACAAAGTTATTCAGTGAACACACCCATCCTATGGGAGAAGGAATTATGTATACTCATTAAGGTCCTTGACCCCTACCATGTATAGTTGTACTATGTTATAGATCATTAACTCATCCCATTTATTCTACATAAAAGATAAATTATTAAATAATACTAACTTAGATGATCAATATATCATAAGAATTAAAATCCCACATAATCTACAATATCTATTGAAAAAATATTATACATTTACAAGATATAAAAAATCATAACATAACATGAGTATAACATGAATAATATGTAATAGAATATGAATATGTGTACAAAAATGATCAAAACATGAAACAAGTTATAAAAATACATTTCAATCATGAAATTCTATGAGAATGTTTTGTCATCTCCTAGTTTTGAATAATCAATTTTGGGTTAACTAAGGTTTTCAAAATAAGGCTCCAATTCACGAATGGAAAGTATCAAGGGTGAACTAGTAATATACTATTCAAGAGTCTAGGTATGGTATCGTTTTTAACCAATATATACTATTGGTACCTTTGTTAAATAGTATAATAAGGCCAAAGTATTAAGCATAAAACACTTACCCTTAAAAATAGAGTTCTATAAAAATATATTGTTCCTAGTTGAAATAATTATTTTAAAAAACATTAATGTATGTAAAATATTAAAATGTAATGATAATTTTACTTAAAATATAATCTTTAGGGAAGGAAAATCTTAAATATGTTTTTAAGGAGTAATTCATACAAAAAAGATACAAAATTTAATGATTTATATAAAACTGATCTAATGTTAAACACATTCATTAAATAAAGAAAATTGTGTGTTTCTAGAAAACTAATTTATCTTAGGCTAAAAAATGACTAAAATATTTAGATATGAAATCATTTCTTAAAACATATTGGATTTGTCTGTCACCTATCCATTGATTCAACATCATAACCTTAGATACATGTGGTAAATTAACATAAAAATCATGTGACTTTAAATGGAAACTAATGATCCTTTTTTTTATTTTATAGGGATAAGAGGGGCTAGTTCTAATTAAATATAATCAGACTATAGAAACTTTATAATTCAATATTTTTCATTCAATGTGATCCATGAACTATAATTATGTCCAAACTAATTCAAGAATATAACATTAAAGAATACTGGGAATGTCTCATGTTATCAAAAAGTTCACTTAAAAACCCATGCAAAGAAATGTTCTACACACTTATACATAAGTAATAAATTATTTTGAAACCAAATTAACAATATATAATTGATAAAACACCCATAAAGGAACTAGTATTAAAGACACTTTGTACTCACATTACTAGTTCCATTTAATATAAAATAAACATATTTTGTTTTTAACTTATTAATTATTTAAAATATTTAACATTTTATATAAAACAACTATTAAATTTATCATTGGAAATTAAATGGATTAATTTAATATGCTCAAGAGTTTATATTTTCTATATCCCCCCATGCTCAATTCGTTTTGGGTCGGTAGACACATTATTTTCAAAGACAGGTTGTCACTATGATATACAAAAAAAACATTGTGGGTTGTCCAATGGTTGGGAAGATGCGAGGTTGGGTGATCCCTCAAGGTTTATTGACTCCTAGTAATAAAATTTAATAAATAATTATGACATTTTTGTGAATATATCATATAACTAATATGACTTACCCTTTAGAAATTAATTAACTGACAATATGAACTTAAGAGGAAATTTGGATTATATTGTGTCTCATTTGATCCAAATATATTACTACTCTATAATTTAAGGCCATTCAGAGTAGATGTATAGAGTTTATAACCATCTTAAGATGTATTGATATTATAAAAATAGTGGTGGGAGGTATTTTAGAGTCAGTTTTTTTCCGATTAAATGGGCTACTATGTATATCCTTGAAGGGAATCTAATCATTAATAATTTGGTACTAATTAATGGGACCAGAATTATATTTTAAGGTCACGTGAAATAGACCATGGTGTTTTCCTTTAATGTAATACAATAATGTATACCCAAAAGTTTTTTAATTTCATGAACAGTGGACTACTATGTAGTATGTTCTTATCAATTGTTTTTGTGTGACTTATTGATAAGAATATATTTTTGTTTATCATGTCCTTTTTATCTACATATGAGATGTTATGGATGGGGAGTATACATAGTAGGAATATATTTAATCATTCCAATGTCAGGTCATGAGATAATCATATACTTTTCACATAATGAAAAGAGAGATGGGTAATATTATGATCATTATATAATGAATTATTTTTCATCATATTCTCGCCTCATATGGAATCATATGATTTTCATATAGGGTGGTTGGTTTCTAATTTTCATCACTTATGAAGGTAACTTATATTTGGGATATACAACCTCTTCTATGTGATATGGGACAATAATGGATATGGGATTAATCCTTAGGGAGGTATCCTGATTATAAAATGAAAAAAATCCCTATATAGTTTCAGTTTCATAATTTAAGGTTCTGTGATAAGAATATTTCATTCAGTTTAATGTCTTGTGGTATGGATAATGTGTTCTAAAAATATAATTTTATAAAACATAGACTAATTGATAAATGATACCTAGTAATGTTTTTTTTTGGAATTTATGCATGATTGTAAATTATTATATTCCAAAAGAAGTGTTTAGTGAAGTTATTTTTTTGGAAGCTATGAGGTGGATTTCTAATGAAGTATTTTAAGGAAAAAATAGAATCTCAACTCAAGGTATATATGGAAAATAATTTTATTATTTGGAAATGAAGCATATATTGCAGGGATTGGAACCTATGTAGGGTTCATGGCTGAATTAGTGCATTGCCAAATCTTCCACCCCAGTTATGGTACTAGGGAGATATAGTGTCCGAGAATGAGGTTACGATAGCGTGGAACCATATTATGGGGCATTGGTGATGTGGAAGCCCTTTATAAGAGTATAGTGAAGGTAGAAATAGGGCATAATGGGTCTCAATAATCATCTTGGGAAATGAATCACTATAGTATACATGTCTAGTTATACTAGAACCCATTTAGGAGGCCAAGGAAATGCTACACCCTAGTACATGACAGGGGTAAAGTGGTTTCCTAGGTATGATACTTATGTGAGTGGCATAATAGTTATAGGATAAGAGTTGATTTAAAGTCATAGAATAGAGGCTTGATTGAAGTTGACTGAAGTGGGGAATCCTTGCTGAAGCGTCACCTAAGTATAGAGTCCTATGAGATGTCTTCCAATATTATGTAGGATTTGGAAATGAGTTTCTAAATTATAGAGGTATGGGAAAATTTTCACTATAGTATGGAGTCCTATATGTAAGGGTGAAATTTCTTACTATTAGGGAGGCCTGAGGGAGGTATCTCATATGAATATAGGTATTGGTAATGTCTTGACCATGTATAGATTCTTAAGAAAAAAGTCTCCCAATAATAGAGGCTTAAAAATTTGTCTCCCATGTATGGAAGATTGGGTAAATTATCGCCCAAGTATATAAGTCTAAAATGATAGGTATGTCTCTATAAGGGATAATCCTTTGTATTTGGATATTTTCCCCCATAAGGGCCTTAAATGGATGGGTTCATCTCTACTTGAATGGATCCTTGGCATTTCCTCATTCTCTTCCATTATCATCTCACAGTTTTTGATTAAAATATTTCCTTTCAGAGTGCATAGAGAACTTGAGTGCATATATAGAATATTTATTTTCATGTGTGCTCCTAGTGATACATACCTTAACCTTTTGTGTCAATGTTTTAATTTAATGGGTTGATTTTATCAGAAACCCACAACATATTCATCTAGGATAGTTTGAACGAGTATTTCTATTCAAAGAATAGAAAATTTCTACGGAAAGTGAGTAGTTAGATAGATGGATGAGTTTTTGAGGGAGGTATGAAATTATTTGAGTACAATGATGTGTTCCCAATTAAGGGTGTTTGATAAATATATTCATGTACTTACATGAAATGGAGATCAAATGAGTTTTGGAAAAAAAGACTTTATGAACAAGGATTACTGTGAAATGTAAAAAATATGAGTAGTTTCATGCAAGAAATGAATTAGAGGTTGGGATCACGATAAGGTAAAGTGATTAGTTTCATACTAGGATGAGTTTAAATGGAAGGGTGTTATGTATGTAATACCCATAGAGTTAACTAGGGGATAAAGTTATAATTTGATAAAATTTATTCTTACATCATGTAAATATAAAATTAGATCCATAAGTATATCCTTTCTCCACAACCAGTCAAATCAAGCGTCTAAAATGAACTATACCTATAGACCCTATATCCCCCTTAAATTTTTTTTATAGTCCAATTTTTTTTTGGAATACCCTAAAAAAATGATTTGATGGTTTTAAAAATTTGTTTCATTAACAATGGTTGGAATACATTACCTACTCTTAGTGGGTGGTTCTCACAACCATATTCCTGAAATGGAATTTTTGTATGAATATATCTCCCTTAATGATTGAGAAATTAGGTTTCACATTGTGATCCACTTATTTTAGTTTTAATATATAGGTATACTACTCTTCTAGTACTCTACATGTTCCATTTGATTTAAGACCGTATCATAGAGTTCAAAAATAAGTGGATAGTACAATTTTTTCAAAAAATATATAGCACAAATTTATATGTTTGAAATTATTTCATCCTAAAAAATTTTTAATCAACACTTGAATCTAATGTTGAGATTATACAATTGTTTAAAAACCATCAAAATCAAATTTCCAATCTAATTTAAGAAATGTTTTTAAATTTTATTCACGTATAATAATTTATTTTCATGGAAGTTCATTTGTGTATATAACTAAGGTATTAATTGAAACATATTAATTCATATCCATTGAATTCAATCAATATTATATTTTTTAGATTTAATAAAATTAGTGAAATGAATCCAAATCAATCCTTAATAAATTCTATATGAAACATAATGAAAGGACATTCCCATTTCATTTAAATGTCATTTATCATAATCCAGTGGAACCATGGAAGTACCAAAAAATTATCAAATCAACACCAATATTCATTTATAAGGAAAAACCTGAGAAACCAAAATTAATATAATGGCCATGTGATTCGAATCAAAGAAATGTTAAACAATCATTAAATAAATATCATGATAATGATCAATTAGAAAAGACCAATATAGACCAATCTAAAAGATATAAATCAAGAAATACCCAAATGATTCAATGCATAATAGGACATGGTAAAAATAGTAATAATGTTTTTGAAAAAAATCACATAGGCCTTATCTAATCCAAACATGGAAAAACTTATTCATAAGAACTAATTTCACCATGATATTGAAAAACTACATAATCAATAATAACACTGAAAATAGGGGAATAAAAAAAATAATAATATAAGAATATAGGGGAAGTGAATAAGGTTGAATCCTAGCCTAACACTTGAATAAATTCAATTTTATTTCTCAAGGATCTGTGGAGGAAGATGATGAGAACATAAGGGAATAATGGAAAGAGATGATGATGATAGTTCGAATAGGGAAAAATTTGGGAAATGGGAAAAGGGATCGAGTTTTTAATGGGGAAAATAAAAATTACCCATTTTACGCAAATGAAATATTTATTCGAAAAATTGACCATGGGGACACTAGAATTTTGGTGGAACTATAATAGATACTTGGCCATCGGTTTTCCACCATACTTTTTATGGTTACTCATCAGAGTTCTAGAGCTTATCCGACCAATAACCCCCCTTATCTCAAATTATACAACCTTCAATTATCAACTTTTAGTCATTATTAACACCTAATTGTAATCTATAATAACTTACATATATTTAAAACCACTTACCATAGCCTCATCATTAGCCTCAATGATAAATATAAATTCCCCCCAAAATCCAAACTAAATTTCTATGAAAAAATAATGAACAAGTTTAGGTTCATTACATAGTCATTATCTATTGTATTGTAGAATTGTGATGACTTTAAATGGATTTTCTGACCATTCAGCAATGATCATCAAAATGGAGAGATATGGTCTACGAGATTATTGATCAATGAATGAATTCTTCTAATTAATTTTTGATTAGAGTGAAAGAATTATTGAGATAGAGAGGTTATATATTTAGATGAAATTTCATTTTTATGACGTACATAGATTTATTATATTTGATCCATATACATGATTAAATTCACATTTTCATAATGGATTATTTAATTCCTTGGATACTTAGGTAACATTTTGGTATGAATTATCATCCTCAGACTAAATGTTATTTTCACAACACTATCCAAATTTTAGAGATCTTATTTTAAACATGTATCATTGATTATAATAGTGGATGAGAGCATTATTTTGTGTAGGAAGTATATTCATATAAAAAATACCATGAATGGATTCATATATATTTGTTAATGGAATTACTTGGGAGTTGTTATTGGTTACCTTTATACTTGATGGATGTTATTGGGGTCTCTTTTTCTTAGGCATAATATTATACACAAGACCATTGATCGAGTCCAGATGAACAAAATTAAATTAGATATAGACAAGTGTATATAGAAATCATATTGTTATATATAAGAAAAACTATTTATTTTTGTGTTTGTGATCATATTTTACATGACATGTGTTATTTGTAACCATTATAATTGAATTTATCTCATGTGATTCATAATGATGATGTGTAATTAAAATTGGTGATATATTTCATTGATAAATTGGTGTACAATATTGATTGGAGTGAGAAAGTTATATAGGAATATAAAATGGAACTTGTGAATATACTATGCTTTTACATCTTTTTGTAGGAGGAGACTTAGGAATAATATGTAGATATGAGATCTGAGTGACAAATCTTGAGTATGAGAACCCCTGTAGTGGGAAATTTTCAGCAACTCTTATTTTTTATGTATATTTTTATTTTGATGAGTTTTATTTTAGTAAAATTTTAAGAATTTAATTGTAAATTATAAATTTTGAATAATAACTGAGAAGGTGGTGATGATACTGTGAAGTAACTAATACTACTCACTAACGAGTGATGATGTATAAGATATCTGGTAATTGAGAAAGAGGGATTGGTAGTGGCAATAACCATCCACCATGGAGCTAGTGGTTTAAAATACATAGTCAGTATCTACTATTTGGGTAATGCTTGTTCAATATGAATAAAATGGGATAGGGAAACCAAAATTCAATGATGGGTATTTATGTCATTTTCTCATCATGGTAGTTGTGGTTTAATTAGTCTATTATTCCTCATGATGAATAATATCTTTATGAAAACCTCTCTTTTCCTCTTAACTTGTGTCCACTATAAACCTTTTGAATCTTAGTATATATTTATTTTTTTCTCAATACATTTGTATAATAACCCATTCTTAATATAGATTGTTATTAAATCATTTTTAAGAACAAAATACGTCATATTGAACATCCAAAAATTGATTGGATTAATGTAATTGAATATTAGGTTGGCACAAAAATTAATACAAATAGAAATTTAAAATTAATTTAAATTATACATCATAATATAGTTATAAATGTTCATAATATTCTTATTATATATTATAACGTAAGGTCATACATCTAATAATGTGTAAAATAAAAAACCTAGTAAAAGGACAAATAATAATAATGAAAAAGAGACATGAATCAACCTGATTACATGAGAAAAAATAATTATTGTTATCATATCCGAATAATTTTATCATAATCATAATAATATGGGAATCATATGAATGTGAAATTTAATTCAGTACATTAATAATAAGTAATCCTTATAAATATACATCATGTCATACTACCAATATATTACAATATATTTGTGAAACACTCTTTATTCATTCCCTATATAAAGTATCTCAAGAGATAATACAATTTTCAAATGCATTAGATTGAAAAATGATAATTTCCCTACTCTATATATCACAATATTTTCAAAATCATTTACTCTGTATAGCTAACAATTGATATTATATTAATACCTAAATCCATAATCAAAACCTGGATAATCCCTAATGAAATATAAATATGTTTTATAATGAACTCATACATCATAAAACATTATAATTTTTTTTGGAGTTACTGGAAATAGATTTAAACCATCATGAGGGAAAATGAAAAGGCCATTAGAGATATTTATGGTACATACTTATTTATTTACCATTATATAGTGGAGAGACATGATCAATGTGGTAAAAAAACCCAAAAGTAGAAATAGGAAAGAGTCAAGAGGGGAATTGAGAATGCCCCTTACTAAAAATTTGATCATACTTGAAAGATGAAGAAATCAATAGATAAAATAAAAAGGAAAATAAAAATCCCTTATAATAATAAGATAAGAAAAAAATATGGAATAAAAAATTACAAAAATAGCATCTTGAATAAAATATATAAATAATATGAGTTTTTAATTGAAAGATAAAAGATAATTTCAATAAAATTTATTAAAAAATATTAATGTTACATTCAGAAGAATAATATCACAAGATATATGATAATTATAATTATATATTTATATAATATGATGTGAATCATTTCACAATCCTTGCAATGAAAAATTCAGAAACACCCAAGATATATCCTAGTGGCTAACCAGTGTTGTTTATAGATAACCCAAGCCAATAGATTCACTACTCATTAAATTATGTATTTTTTAAGTTTTATATGTATTGGAAGAATGAATAAATGGGGACTGATGAAATACAATTGGGATACAAAATAAAAATACAAGACTAGATGAATATAAGAAAAGAGACAGAATGGATGCAACCTTAATGATCCTTAATTTTCTCATTGCTTTGACTATCTATTCTGTTATAAATGTATTCTAATTTGATTCAAACAACCTCACTATAGAAATGGTGTGGATAGAATTCACACACAAGAGGTATTTAAAAGTGACCAAATCATCAATCTCTCAAATGGTCTATAATTATGACTTCATCCAATACTAAATCCACTAATCCTGCAATACATCAAGGATTCAAATAAAGGGAAAGGAATTGGTTTTTAATACTATGAAATGAAATGGTAAGGTAGAAACATGGGGTATGATCACTTGCTTAGTCCCTCACTCAACAGAGATTATTAGAATAGAAATAAAAAATAAAAAATTAAGTGTGTGGACTTTGGTTTACTAGTTTTCATCTAGCGATTTACCCCTAGGCTAGACTCCCATCATTTATGAGAGAATGAGAATCACCATCACTTCATAGAGGGAGAAAATTAATGAATGTGGGTAGAAGAGAAAAAAATAATAGATGAAAAAACTGAATGAAATTAATATTAAAATTAAGTAAAATAAATACAAATTCAATCAAGGCTAGTATATAGGCCTATGTTTAAATCCTTTAAAAACTGAGGAGATGGAAATATTTATGACAATAATCATATTATATATCCTTATCTATGATTTTTAGTTATATATGATTTATTTGTGAGTACTTTTTTTTACTTCTATGAATTAAATATATCCAAGATATGGGTCATGATTTGTAGATTTTGGGAATCACATAAATCATCTTGTTGAATCATTCAATTTCCATGATCATTGTCCTTATTTCCTAGTTAGATTATTTTCACATAGTTTATTTATAGAAAAACATCCTGAATTTTTTAAACCACTGGAATATTAATGTGAATTTTAATCATGCCCTATTTTATTTTGAAAACTTTATTATACCATTTCATATTGGAGGAACCAATGGTATGATATTCTAATATGTCTAAAAATTCACCACATTAAATTCCATATTATCACTATTACCTTTCCATGGGATTCACATGCACAATATTACTTTTGTGTAATAATTGTGATTGTGGGATTATAAAATTATATTAAAGTTTAAAATACTATTCGTCTATTTGAAACTATTTTCATATACCGTTACATGATCCCACTTGTATACCTTTTTGTATCTAGTGAATTAAAGTAGTACCTTGACAAACCATAAAAAATAATGATTTAAATATTGGATTCATTTTAGTTAATATCATAATGAATGAAAATAATTAAGAATATAATTATAATCCATTAAATAGTAAATTTAAAATTATCCAAATCAATCCTTGAAACCTAAAATAATTTCAAAATTAATAAAAACAATGAAAAACAATATTTAATAGACTTTTTAATGATGTTCCTTATTTTGTAATCTATTAATAACTAATTATTTCCCTAGATTATACCTAGATTAAGGGGATAATTTCCAGTGATTTTTTTAAAATTCGGGAAATATTTAATCTATTTAATCCTATAGACATATACTATTCCAATCCATCGAAATATAATGAATTGAATCTAAAAAATGATTTTTTACATTGATTTGAATAAATAATATTGTAATAAATACAATTACAAATGCCTTTTCTATTGCATGAAATAAATTTCCTCCTATATGAATTTCAATCACTAGCTTACTTAAATCCATGTTATTGTTCCCCTTCCAAGAGAGAGGGAAATAACATTCAATAGATTAAAAAATTTAACATGAATTACCTCGAATTATTAGTCTCCCCTTGGTTTCATATAGTAATGTTTTATTTTCAACTTCCTTGAATCAACTAAAATTTACTTATTTTGTCAATCACTCCTTATTAATTTTGGAACTAAATTTCCCCCACTATAATCAATTTAATTTCAATAAATATGTACATTTAAAAACAATACAGTCATTTATGTTAAAATCACATATTGAATTTATTTATTAAATTTGTTTCCTAGGCATATTATAACTAATAATCATAGAACAACATTATAGGATCCAAAATTCATATTTTACCCTAGTTTAAAAGGATATCAAAGACAATATTTCAATTTGGATACTTGAGGAATTGTTTTTAACATTGAATAATCCACCTGGGTTTGAGTTCCGAAATATAACTGACTCATATAATAAATTATATTAAACTATAATTATTTCAATCACATTCAACTTATTAGATCTGAAATATAATTTTCACAAATTATTAGAATTTATCACTTAAACAATATGAAAATTTTACAATTTTAAAAATCATGAAATACTCACAATTAGTATGGATTCTTTATTTAGGAAGGATTACGATTAAAGCCAAATTTTACATGAATAAAAAACACACAAAAATATAAGAACCGAAAATGAAATTATAATATATATTTTCATTATTAAATTTCAAAATTAAAAAAAACGACATCTAATATAACCCAAAATATGTTTAATAATTATATGACACATATTTGGCACATAAAAAAATTTGAAAAAAATTAAAATTAATTATAGAGATAAAACTGTGTAAAGGGATAGAAACCACCATGTGTTCATTATTCCAGAAAGTTTGAGTTGTCATCTCCCCAAGTAATTTCTAGATAGATTTATATAGCCTCCTAAGTTATTCAAACTCTAGAAAAAAATATAAAAAAAATTAAATAAAGGTATTCTTTTAAAATAATAATTAAATAAAAAAAGAAATAGATAGGAAACAATATTGTGTATTATGTCCCAAGAGGAGCTGTATTTATGTTATCCACCAATGGAACACCATTTTACTATCTCAAATATTTTTGGGAGGATGTGGTTTGTGTGATACAAACCACCATATCCTCTCACTTACAAAGCTACTCATCTCCACTTCTTCTTGTAGGTCCCTCTTTGATAGAGTTCATGGGGACCAACCCCTTAATCAGGGTAATTTATTTTCTAATGTAAAGGTGGAATGATGAAGTATGATGCCTCCTTAGCCACAAATCATGTGTATTCATCTTCTAATCACAAGTCACATAATGATCCCAATATATGATACACTGAGGGGGGGGGGCAAAATATAATTTAACTTAAAAAAAATTAAAATATATCGAGCTGAGGTCAATATTATCAACCACATAAGTAGTTAATGGTAATTATATTTCCTTATAATAATACACATGTCATTAACTCTCTAATATTACTCCATATAATATTATTGTGGTCCTGAGGGGGCTCATCAAGTGATGATTCCCCATTTCTTCTAATTCTGTTACATCTTCTACTGTATCCACCTCTCCTATTCCACACTGTTCAAACAATTTAAGGAAATACTATAACAATTTATCAAAAAACTCTTCCCTAGACTCATATTCTTTAAATTAACAAAGAATTGTATTCTATGTATTTATCTAGATTATCTTATATGGTAGTTTTATCAAGACCTTCAACATTATCATAAAGGGAAATCACAGTTTTTGTCATATATTTAATATTATAACAAAGGTGGTCAGATTTTAAAGATATTTGAATAATTTGTGTATTTGAAGAGATCAATTTATGGTCGTATCCCAATTTTATCTTATAATTTACTTAATTTTAAAATTTCAATTCTTCATTTATGTATTCATATATGGATGGGGTTGGTCATGGGTATTCTAACTTATCCTCAAATTGGAGACCTTATATTCCTCCTTTGTTATGATCATTGATGGAATGGAAGAAGTATTCTAAATTAGAGGTATGAAAATAAGTGTAATCTAATTTAAATTTATTTTTAGTAATTACATAATTGAATTAGAGGACAAAAGAAAATTCTCCCACAGTGGTGTCATCTTCTAATATTTCTTCAAAATGAATGGCCACTAGAAAAAATATAATGTGTAAAAAGTGGTAGTTATCTATGTTATTCAATATATCCTTCCACTTTCACTGTATATATTTTATAGAGATGAACATTTGGTTCATATTTCTATACTTATTAATAGTATTATTATTATTCTATAAGCTAATGAGATGTGGTTATGACTTCCATAATAAGGTCCTTTTATTTATCCATGTGGATTAGCTACTCCTCCTATTATTCCTGCACTTATGGGTTTAAATTTTTCACAATATAATAATTTTTAAGTGATTTCAAGAAAATGGAAATAAATTAACTATAACATACTAATGTGAGTAATAATTTTTGTCAATTACAATGTAAATGAACTATGTCATTTTCACATCCCAATTAAGAGATATAATAATAAATATTATCCTAAAAAATTGAAGACAATTTTATAAAAATTCACTAATTTATATGGTGCATGAGATAGTAAATACATATCCAAGCTATTTGATAGTGGTTCTCATGATGTGGAGGATATTATAAGAATTTAATAAATAATTTAAAAAATCATGGGATATAGTTTAGTTGATGATCATTTTCATATCATAATGATATTGGTTTAAATATTCACTACTCATTCACTTATGTATTGTTTTTTTATCATTTTTTGGAATCATGAAGAAATTAGGGTATATGATATGTAATTATGAATCATAATTGTATTGTAATACCACATGAATGTAAGAAAAGGGATACCCCTAGAACCATATTTAATGGTCCTTTATAGTCTCACTGATTTGAATCACTATTTTATTCATAGTGTATTCCAACTAGATACACACCACCTCAATGCCTAAATAGTATGAATAGACTATACACTCAGGATGTATTCTCAAGTGATAAAATCATCAAAATTTAAAATGGGAAACAATAATGTGTTAATTTGCTTCTCTCACCACATATCTCATAGAGGTGGAGGAAATGGGTTTTATCCAATTAAAATGAAATTCTATGGAATTAATTATTATTGTCTCCAAATTCAAACAGTCACTAGAGATTCTCATAAAAATTCCCAAATTGAAACCTTGACGTGTTGACATTGGATCATTACTTTTCATAAAGTGGATGATCCTAAGGATAACCTCTCATAATTGGTGAGATCTTCCCAATAATCATCAATTTATAGAAGGAGAATCCTATATAACATGTGGAAGATAAAAAACACTATATATATACAAATAGAATGGAAAAACATTGAAATTAAAAAAAATAAATTTACTGCTAATTGAGATTATGTCGAAGTCTGTAGATCAAATCCTTTAAAGAATAAGGATAGGGAACATATTTTTATAATTATTCATTTTATTCATCCTCCTGTATAATTATATATTGTGTGATATTGAGTTGTGAGTTCTATTTCTCATCCTTGGATGAATAATGTAACACCTTGTGTTTTTAAAATATTTTCTCATTAAAAAATTTAACATGATATATAGATTCTCATGCTTGTAATTACAAAATATTGTGAATTTAAATTTGATAAAATATAAAACAAAGGATATTATTTTATTTTAAAATGAAATTTATAAGGGAAATTAGTTTTAAAAAAGGATCAGACTCACTTAGGAACTATGAATGATTATTGAGAAAATGTTTTTGAAATTTTTTGTCAAATTACACATTTATAATAATTTATAATTTATAGGAAGGATATTAATAAAACAAATTTATATATTAAATTAATAATTTATAAAATCATATAAGGATATATTTGAAATATTTAATTGATGAGAAAACATATTAGTCTAATAATTATTTTTTAAATGGATGTCTTATATTTAAATAAATTATTTTAACTATATATATTATTATTTAAAATCTAATTAATATTATTTTGAGTTTAGATATATTAAATAGATTTTTTATAAAGTTTAAAAAATTAATTTTTATTAATTTTTTAATCTATTGGTTTTAAATTTAGAACAAATAATTTGAAGGTAAAAAATAGGTGTTTTTCATAAAACTATTATTTTTACAATTATATTGTATCTTATTCTAATAAATTAAATTAATTAATATTTATAAATCATTTTAAATATATATGAAGATTATATTTTCAAAGGAAAAAAATTAACTTCTATATAATGGTTGTTACTCGACCAAGAATGAGAAAAAAATCATTTTTTCTCCTAAATACAAATTTTTTGTATAAAATGATATCATGGGATTTTTTACACATATATTAGAAATAAATTTTCCCAAAAAGAGAATTTGATTCTGATTAAATTAATTATATATTTTGAATTAGAATATCCAAATTTTTTAATTTAATTTTCATGTTTGTTCACAATAACAAGTTACTGTGGTAAACATATATTCTTGTCATGATAAAAGATAAAATGAGTTAGAAGGGGTAAAACTAAGGGTCAAGGATTCTCATATCATGAAAACCATATAATTATCTATTTTTTTAATTTATGTCATCCTCCAATCACTGTATCACTTAAATTTTATTTATTTGGTTCCATGTTCCCATGATAGTGAATTTATATTATTTTTATGATAAGGGTATTTACAAGGGTGTCACACCCTTTACTTCTTCTCCTCGTTGTTTACAAAATATGAACATATTATATCAACCAATATATAACCAAATGACATTCTAAATCTTTTAGGCAATTCTTAGTGGTTTTATCTCATCAACATATCAATCCATGAAAGAATAAGCTGTAAGACAAAATTTGATATCCAGGGAGGATGTATAAGTCATAAAAAAATTATTTCATTTTCATTTATTTATAATATTCCATAAAGAATATTATTATAATTATAATATAATGAAATATATATATATATATAATTAAATTTTATTATGTTTTTGGAAGACTTATTTTCTTCATCATTCCTTTCATTAGAAAATGAAAATGTCACTCATTCGTACGTGTGGAATACTATCTGCACTGAGTGATGCATTTTATTTTTTATCAGGATATAACATGGGTAGCTGTAAATATTATTTTTCAGAACATATATCATATTTATTATATAATTATTATTTAATAAATTAAAATTATTACAAAAATACGTTTATTTCTATCCATTAAAAAATAACAACCTCATTCTTGTGTACGTGAATACAACCACCTCTAAAAATTGATGTAAATCAATTCTTGTCACTAACTTACACAGATAGTGGTTAAATTGAATATAATTAATAAATATGATATTTAAAACATGATTAATATTATTTATATTGTGAAACCATTTTCAAAATTTAACGACTTAAATTGATGAACCAAAACAAAAAAAGTAAACAAATTAGTTGATTCAAAATTATTGAATTCAATATTTTCTTAATAAGTTGGTAACTGAACATTTATTAATGGAATTATATTTATTAAAATATTTATGAAACTTTTTATGGATTATATTTATAATAATCCTATATTTAATATATAGTAGATTATTGTGTGTATGAATAAATTCGGGACTTGTGGTAAGGGTTCTGTTATAATCTGATTTTTATTAGGATTATTTATTTTTCTATTTCTATTATCGTGATATATATTTTATTTCTCCCATGATACCAATCTATTTTATTATTATATGGTTTTTATATGGTTTTAATTAGTAATTCTATATTTTTCCTATTTTGTAATAAAAAAATCTGGATAGAATGTTTTTATATTAAAAATCAATCTTATTTCTAATTTTTTTCCAAGAAGCTTTTTTTTCATATCTATGTTCTGAGAATGTATTTAATGGTTGTTATTATAAAAATTTAAATTATTTATAATGGTATTTTATTATTTCTTTCAATATTTCATAATTTTTCAAGGTATCTTATTATCATTTTTTGAACAAGTCATTTTAACTTCCTATACATTATATTAAAAAATAATGCTTCTGAAAACATTTGACATGAATATATTTTGTTGATATCATGACATTTATTTATTTTTATGATTCCTTGATATGTTTCAATTATTTGACAAAAAATTTATTTTCTAATTTTACTTTGAATTATTAGTTTTCAAAACATTCACAACTAAAGGATATTACCTATAATTTTTAATTAATATTTCTTGTGATTTTATAGAAGTATTTTTCTTTGTGTAAGAATCATTTAATTATTCTTATGTTATACAGATGATATGATCTTATGATACAATAAAATTTTATTCTTTGTCTTTCTTATGATGATAAATTTTGAATTATTATTCATGAAGTCAATTTATTTTTCATGAGTTACTTAAACAATGAGTTATTAATGAATTGTGTTATATTATTTAGGAAAATATATAAAAGATTTATTATTATGAGATCAGTGGGTCTGTTATAACTCTTTATTTGATTGGAGAATGTTTTATATCCCATGACATCCAAGTTTAAATGAGTTATTATCCTAATACTATGTGGGTGCACTAGAGGGTTTCTCGACCCTAAGAGGGTACACAAGAGGTTTTTTCCAAGACAAATAGTGCACATGAATAAATATCTCAATCCCAAGAGGGTACATGGGTAGTTATTAAAGGTCCAAGAAGGTACACATTGGGTTATTCTAAGCCTATGATTTGATTAATTTCATGTTTATAAGCATTGAAATATGATTTATTGGATTATTTTTAGCCAAATTTTAAAAAAAATGTCTTAATTATATGATATGATCTAAAAGATTTGATTAATTATTAATGATTCTACACTCTTATGACTCATTTATATTGGTTTGAAAATAATTATTCCATGAATCATGTTTTATGTTCTATGATATTTGGGTTAGATCTCATAATTTATTTTCATGTTCTCATATCATTTAGCTTATCTTATACACACTTATGATCATCCATTGATATCTCCCATGTTAGGCCTTACTAAGCATCTGATATCACCCTATATTATATTACCATTTACATAGGTTATGATGATATGATTGATCTAGAAAATTTATTTGAAGGGAAGTATGTGAGAATAAATTTTTTATTGATTTTGAAGATCTTACATGACATACGTTTTCTATGTATCTAGTCTCTAATGTCACTAAAACATTAAAATTATTGGGAATATATTATTATGATATATATAGAATATTCATCAAAAATTATTTAATATTTATAAATGTGAATCTCCACTCACATTAGTTGGTATCAAATTGAGTTTAGTTATTTTATAGATTTTAGTTTCTGAAAAATTAGAGGATAGAACCTATGAGAGCCTTTAAAAAACAAAAGCGATATGGGATGTACTATGGATTCATAGGTTTATTAAAAATTTATCCTAATTTGGAAAAATTTGAAATGATATTTTTTATCATATAATTTCTCACATTGATTATTTATTCTTGATACTAAAACTATCATTTTTATTTATTCAATTGAAAAAACAAAAATGAATCATGTTAATTAACAATATGGGGACCTATGCAATGGTATTCCTCTTGAGGAACCAATCAAACTGGGATTTGGGATGAAAAATATTTTTCATATACTCACCAAAATCTCTTAAAAATTTAATGGTAAAATTAATCATATCAATCCTCATAATTATTAATTGATTTAAAAAAGCACCATTTCTTATTTTATGTGGAAATGTCCGCCAACCACTAGGGGGTCTATTGATTTACCTAATATTGAGCATTATATAAATTTTATAGGAAAGATAATTTTTATTCTTCAATGCTTGATCTATGAGAAGGTTTTTTTATTTATGTATCACTTTGATGGAGAAGACAATAAATAGTGGTACATTATTAATAATATTTGAAAAAATGTATAAATTTTATCCAAGACATGGGAAGAGTTTTAGAAATACTTTAAAAATAATAATTTTCTTGAACTCTTTCCACTAAAATAGATACTAAATTAAGAAAACAGAATCAAATTTTTGATAAATCCATTATTACCTTTGAGAAATATTTCACCAATGTTGAAAGTTATTATTTTGGTTTTTTATAAAAAAATAAATCCAAATTGACCGATTTAGTACTGGTTTAATACTGCACCCTTTAAAGTAATTGGATATAACTAAATTAGGTAGTTATAAAGTAACAATTGGATGTGTTCTAAAGGTGGAAATGAAGAGTATATAATCCTATAATTCTCAATAATTTAGGTAAACGAAGAGAAAAATATATTTTAGTGTGATGAAAATAATAAAACCCATATAGTAAAAGAAATTACTGGTCCTTTTTTAAAACAAATATCAGAAGATGTATATGGTAAATTTTCTTATAGGGGTATTAAAATTCCAAAAGTGTTGAAGAAAATATCCCTTAGAACATGAATAATAATTTTAAGTGAAGAGGATATCCATTTAATTCAATAGAGAGAATACTACACCAAATATTACATTGAAAATTAAATGATCAAATTTTATGGATTATGAAAATTATAAAAACAAGTTCACAAATCCAATGGTTTATGATGAAAATAGGTGTTAAAAAACTTCTATTCAGCAGTAATAGAGGAAAGGATTATGAAATAAAAACTAATGAAGTGTGTCATGAGAATGAATTGGTTAAATCTTTACTAATAATATACTATATATTAGAAAAGTTATCATTTGATTTAGTTTGTAGGCACTATTTTATATATAATAATTTCTCTAAGAGCATCATATCATTAGCTCAATGGCCTGATATCAATTTATCAATGAAAACAAATAATGGTACATTGATTTCATCATATGTATATTGATTATATTTTATGAAATTTTGTAGGGATATTTCTCATTAAAATAATGTTATTCTCTTTATAGTTGAATTTATGTGATTTTGGTTATAGATTAGCTTTACCAATATTGACATGATATTAAATTCCTATGAAGGTATGTCACATTTGATATTCTGAATCAACCTATGATTATCTATCTAAGAATGGAACAATATAAAATTATAATTTAAATTAATTCCATTATAGGGGTATTACTATGTATATATTAATCGTATTTATATAAAATGAATGGGGAGAAACATAACATTTAAGATATACCTATTTTTCAAGAATATTATGATCCATATCCTAGATATTTTCCCAGTCTTCCATTGAAAATTGATGTTATGCCTTCAATAAAACTAATACATGGTACTATAACTATTTCAAATATTATTTTCAGAATAACCCCAACTGGGTTATAAGAGTTAAGAAAAAAATAAGAGTATCTAAAAAGTGATTCATATGCACCAAGTCATCACCATGGTAACTTATATTCTTTTTTCTAACAATAAATATTTGTCAAAGTGTATTAAGATTGATTATAGAGAACATAAAATTATCCCAACCAAGTACATGTATCCTCTACCCCATATAGATGAAATATTTGATGAACTATATAGAGATCAATACTTTTTAGTGATTTATAATTTTTCTGAATGTCTCCTGTTAAGGGTTAAAAGGTCATATATAAAAAATATAACCCTCCATACGAGGTATAGACATTTGTAAATTATAATGATTCTATTTTAATGTAGAAATGATGCTTATACATTTATATATTTAACTAATAGAGTTTTTAGAGACTATCAGGATCAATTTTTATTAGTCTTTATATATAATATTCGTATATATTCTATGAGTAAGGAAGATCATGAAAATTATTTTGGGATTGTGTTGATGATTTTGATAATGGAGATTATATTTTATAAATTTATAGAGTGTGAATTATTATTATTTAATTTTTCTTTCTTGGATAATGTAATTACAGGTGAGGGTATGTCAATGGATCTTTTAAAGATTTAAATCATTAAAAAAATTATAGTCCAACCATTGTGACTGAGATCCAATGTTTTCATAGATTCTCAGGATACTATTGATACTTTTAGAGAAGATTATCATAGATTCCAATTCAAATAAATATTTTAATATAGAAGGGTTCCAAGATTCATTGGATAAATGAACGTGAGGAAACATTATAGAAGTGGGATAGAAGTTCGTTCATTACACTTATTCTTACACTACCCCTATAGTGGAAAAAGGTTATTAATATAACGTTATTAATTAAATAAATTACTAGGATGTGTTCACATGTATAATTATATGGTTTTAGAGTGCTCCTCATTAAAATTTAAGGTTCAACAGAAAAATTTCATGACTCATGTTTTGGACCAGGTCATGGTATTTTTTGCATTGAAAATATTCAAACATTATCTTTATAGTGAAATGTAAAATATAAATAATGACTATAAAATATTGAAGTAAATATTGAAATTTAAGGAATTGAATATGATCCATATGATATGAATATAGTGTATTATGTTATTATATTTTGTAATACATTTTCCCCATTGGAATGTGATTAAGGTGAATAATGCTTTTAGTGAGAAGGACCATGATAGTATATCAATGATGAGGATTCAAAGAGATTAATTAATTAAGGATTTGTAGAAGATGAATATTAAAAGCATGAGGTAATGAGAAAAATAATATAATTCTCAAATGATAGTCTAACTATACATCCATGTGAAGATTAATAAGGAAGAAAATGTGTATATAAAACCGTAAAAGAAGGCGACAGATGTTTTAGTATTAAATTTAAACCTTAAGGGGTGATAATATACAATAATATGATATGTGACCCATAGAAAATAGAATATAATGATGATTTATTAGATAAAGAACAAATATCATCATTATACATTCATAGGGGATGTGAAAATATGTATAGAGAATTAAAAAATAATTAATAGTAGGATAATATGAAAAATTACATTACGGGGTATATATCTCATTGCCAAGTATGAATTTAATGTAAGGATTAACGTTATAAGTATAAAGAGATGATGAAACCATTACTCATAATTATGTAGAAATACAAAAACAACCCCATGTATTTTACATTGGACTACCTAATACATATAATGGACATAAAACCATTTGAGTTATATTTGATCCCCTTAATAATTCAATAAATTTTATTTTTATTAGAGAAGATTTCTCACTTGAAAAAATTTCTTCGATATACTTCAAGGTAGAGGTAAGGTTTTATTTAGTATCACTCTCACTAATATATAACTATTATAAGAGGTTTACCTCCATGTTTTAAATAATTATATACTATGGAATGAATACATATATTTTCACATTTGAACTATATTTAATCCCTTGATTGATGGTCAGTCTGATAGGAACAATACATCCCCCGATGATTTTTAAAAAGATATTTCTCTTTGGATTTCAATGGTGTTTGTGAAAAAAACGTCACTCTAGTCAAAATTTTTAGACAAGAATAGATTTTACCCAGAAAACATTTTTATACTTATAAATCTTCATGTGTAAATAAGAGTATAAATAAAAAAAATTGGATGATGTTTAAGAAATAAATCTATTGGGGCCTGCTCAAGTTTAAAAAATTGACTTTATAGTAAGTTAAATTAAGTATGATATCATATGTGATTATTTTAAATAGAAATATTATGATTTCAATCAAAAAAAGATATAGAGTACAAATATAGTGACAAGATATTCCTGTGAATATATCATTGGAATATATTTATAATATTTGGAAACAAGAAGATGTTGAGCCCTATATAAATTTGTCCCTATGACATTCCTAAAAAATTGAGATTGTATCTTATCACTTTTTTCTTCAAAAAAACCTATATATTGTTTGAAAATTCGTCCATGTTTTTTATAAAGAAGTACATTCCTTATCCTTCCAATGTAATTAAATTAGACGTGGTATAGTTAGAGTATGATCCCTTTTAATATGAAAATATTAGTAGAGATTATTGATTAAATAGATAATGTGATATGGAATAAGACCGGTAGCCTAGGAATGTTCTTATAGAGAAATAATATATTTGAAGAAGTTATATGGTAACTAAAGGACGTAATAAAAAATAATTATCCTCGTTTAATTCCAATATAATAAGGTAATTTCAATCGATTAATTTTTTAACGGTGTTGAATGTAAAACCATGTGATTTTATTTTTCCCTTAATTAAATATTCTATGTTCGATAGTTTTTGATGAAAAAACCAAAAAACATAACTGAAAAATTATATATTAAAATAAAAAAATATTATAGATTAAAATTGAAATTTTAAAATAAATGATTTGGAGTAAAGGGTCAAATTCACCCAAATAAATACCTTAAATTCTTTAAAAACTGTTTTTAGATATTTTTTAATTAAGTAGTTTAGTTAAATATAACATATTTTAATAATTATATCAATATGTTTTATTGATAAATTAAATAACTAATTAATATATAAATTTATATCCATGAAATGGTTAAGTAATGATAAGGAAAAAAGTCTAATAATTCATATTAAATTGTAATTGATTTGTTTAAAAACATGAAAACTATGAAATTGTATTTTTTATAAATGTATGAAAATTACTAATCATTCTTACATTTATTATATTTTGTTTATAAATGATGAAAAATTAATTTAATGGTAAAAATAGTTATTTCCCATAAAAATGTTCTTTTTTATGTGGGTAATTTATTTTTTGTTAATAAAATAAATTAATCAATTTTGGTAAATTTTTATAATGAAATTTTTAGATAATATATTCAATAAAATAATTTTAAATTCACCTTAAGGGTAATAAAATAAATTTAATTATAATAAAATCATATTTATTTTTAAAGATATATTATTTATAAAAATAGATTTTAAGTATTTTATATAATGATATTAAAATTAATTTCTTCTAAATTTATAAATTTATTGTGATTAAATTTATTCTTTATTTTTATTCATTTTCTTCAATATTTTAATAAATTTAATTTCATTTTCATTAATGAAAATGTGTTTCCATGAATAAAAGTTATGTTATCTGGGTATAAGAAAAAAATGCATTAAAAGGGAATAAACTAAGGGATAAGGATTATAATATCCCAAAACACTCATTTTTAGTTGTTTTTTAGTATATTATTCCCATCCATCATGTTATAATTTATTTATTAATTGGTTCAAATTTTTAATGAGAGTGACATTAATGTTTTTAAAATTCAATGGCATTTACAAAGGTGTCAGTCCCCTACTTGTAAAAGGGAACCTCCTCTCCCCACATCATCACACACATAGATAACCGTAGATAAACCAATATATATCCAAATAAAATTCCAACTATCAAACCAATTTACTATGGGAAAATTTCCTCTACATATATAAATCTACTAATGATTATTCTGAATTCCAAAGAATGATGTCCAAAGTGGAGTTATAAGTATTAGACAAATTACTTCATGTTTAGTCCTTATTTAACATCCATAAATTTATATTCTATAAAACTAATATAATGAAATATGTTTGTATAACATTGTAAAATTTTATTATCTTGAGGGAACATCTATTTTATACATTAATTCCATTCAACTGAACATAAAAACATTGCTTATGTGTGTTTTTTGAATACCACCTTCACAATGTTATGAATTTTCATTTTTATCACCATATTATAGGGGTATTAATATAGATATATTTAATGAATATATATGATATGAATGATATAATTACTTTTCTATGAGGAAAAACTATTATTTACCTTTGATTTATCCAATGAAAAATTAATACATCACTAGTGTTTACTTGTGAAGAAACACCTCAAGTATATAATGTAATTCATTTTCGTTGTCACCTTACAAATATGGTTATAAAAGTATTTATGATGAATAAATATTATATTTATGAAATTATTTTCATTCAGGTGATTATGAAATGACCACCAAAGATCAAGGATTGAAATATGTAAACCAAAAACATAAATTATAAGAAATACATGACACTCTAATATTGATTTTAATGAATAATTGTTAATAAATACATAATTTTTAAAATTATAATGGAATTATATATTATAATATAGTTATTATTATGTTAATTTTAATGAGTTATAATGACTATATCTTTATTATGTAGATGGATGGAGTTCCTACAAAAATAGTTTGGGATTGAGGTATGGGTTTAAGATATAATCTCACTTTTTATAGAGATTTTTTATCTTTCAATTCGCATTATAGGAAATTATATGTTACTTTTATATTAAATTTTATTTTATTTCCCACTGTATGTATTTTTTATTTTACTGATTCTTTACATATTCTCTAACGTTGGTGTTAAAAGATAATGATGGGTTGTTTTTAATAAAACTTGATGTTATTTCCCATTTTTGGTTGGGAATCATTATTCTTCATTTCCATGTTGTATAAAAATTTTATATAGAAATTATAATTTAATTTTAATTGATTTGTATAGGTATTTTTGTACAATTTTTTTTCAATATTTAAAACCCTTTTTAGGATCACCATTTTCATTGTCTGAGTCGGTCATTTTGACTTCCATTACAACAGTGTAAAAATAATGTTTTAAACTTTTACAGATTGCATAAATTCTCCCACTATCACATACTTTTTTTCATCAGAAGACATTCTTTAAAAATTAAAATTGTTTTTAGAAATTAAATAATATTCCAAATTTTCTAAGAATTTTTAATTTTTTAATTATACAGAATTAAAATGACATTTGTTATTGTATAAGAAATAATATTTCAAATGAGTTTATTAACGTTTTTTTTCATCCATGTAAATATATATCTAGGATTATAATTCTTCCCTAAGGCCATTATCTTTTGATACTTTCACCTTACATTCTATTCATGACTTATGATGATGTTGTTTTAATGATGTTTTATGAAACTCATAGCTTTATGATTGGTTAATCAATTTAGGAATGAATTTTGAATGCTCTTATGTTTTTAAAGAAAATATAATAATGATTTATTATTATTTTTTTGTTAGGTCCATTATATACCTACAATGTATTGACTAATTTTTTATATCTCTTGGGGATAAAGGGTACATTCCTGATTATCCCATGCGAGGATGGTACCCAAGAAGTTTCACCATTCACAAGAGGTTACAATAGAGGTTATTCCAAAGTGAAAGGGGGAAATGGTCAAGACCACGAGGCTACACAGGTTGTTAGACTAAGGATAATATTTGACAGTTTTGGATATCCCAATCTATCTATGTGATGCATATCATAGGGAGAATACATGATATATGAATTTTATGGTTATGCTTATACCAAACTTTTATGGGAAAAATTTATACTATACTTATTATATTTCCTCATGTATTATGATTTATTATATAAGATTCCACAGTTTTATGTCTTATTTATATTATTAGGAAAACCCTTATTCCATAACTCATGTTTTATGATCTATGAATTTTTGGATATAACCTTGTAATTGATTACCTTGATCTTATATACTTTACCTTATCTTATCTAACTATGATCATCAATTGATATCAACATTGTTTACCCTTACTGAGCATCTTAGATCACCCTTAATTGCGTTTCCATTTCCTTGGGTTATAAATAATAGTTTTAAATATTAAATTTTAAAAAGGGTAACATGTGATAAGATTTTTTTCTATTTGTTTACGATCATTCCTAAAATATGTTGATTATTTATCTACTATAAAAAGATACTAAAACTTTAAGGTTCTCAATTATATACTATTTTGATATGTATTGAATAATTAATATAAAATAATTTAATATTTTTGTAATTGATACTCAGGACACATCAAATTCCATGTTTCTAAGGAAAGTGTGGTGATTTGTAAAAGGTGCACATCCCTAGAATATTCTTATAGAACCATTCCATTAACATTATCATTGTATTTCTTCATTAGATGGATGATCATCATATGCATGCAATAGTAGGGAACAATGTAATTTATCAGAATTAGTGGAATGTGAATGTGACTAATAATTTATTTCTATTTAATTTTTAGAAAAAAATTGCACCCTTATGTAACTAAGGAAGGATGAGTATGAATTTTTTTAAAGATTTTTGAACATTCTATGTTCCATTACGTGGCAGTGTGGTTACCTTTATATGGGACTCTAATGTGAGGGATTGAGTTCATAAAGTATCTCAGAGTGTGTGATTATACCATTATTTATTTCTATGAAAATACTACTCAATTTTATGTAGTGGATTTATTATACATTTATGTAAGACCTTATGGATAACCTTATATAGCATATGGGTTGCTGAAGTACATTAATGTATCATGAATTTTACACTTATGTATCTCCCTTTTATTTAGATATAACATTTACACAATGTGTCAATGATACGTATAAATATTTAATAATTAAAAGAATATTAGAAAACACTTAAGGAAGATTAATCATTATAGTTGATTGGAATTAGTGTTCAGTCGATCAGAAACAATGTGTGGTTGGTTTTGTAAAGGGATATACATTCAGTTCTTATATTGTGCTTGATATTAACATGATCCATTGTTTATTTCATGGTCGATCTCATGGATTCAAAGTCCTGATTGATTTATATAAATGATATATTATCTACCCTAGTTGGTGAAGGAAATGAAATGACGAGGGACAACGATATTTACCCTTTCATAGCAGAGTGATGTTACCTTATAAAATTAATGCGTATTAGATATTACCATGTCAGAAATCATAAAAAACAAAAATTTAAATGTCATATTTATTCTAATTAAGAATATAATTAAAATACTTTAAATAGTGATATTATAATTGTAATAATCAATTCATGGAATGTCAATTAATACAAAAATTATGAAAACCACATATAGTGTGATTTTAAACCATTTATTAATGAAGTTAAATATTTATCAATGTGTCGAAACTGAATTATTTTCCAAGGATTACTCCATATTTGAGGATAGTTTTCACTCAGCATCATTTCAAAATTAGTGAAACAATATCTCTCATATATTATGGGTGACATTAGGAATTAAACAAGAATGCATAAAATAAAATAATTCATTTTAAAATGAGATAAAACTATTATAGAATCCCCTTATGTTAGGTCTCTTATCACTTCTTCATTCTTTCGCCTATTATATAATCAAATTATTATTATTAAAACATTATTATAGAAGTATTTTACAATCATTTAAGTTGTATTTTTATCATTTATTAAAAAAGGAAATTATTATTAATCTTTCATAAAAGATAAGAAGTGTGAGGATTTATTTGGTTCCATTTTAATTTCAATATTATGGTATTGAAAGAGAAACTTTACATGCATATATTTTTATCAAATAATGAGTATTATTAATGGTTTTCAATGATAAACCCCATTTATTTACATTTATTATTATATTAATGTTTAATTTTAATTTTAGAATGAAAATGAGAAAAATTGTGAAAAGTGTGTAATTCTGGATTTTTTACAGATTTTTACCCCAAATGTATTTTGGTCATTATTTATAAAATATAATTCCAAATTTAGTGAATTTAATATTTTTAGGATACTGATTTTATTTAATTCATATTTTTCATCGGGACCAGGAGCTGATTGAGCCATCTATTGGCTCTATCAATTCATTGAATTTGGAAATATTCCCGGGCGGACAGCGTGGACCCCACTTCTATAATGGAACCCATACTCGCCCTAAACACATCTAAATGATATGTTTCCACTTTTTATAGCACGCAAATAGATAGTTCCATCTGGAAAAAAATTTGGGGGAGTTTTGAAGTCATTAAGGCCGCCATTGAACGACATACGTTTGTAGGAACCTTCCTAGAAGCTTCGTCCAGAAACATAATCCCTAAAAGAAAAATTCTTAACTCCATCATCCGGGGTCCAAATGCGCTGAAATATAGAGGGTGAAAGGAAAAAAAATTTATGATCAACATTTAAGAAGGGGTCCATGCATGAATCATCAATTTATGGGTCAAACAACACCCAAACTTTCGGAGTACATAATGTTTTTTATAAAAGGAGGCCCTCGCCTTCATCTCAAATAATCAACTCGACACCCACAGTCAAGGAGGGATCCCATCGGGGCATGGGTCGCTGCTAGCCCTCTCTTCCCCCCCCCAAATTTCTTCTTTTTATTTTATTTTAATTTTATATTTGTTTTAGTTTTAATTTAGAGTCTAATTTCAATTTATTTTAAATTAACCCAAGCATTTGTGTTTCTCCATTCACTTTTCTTCATTTCATTTTCTTTCTATCTTGATCTCTCTCGCACACACTCTCTCTATTCCTTCACCCACTTAACCAATTAATCTCAAACTCTCACAAATGAGAGGCTAATCACGAGAATTGGCATTGGGTGAGGTCAATGTGTTCTTGAATTTTTTTTAATGTTTATTTTATGTTTGTGGTAGATTTGGGTAGAATTCATTGGATAAGAGAATGTATTTGATTTGGTGACGGTCCCCAATGAAATGAAACTCAAAATATTTTTATTCTATAAAATAATAGGGATTAAAACATGAGATTTCATGTTTTTATTATCAATCTAAAAACAAACACATAATAAAAAATAATGATGGAATCCAAGACTGAACTGCAAAACCATGTTCTTTATTCATCAACTCATTTTGTTTCCATTGAATGATACCTTAGATTTATCATATAAAAAAACAAAAAAAATATTTTTGTCGCTTTAATTCAAAAAAAAAACCATAAAAAGAGATAGATTAATTGATATAGAAAAATGAAGGTGAACCACATTGAGAATGCTCCTCAAGAGAGACGACCCTGTTCATCCACTATGATGCACTAGAAAAAAAATAATTGTTTTTGTCCTCACCCTATGATAGGAGTGCTTCAAAAAAAGCTTTGATGCTGGGGAGCCAATCATTATTCCATTTACTTTTTTATTTTCATATTTTAATTATATTTCATTTTAAAAAAACATAAAAAAATCATTCCATGATGAATTAAAATGATTATTATTATACATGGACTGAAAATTACTCACAGGTTCAAGAACAAGAATACACTGAGGAAGCCAACCAATGAAGAGATGATGCACTGATGATAATGGACAAGCAGAAATAAAGAGTCATATCAACATGGATATCATCGGAATATTTGATGGTAATGGATGACAAACTCCAAACTGATTTAAAAAGATTCAAGGCCAAGAAGAAAGTTCTAGTAGTCTTCCCAAATTTCACTGAAGTCATCTATAAAGTTGAGTCCAAACTCAAAATGGAGGAGCTTGACTACCTACCCCCATCATGAGATGATCAACACCTAGAGGAACTTTCCATCGAAGAAGATATTCAAGCTCAACCAACTCAGGGAGATGATACATTATTGAACTCACATTCTTTTAATTTTGTTAAAATGAATTAGAGTATAACTCCTAATTGTTTTGAATTTTCAGAATCAAATGACTCATATTATGCCCTGGAAGATAAATAAGAAAAAGAAGATGCACCTGTTGAGTAACCCCTTGAGAACCCTATAGGCAACAAATATTCAATAGAGGGAGTACACGAAAAGATGGAGAATGTTGCACAATGAGCAATGATGGTGATGGAGGTTCCATATTTCATCCTACCCTCTCCTAGAAATCTATACCAAATTGCAAATGTAGAGGATCTGGCGTACTCAATCCATGGAGTCCTTCTCAAAAAGAAAGAAGAAGTAGATGATGAGAAAAACGACATGTGGTGTTTCATGTCCAAGAATCCCTAACCACTGTCAGACATTGGATAACAGCTGGTACTACCCTCTAGAGGTAGTAAAAGAAGCATGTACCCACGTGGGGGGATCATACCAAGATTTATCATCACATGATTTTTAATAATTTAGATTTTAATTTCATTTCTTATGGAATAATTTAGCCTGCAACCCCTCCCTCTATCTCTTTGATCTTTAATGACACGATCCGTGAGTCTAATTGAGTTGTTTTATTTTGTTGGATCATGACTATAAAAGGAAGCCACAACCATCAAAGGGGGTGGACTGAAGCATTATTTTTAAAAGGGAGTTCATTTTCATTGTTTATCATTTTAAACTCTCCACATTTTGGTGCAAAACATGTTTTGAGCTTTAAAGGTAAAATTGCATTCCTACACTTGAATTCATGTTTTACTAAATTTATCTAAGAGACATGAGTTTCTTAGAAACCCAGTGATGAAATGTTTTAGCTTTCATAATTGATATGATTAAATGATTGAAGTGATGAATTAAAGTTTTAAAATGAAGCATGAATATTGAAATGATGACTCATTATTTGAAGGAATTACCTGATTCATGTGAATGAAAATTCCCTACCATCTTTCATGATTTGAATTTTCGAATTTCATGTGAATTGATTTGTTATTATTAGTCATTCGATCAGTGACTGTCCAATGGTATATTTCACATTCCCAAGAGGATATATAGACCAAGTAATTCCTATTTATTCTTGATCATATTTCTTGAGTGATCTTCGGACATGTAACCAACCAGAACTTGTATTGGAACTTGTCAAAGCTATGACTATGAAAAAACACATTTAAAATGAATAAGGAATCATTTAAGAAGCTAATTCTCTTTAAAAGGCCACATTTACAGCAATCCTTCGTTTATCCCATAGAGACCATGAATGACCTTTATATGTATGAGTCATGTTTCAAGCCATTTTTATCCATTCCTACCATACTCATGTTATTTGCATGATATTTTAACGTTGTTGTGTGGGGGTAAATAGAATCATGTTAGACTCGATGATACACATTTTAAGGAAGAATTGTGGTGGTGTTATTGTGAAAATTTTAAAATTTTATGAAATCATTTATTATACTCTATGGTTTCCCCTCCTGAATTGAAAAAAATGACAAAAAGATCCAAAAAAATGGGTTGTGATTTTGGGGAACCAAAAATCACCATTTTCCATACAGAAGATCTTATGATCATATGTGGTTTGGTGATGGGTGTGAGGTTTTATCTTATCATAATTTTTTAAAAAGGGAAAAAATTATTACAAAATAATGAAAATATAGAGGGTGCACAAATCATTCATTATGCATAAATTGATTGTGACCTAACATTGAGTTTTTCTAAGTGGGTGTTGCTACTTTGAAGGGGATAATTTCATTACACTTTTACTTTTGATATCATGCATTTTACTTAAGAGATTAGCTTCCTCCATGAGCATTAATTTTAAAGCATCAAATCCTATTATCCTTAATCCTTAGAGTCATTTGATACTTTATTGCACGTCCTCATGATTTTATGTTTCTCTTGTCATTACAAAGTAGAGAATGTAGTTCATTATCAAGCCTATGGATAATAATCATGTTATCATTATATGAGCATAAATCTACTTGAATTGTATCATGAGTGATGAAAGAAAATAATCACAAGTGAGGCAAATCATGACTTGTCTTGTTTAATAATGATTAATCAAGGAGCTTGAATGAATGAAAGGATAAGTTCCCTCAATATTTGAATGGTTAATGTAAAATATGTGAATTATTTCTTTCATTGAAAATTTGGATGTGAAATTGATATTTTATGCTGATTTTTGAATGTTTTATTTCATATTGAAATTTTTTTGATTTTATTGCATTGAAATTTGAATAATGGTAACATTTCTATCCTATTATTTTCATGTTTTGATTTTATACTTGAGGAAAAGCATGGTTTATGTTTTTTGGTATTTCACAGAGAAAATTTACATGCATATTTTTTATCAAATAATGAGTATTTTTTACTAGTTTTTAATGACAAACACCATGTATTTACATGATTTATTAAAATAATAGGTAATTTTAATTTTAGAATGAAAATGATAAAAATTGTATAAAGTGTTAATTTTGGATTTTTTGACAGATTTTTACCAAAAGGGTATTTTGGTTATTAATTTTAAAATATATTTCAAAATTTTTTGAATCGGATATTTTTGGAAACCTGATTATATTTATTCATATTTTTCTAATGGACCAGAAGCTTTACTTCTTGCTCAATTTTCGGGGTAGCACAAGAATAGATAGGGCTGACTCTACAACAAATTTACGGGAGTTTTGAAGTCATTAAGGTGGTCATTGAAGGACATACTTTTGGAATAACCTTCTTAGAAGCCTCGACCGAAAACAAAAAGCTTCAATGAAAAATTCATAACTCCTTCACCCTCATTCCAAATGCACCGAAATTTAGAGGGTGAACGAAAAACACATTAATGAACAACATTTAAGAAGGTTTCCACGCATGAATCAGACATTTAAGGGTCAACCAACACGTAAGAATTCAGAGTACATAATACTGCCTATAAAATAAGAGCTTCGCCCCCTTCTCAAATCCTCATCTCGACACCCACAACCAAGGAGGGATCCCACTAGGGCATGGGCCACTTACGATCCACTCTTTCCCCCCTCATTTCATCTTATTTAATTTATTTTAAATTTAGGTTTGTTTTAGTTTTAATTTAAATTGAAATTTCAATTTCATTTAAATTAATCCATGCATTTGTGTTTCTCCATCCACTTTTCTTTATTTCTTTTTCTTTCACTCTCTATCTGTCTCACACACACTCTCTTTTCCTTCACCCATTTCACCAAGTAATCTCATACTCTATGAAATGAGAGGCTAATCATGAGACTTGGATTGGGTTGAGGTTAAGGTGTTCTTGAATTTTCTTTAAAGTTTATTTTATGTTTGTGGTAGATTTGAGTACCATTAATTGGTGAGGAGAATGTCCGCCATTGGGTGACGATCCCAAATGAAATGAAACTCAAAATATTTCTATTCTGGAAAATAATATTTAATCAAACCCGAGATTTCATGTTTGTATTATCAAACTAAAAAAAACCCATAAATGAAAATAATGATTGATTTTAAGTCTGAACCGCCAAACCAAATTCTTTCTTCATCATCTCATTTTATTTTCATTACATGATAGTTTAGATTTCTCATATTAAAAACACAAAAAAATTGTTATCTCTTTTATTTAAATAAAAAACAACAAAAATTGATAGATTATGTGATATAGAATTAATTAATTGAACCACATTGAAAAGGCCCCTCAAGAGAGACGACCCTGGTCATCCACTATGCTTCAATAAGAAAAAAATATAATTGTTTCTGTCTATGCCCCATGACAGGAATGTGTTAGGTATTAATCATTTTTGTTTGTCTATTAGTTATTTTACATCAAATAGATTAAAAATACAATGAAACACACAATCTCACACTCATATATATCAAATATAGTCTACACTTTCTAGCTTTGAAGGATGTGATAAATAATGAAGGAATACATACTTGTAGGTTGCTAAAGTAACAATTTAAGGATGCATAAAATAATGGAGGGTGAAAGTATATACATATATTATCATTAATATGTGTAAATAATCTAGTAATATAATAACAATAACATTTTTTTATTTATTGAATAATTTTTTGGGAGTATTATTTTTAATAATGTAAATAAGAAAAAAAGAAGAGAAAAACAAAAATAAAATGAAGAGGAAATAGATCTACCTATTCTTAAAAGAATACTTCTTTATTAACAGTCACATTGTAAAGACCCGAAATTTCCATGTATTATTTTTTTAATAATGGGAATTTTACAAGTTTGGGGTACATAACGACGTGTGATTCCAAGGCCTCGAGTTAAAGGAATTTTTTTTTATGTTTTGTTCGGGTATGTTCAGTAAACGTACGAGCAGGTTTTTATTACTTTGGAACCATTGCTCAAAATTGAAATCTGAGGGCACCATTAAACTCGCAGCGCCGGTATTCGCTTAAGAAGACCTTCACCTCGACGACAGTTGGCCGAGGGTGAAAGATAGTGTTTCAGTTTTTCGTGGGAATAATAATATAAAATAAACGAATGTTTTATTTTATTTTAATCTGTTATAACAACCCATGTGGAAGTTGAATGTGGGGACCACCAGACCTTAACCTCTCATGAGAGGTTATGGTGGTGGGACCCCCCCAAACCTATCCTCCAACAAGAGGTTATGGTGTGGGGACCACCAGAGACTAACACCCCCCCCAAAATTAAATGCCGGAAACCACTCATCTCCCCCATAAATGATGGATATTATCTTGACCTCCTCTACCCAATTAATGGTGCCACCACCTCCCTTCCTAATTGGGCCAACTCCCCTAAATTTATTATTCCAAATCCTCATCATCAATTAATTGATCCAATTCTTTCAATTAATTGATTAACCCATTGTAATTCTTATGCAAATGACTTAAAATATTTTATAATATATTATTCTTGGCTACCCTTTTCTTTTGTAGTTAAAGGAGGAAGGATATTTTGAGAGAACATCTCTCACCAATGAAATATTAATAATGGTGGCAATGAACATCTTCGACTTCTTCCATGAGGAAGCAACTGACGTGGGATGTCTTCGATGACCGACCCTCCATCCCCATCATCGTCAATGACCGACACACAAGATCATGATTGGAAGTGTGCGGCAGATGCGACGAATGAAGACAACTATGTCTTCTTCCCCACGACTCTGTCGACGAACAATAAACAAGGTGGGGTTTTTAATTAATTATGATTTTTTATTCCCCTGATTATTTCCTTCAAAAAAAAAGAACACGGATCAACTTATTATCAATTTGATTTGGTGTGGGCCAAACAAACGTGGCCCGACCTCTCCATAAACCCTTGTGATTTTTTTGAAATGATTGCAACAGAGGAAGATACCAACCAGATTCCGGCCACACGACCATAGAAATGGCGTATGTCCACGCCAGTCTTAGAATAAGGCGGCGCCACTTTTACTGCGGTGACAAATGGATGACGACTGACCATCTAGCCAGTCATGGTAGAACCCAACCGCACCACGGGCCTTGCGCCAAATGTGGTACTTACCCGAGGAGAACCACCTTCGATCCACCAATAAATCCCTTTGATTTGACTCCAAATCGTGCTAAGTAGTTTCCCCAACCTCTGATACCAATTTTTCATGACCCTTCTACTAGGGCCGGTGTCGTAACTACCCGTTGCTCGCCTTCTATAGGCTAGGGGATGGAGACTAGCACCAAAGGCGTAATTCCCTAAAACTGGGAAGGCATTGCCTTTATAAACTATAAACAAACAAAACAGAGCACACAGCTGGATACAAAACAATGAGTAAAACTATATAAAAAAATATTTTTGAAAGTAAAAGGGGCCAGAAATACAAGCCCAACTATAATTTAAAAGAAAATGAAAGGTACAAGTACAACTGAAGAAAAGAAAAACTGTCGTTGGGTTATCCTTTGAGGTTCCTACATGAAGGGTAGTTACAGATAGCATCCTCAGTACACTACAGCTATCAGTATCTTCTATGTACCGACTCATCGTAAGGTCCACCTCCAGGTACCATCCAGTCTTGGTACTCTCAGCCTCTATCAGCGATGTCTGTCGTCTGTATAGACTGATCTAAGGAATATATTCGACTGTCATTATTCCCCCTTCAGCTGATCAAATAGGTCGTTAATCCTCGAGAGTGGGTACACGTTATTCACGGTCATGTGGTTCAAGCACCGATAGTCAACAGAAAGCCTGAAGCTCGCATCCTCCTTCATGGAGAATAGAATTCAGGTTGCCCAAGGTGAAACACTGTGTCAGATGGGTCCCTTCACATACAAGTCCTCCAGCTCTACACAAAGCTCATGAAGCTCAACATGAGCCATCCAATATGCTGTTGTAGATATCGGTGCCGTCCCGGGGTATAAGTCAATATAAAAGTCCACCTCCCTACAAGGTGGTAGACCTGGGACATCATCAGGGAAAACATCTGTGTACTGGTCCACCACTGTAGGATAGCTCAGACTCTTCACATCAACTACTATGAGGGTAAGGGATGCCAACTGATGAGTGATCGGCCTCACTCTCCTCCAGGAGAGTCCATCCAGCACTATAAAGGCTCCCTTCATGTCGTTGAAGGTAAACCATGTCCCATCTGTGTCGAAACATCGCACTTTGTGCCTAATACAAAAAATCTAAACATAGACTGTAGATAACTAGTCCATACTCAAGATGACATTGTACGACCTCGATGCCGCTACTAGGAGATCCCAGGGTAATCTCTCTCCTCCAAGGGTAACCTCACACTACCGGCACCAGTGCGTAATCATTGAGTCTTCTCCCATATGAGTCTCTAACTATAAGGATTGAGCCAATGGCTCCATCAGAATCTTCGAGCTCTGAACAAGGGCAGTGGAAATGAATGAGTGACTGGCACCTGTGTTTATAAGTACTGCAGCTATGGTGGTGTAGACACAAATCATACCTCGTATCATCTCTAAAGATCTTTTATCGCATATGGTTCATGGAAATTGGGACACTATGAGCATAACTATGCTACCCATGACCTGGAGCATGCAGTAGTGCTCTTTTCCTTGAATATGTGGTGACACTATCTGATGGGAGAACATTTTATCGTGTTCTCTGATCACAAGAGCCTCTGGTATATCTTCTCTCAGAAGGACCTAAACCTGAGATAGTGACGTTGGCTTGAGTTACACCATGTCTATGTCTTTGAAATAGTCTATACTCTTGGAAAGGGAAACATTGTTGTAGATGCACTCAGCATGAGATCTAGTATACAGCTGCTCGGCGAGGCGACATAGAAGCAGGCTGCTTTACAGATATCCTTTGTGGAAATAGATGGAGCTTCCTTACTTCAGTCTCTTACAGTATCTCCCCCAATTCTTCAGCATTTCATGGAGGCGCAGCGTGGGACACTGATAGAGAGACACAACGTGCTCAGATATCCACAAGATAGGCTCTTGATGGATTTCATGAAGGTGGGGAGCACTTCATCCTCTTCATAGGATGTACTATGGTACCAATGTCACTTTAGGAGAATTTTTTGCGGGAGTTCCACACATCTCTTCTAGCGGTACATCCAGGAGTGCTGAAGATGTACCCGGATCTTTGACGACAACAATGGTGGTCGGGAATGAATAAACACATGTAGTGTTTGTCTCTCGATGCCTCACTTTTCAGCAAGTGAAGTCAGAGCATCAGGTACCCATAGGCTTTGTTCAGCCTTTAGAGGACCCAGAGTAGAAGTGGGATGGGATATCCATGGACTTTGTGATGGGTCTTATACATAAATCCAGGGGACATGACTAAATTTGGGTGATCATTGACCGACTCACCAAGTCTTCCCACTTCATACCGATCGTAGAGAAGGGTTTAGTAGAGAGCATGGGACGCCTCTATGTGAAAGAGAACATGCGGCTACAACAAGTACCTTCGATGATTGTCTCCGATCATGATGCTCTCTTTACATCACAGCTATGGAAGGGGTTGTAGGAAGCTTTCAGGAAGCAATTTCATTTGAGCACTGCCTTCCATCCTCAGAAGGATGGTCAGATTGAGTGGACCATCCAAACCCTCAAGTACATGTTTAGTGCTGGTGTCCTAAAATTTGGTCACAGCTAGGAGGATCACTTTCCTTTGGTGGAGTTTGCGTAAAACAATAGCTATCACTCCACCATTAGGATGGCACCTTTCGAGGCATTGTACAAATGACATTATAGATCACCTTTGTGCTAGACTGACATAGGGGAGTCAGGACAAGTGGGACTAGAGATGGTGCGGGCAACCACAGAGAAGGTGCAGATCATCCAGGAGTGGATGAAGACTGCACAAAGCAGAAAAAAGTCATATGCTGACAGGAGACAGATACCTCTGGAGTTTGAGGATCACGACCACATCTTTCTACGGGTCTCACCTCGATGATGTCTATGGAGATTTGGCTGAGGCGGAAAGTTATATTTGAGATTCATCGGACCTTTTCAGGTCCTCAACGGAGTTGGCGAGGTGGATTAATTCTTAGCTCATCCACCTCAGCTTCATCTGGTGCACGACATCTTCCATGTATCCTAGTTGATGAGATATGTGCATGACCCTTCCCACATCATCGACCATTGAGATGTGGACGTTGATGATGAGGTGACTTTTGCGGAGGTTCCTGTAGAGATTTAGGTTCGATAGGAGCAGGTCCTTTGTGGACGGTCGATACCTCTGGTGCGCATTCGCTGGCATCACGGGAACCTCAAGGATAAGACATGGGAGCTGGAGGCTCAGATTCATACATAGTACCCCCACTTGTTTCCTTATTATGAGTTGTGGCTTACGTGGATATAGAGTCCTGAGGTGGGAGAATGTAAAGACCCATAATTTCCATGTTATTTTTCTTTAATAAATAGGAATTTTAGAAGTCTGCAAAACTTGATGGCGGGTGATTCTGAGGCCCGTAGTGCCCAAAATAAATTTCTGAAGATTTTTTGTGTATGTTCAGTAAAAGTACAAGAGGGTTTTTATATCATTTGAAATGGTGATCAGAATTAAAATCTGAGGCACCGTTGAACTCGTAGCATCGATATTCCCTTAATAAGACTTTCACATGGAGGACAGTTGGTTGAGGGTGGAAGATATTTTTTTGGGTTTTTCGTGGGAATAAAAAAAAAATCAGGTTTTATTTTATTTTTATCTGTTATAACCACCCAAGTGGAAGTTGGAGGTGGGGACCACCACACCTTAGCCTCCCATGAGAGGTTATGGTGGTGGGGCCCACCATAACCTAATCTACCATAAGAGGTTATGGTGTTAGGATCACCTGGCAGTAAAGCCCCATAATTAAATGAAGGAAACCACTCAACTCTCTCATAAATGAGGGTGAGTCTCTTGACCTCCTCTACCAAATTAATGGTTCCACCACCTCTCTTCTTAAGTGTTCCAACTCCCCTAAATTAATTATTCAAAATCATCCTCATCAATTAATTGAGCCAACACTTTCAATTATTTTATCAACCCATTTGAATTCTTATGATAAAGACTTAATAGATTTTATAATCAATTATTCTTGGCTACCCTTTTCTTTTGATGGAAAAGGAGGAAGGAGTTTTTGAGAGAAAAGATCTCTCCAACAAAAAATGACGAATGTGTTCTTTCAATGAAGAACACTGACAACGAGTGTCTTCGACTTACTCCTTGATGAAGTAACCAATGTGGGACATCTTCGACGACCAATCCTTCCACCTCATCATCATCAACGAACTAACACACGAGCTTAGGATTGGAAGTGTATGGTGGACGCGTCAAATGACGACACCTATATCTCCTTCCCCGTAACTCCGTTGATGAACAATGAACAAGGTAGGGGTTTTAATTAAGTATGATTTTTTATTCCCTTGATTTGATCCATCTAACAACAAAGAACAGAGATCAACCTATTATCACATTGATCCACATATGTTTTCCTTGTGGGATGGGAATATTTTGTTGTGGGATGTTGTAGGGGTTTAATTATGTTTGATTATCACTTCACATGTACACCCCTTCATTTCTTTTGTGGGTTGGGAAGAATACTTTTGGGAGGGTTTGATGTGCTATATTTTTGTGAACCACCTGCTACCTCTCTAACACAGATGGTGCAGGCCAAGAAACTTTAGCTCAACCTCTCCCCAAACAATTGTGTTTTTGTTGTAATATTTGCAATGGAGGAAGATGACAACTAGAGGCCGACTAAAAGACCAGAGTGGCAGTGTACATCCGTGCCACTTGGAGAACAAGGAGCCACAACTTGTGTCGCAGCGACAAATCATAGACGAATTTCCATCTGGCCAGCCATAACGGCACCCCACTGCATCTTGGCCCTCATGCCAAAAGAGGGACTTACTCAAGGAGAACCGAATTAGATCCACGTAGAAACCCCTAACATTTTCCTCCAAATCGAGCTAAATATTTTCCCAAACCTCTGAAACTAGAACATCTATGTGAGCCTCAAGTGGGAGGAAGGACGAGGGAAATTTTTTGAAATACAGAGTGGACCGGGACATAAAACCCAACATTAAGTGGTTGCATGAATTACCCGCACGGTTTGGAAAACCATTCACCAACCATACAGTTGTTGCTATCTCACCCATGGACATCCCATTGTTTGCACACATAGTCTGACAAACATTACGCTTTATATGGGGAGTGCACTACCAAGGCTAATAACATACAAGACCGTGTACCTAGAACTAAATGGCTAATAACTGACATACTAGGCATCTGATTGACGTGCCGTCTATGGAGTTGAGACACCTATGATGTGGAAGACCTTTGTGATACATTTTGGTGGGATTTTATGATAGTTGGAGTATCGACTAGTAGCGTGTGGAGTGGGTCCTTCCAGTGATGAGTGAGAAGAGTGTGGAGACCTAGTAGTTGCCTAAGACCTAACGACCACTGACCGATTGACTTCGAGTGACTTGACTTGACCAATGGGGAGCACCTGGTTGTGGTGGCAGACCCACATCGGAGGAGCACATGGTTGTGGCGGTAGACCCATGGTACTCGACAGGAGGATTACCTATGTCGTCTATTAGGGGGGAGTGCCTAGTTGTGGCTGCATACCCACAGTGGGGAGCACCTTGATGAGGCAACAGACTCATGGTACTCGATAGGAGGAGCACCTCAGTAGTCCAAGGTTTGTGGTATGTGACTTGGTGTCGTAGTAGGCCTACTTTTCTCGATAGCGGAGGAGTTATCCAGAAGTTATAGTTTCGATAATGGGATTAAAAATCCCGGTTGAGCTGAGTTAGTAACTTTTTTGTTTACCTGATGATTTAGATGGATTACTTGATATCTTATGGATATGTATAGGAAAATACCTAAGTATGTTTATCTGTTGATTTCAAACTTTTTTGTTTATCCTTGTTGGATTTTGGGAGATCATGAGGGTCTTGGGGTCACTACTGGGTATTGGTTTACTCAAACCAGCACGGGCTATGCCCGCATCTTGTTGTGTTGGATGCAGATGACAGACAACGCTGATTGAGGCTGAGAGTACCAGGAATGGTCGGTAGCCATAGGTGGACCTTAAGACGAGTCATTACATAGAGGAGACTGACATACATGGAGTGCTGAGGAGGCTATCTGTACCTACACTTCAGGTAGGAACCTCGGAGGACGACCCATCGTTAGTTTTTCTTTTCTTCAGTTCTACACGTACCTTTTAGTTTCTTGTACATTATATTTAGGCTTGTTTTTTCAGTCCCTTTTACTATCAACACTATTTTGTTATACAATTTTAATTAGTGTTTCGTATCTAGTTGTGTGATATGTTGTTTTTGTTTATAGTTTATAAAGGCAATGCCTTCAGAGTTATATGGAATTACGTCTTTGATGCTAGTTGCAAGCCCATAGCCAATGGAAGGCAGTCTTAGGGTAGTTACGGCACGGGCCCCAGGGGACGGGCCGTGACACACATTCTTTGAAATCATAAAGTTGGGTGAGACAAAAATATCTCAAGTACTCTTAGTTTTATTAATGAAAATGATATGGGTAGATCTTAAAAAAAGGGATGAATATTTGGAAATTATTTAAAAGTGGGGGTTGAAGTTTTTATAAATTTAATAGAGGGGAATATAAAATAAAAAATGAATATAAAATTAATTAATCAAATAGGATTTAAAATAACAATTTTCAATAAGAAATGGAATTATATTGTTTACCTTTTGGGTAAACATTACTCTTTATGTCACCACACACAATGTTTTTTCATGATATTGTGATCGTTATATTATTTTTACATTACATTTAACCATATATATATATATATTTAATAATAATAAAATATAGCCTTAATATAATTTTAAATAACTAATTTAAAATAGGGAACATATTTTATGAAATAATATTATTGATATATGAAAATAAATTTTTAAATAATCGAATAATATCTCCAATAATGATCTATCTATTTCATAAATCATTTCCTAACCACATAAAATATTTTTCTAGGATAAATATATTTATTTACATATTTTCGATAATAAATATAACATATCTCAAATAATTTATTTAACTAAAAATGAAAATATTGTTTTTATATATTATTATGTGTTTCAATATTTTACTATTCAACAAAAAATGAAACTATTTTAGAAAACTACCAAAAATCTACTCTTGATTAATAATGATGTAATTTATTTATATTTTTAATTAATTTTATCAAAACAGTTTTACAATGTAGATGAATTAAATATTTAATTTCAATTTTAAATATAAATATTTAATTATCTAATATTAAAAAATTATCAAAATAATATATTTTTCATCAGATTAATTAATACAATATATTTTTTTATTTAAAATATTTCTGATATTTTGGTGTTCATGTATGGGTATTTATTCAATTATATAGTTGTTAAAATAGTTACCCAAAATAATCACATGATTTTTCTAATGACTAGGTTTATATTCTAATGACAATATTTCATTGGCCATATTTCCTTTCAATAAAATATATGGCCCTTAAATCCTACACATTTTAGTTAATTAATCATATTTCAAGGTTCTCTAAATTCCATTTTTAAAATTAGTACTGTTCTTATAATCATTTATTTTTTACTATAATGATGTTCGTAGTTGTGGTATTGATAAGATTCTATGACCTTATCAATCTCTAAACTCTAGCCATGTTATTTACTTGTGTTTATATTCCCACTGTACTTGTATAATTATAAGGTAATATATTTTTCTGTTTTATATAAATTTCTATATTAATGGGATATAAAAAAATTAATTTTTTTATATAATTCTTGCATATTATTTTTCCCACATATTATTATTCCTAAATAAAACACATCTAGGTGTGACACACATATGTGTTATAAGGGAAAAGTTCAAATTAAAAAACAGAGATTATTACAACTGAAATGTTATGGTAATTTTTACATTATACAAATGATTTCATTTAATAATAGTGTTAGTTTAATATTTCTATTAGCTAATTCATTTCAATTATTCTAGTACTGTAGAAATGTTATTTTCTAGATATTAAGGCAAGATTGGATGTATATTTTTGGTTTTGATTGTTTATTAATTAAAATATACATGATATCAACCTTCTCAGGGATTTTAATTCACTAATTTATATTTATATTGATAATGAGATGCTGGAATTTATTAATGGTTTGTATATTTGACATGAAATTGAGAATTAAGTCAAGAATAATTAATATAATGAACTATTATGAATTAATTGATTATATTATGAAATATATGCTTCTATAAATTTGTGATTAATAAATGGATCAAGTTTATTCTTAAAATAATTTTAAGTATTCAACTCCTATTTTGAAAATTATATTATCCATGTTGTAATACATCATAGTTAATTTAATTAATAGATATTAAGAGTTATAAAAAAATTTATATGTTTAAAATATTTTTTAAGTAAATAATATATTAAGGGGCATTAAAGGAGTTTTAGATGGAAAAAATATACATGCTTGTGTTGAAAATAGTTCATGTATCGTGAAACTTTTGTTTAATGATTTTCATTCATAAGGATATTTTAACAATTTTATTCCATCTTTAAAGTGTATAAAATATACTTTACATAGGAAAATTGTTAATCTGTTCTTTAATATATTAAATAATATATTAATTGATGTGGATTTTATAATATCATATACCTAAATGTTTGTTAATTTCATTACATAACGAAAATATTTCATTAAAACATTTCCAAGACCATTTAGGTTTAGAGTTATAGTGATTAATAAACAAAATAACTAAAAAATTATGAAATTTGTATTTAATGGTAATATTTTCCACTATATGATAAATTACTAAAAAAAATTGTCTTTAATATCACAAAAAGAATATATAATGAAGGAATCTAATCTTACATATCATGTGTAATATGTTTCTAATAACCTAGGAAAATTGAAACAAAGGAACAAGTGAGGTAAAATGCTCAATAAGGGTAAATACAATAGATAATAATGAAAGATCATAAGTGGGTATAAGATATACATAAGCATATTAGAAAATAAGTAATGAACATAAACATAAAATATAGAAAACATACACTATAAATAAGATTATAATAATAATAGAAACATGATGCAAAGAGATGATATCTTAAGATCTTGGAATCAAGGAATATAAAACACCAACATAAGACAAGAAATTATAAGCATATAATCAAGGATCACTTTTATGTTTATCAGAGGAAAATGCACATATGGACTGAGTTCAATCTCTATTCCCAAAAAAAGTGTGTAAATATTCTTATAGTGGATTGGGTTTACTCCAAAATCAAATGCAAAATTTATAATGATATATAATTCATTACCCAATAAATTAATGGGATATATGATTTAGGGACAACTCATTACATAAAATAGTGTTATTAGGTTATCCACCCTTATATCTTAAATGGTATATCATGATATGAAAACTTTACCCAATTCATTATAGGTTTATATAATTAATATACCAACCATTACATAATCATCATATGTACATGCATATTTGTTTTACATGAGAGAAAAAGCATACATAAAGTATAACCAGGATAAAACCCATGTGAAAGGAGTGACTTATATAATGATGTATCAAAGGATAGATGAAGAATATATTATAATGATTAACAATGATTTATAAGTTAAATAATTTTTGAAATATAATATTCTAATAATGAAATATAAGACTTGAACATGGATTTCCAATGTTAAAAAATTCAATTTAATGATCAAGGATAAGTTAAAATGAAATTTATTGGTGACACTTTACAAAATGAGAATATTATAATTTATAAAATGAAATAGATTATCATTTCCATGTATACCATTATTTTTTAGGGATTTTTTTCCATAAATAATAAGATTATTCAAAAGATATTCCTGGTGAATTTTTTTATGTATGTGACACTTATTAAGAAATAAGATATCATTAGGTTCCCCTATTAATGTTTAAAAACATTATTGAAATAAGAAAACATAAAATAGATGATAAAAAATTATTTTTAAAATATGATATTTTAAATTTTATGTTCTCATAAGAAAACACATAATTGTGTTTTCAGATTAAAAGGAGAAAATTTAAAATAAGTGAAATTATTGATCAATGACTTCCCATTATTGATTATTTTTTACTAGTTTCATTATAATTGTATTATTCATTATTATTTTCCAAAATTTTATCATTAATAATCCATTAGAAGTAATTTAATTTATGGTTTTTACTTATTAATTTTTTTTATTTAATTCCATGGGAGTTTTAGAATGATCTTTGAAGGTGAAATCCTTGAAGAGAAAGCTTCAATGAATTATAATAAATGAATAGTGGTATGTTAAATAATGTATTTCATATTAATGTTACAATTATAGAAAAAAATAAAGCAAATTTTTTTTATATCATATATTATTAGTATTCATGTTCTCATAGTCATCTATGTCATTATTTTTTTTGTATTTTTTAAGTGTGTATTCAAACCGACCCAAACAACAACATAAAATAATTTAATAGATAGTTATGAAATGGTTATTATATAATATCCATATAACAAAATCATAATGATATTATTTATTATTTATATATGTGATATTTTAAAATTTTAATTAATTTTAATGAGAATATAATTAATATAAATCTATGTAAAAGGATAAAATATTTTATTTCCTCGTAGCGTGCTTGTTTTTAGGAAGTTAATTTTATAAAAATTATTTGTAATTCATATAACTAATAATTTATTAAATTTTAATTATAATAATTTCATTACTTAAATTAAAAATATTATTTATTTAACCCCATCCCTGAATTGTTGTAATGAAAATTAGAAAACATCATTACAAAGAGGCGGAAATCCATAAATATGCATGGGTGATGGTTATCATTTTCCTTATAATGAGAGAGATGAGTAACAGGTTTTATTGTATTAGAATATTAAATAATTCATATTTATTTTAAAAATAAAATAACTTAATTTTCAATGACCAATTAATTTAGGTTGTGAATGAAAATGAACACACTAAATCCTAGATGTGGTAGTCTATACATACGCATGATTCAAATTTCTATTTTCATTAATAGAAAATGGAAAGGTTATTAATGAATGAACTGTCGTTATAAGACAATTAAAATATAATAATTATACTGATGTTATTATTTTTATACGGTGTGATGGAATTTTATGAAGAATAAGTGCATAGAAAGAAATAGAAATGATGAAGGAGCGGTTCATGGTTTATATATCACTTCTTGTATTATCACATTTTAAAGGGTTTAATACCATGTGTTGTTGTCTTTTGATAATCCCATATAATCAGGAGAGTGTGTATTAATAGGGATGATATTTTTTGGGTATATTTTGGTCCAAAAAAGTAGAGTTTGGGTGTGTAGTGAATTTAGGAGAGGAGTTCACCTTTTATATGTGAAAAATTAATACAATTTTGTACATACCCAAAATTTTATATAATAATAACTCTATCTCCAAGAAAGTGGCTCTCAAATTAAGAAATAATAGATACGGTAAGACATAATGTCATTATTGGACTTGACTACCCATTAACACATATTTTTATATATTTTCATAACTCAACATCATTGTCTTTTTACTTTTACCATGTTACCTTTTACTGTGGTAACTAGTTATTACCTAATGTGACATATTGTTTAAACATAGAAATAATTTTTTTTATTACATAATTTTAACTAATTATTAATTTTTTTAAAACCACTTAATTTTTTTAATTTCTAATTTTTTTAAAATTAATTTTAAAATAATAAATGAAAAATGGATTAATTATTTTTAGAAATCTCTTAATTTTGTTATAAAATGTAAAATATGGGTTTACAAATTAAAACTAATAGTTCTATAATTATAAATTCACATATAAAATAAGGAAAATTCTTATAGAAAATAGCTACATTAATTTCTTATTCATACTTATATATTAGTAATATCCTAAAAGACATGTTAATTATAAAAACCGTATTTTCACTATTCACCTAGAAATCAACCCATTTATAAAAAAATATGTATCTTAACAAAATTATGAATTATTCAATACAAAAAATAATTTTATTTTCTAAATTTAAATTTCTATAATTTTTTATTTTAAATTTTAAATAAATTTATTAAATAAATTGATAAATAGTTTTTTATAAAAGTAACTACTATAATACTAGTTGTTATTATAATTAATTTCTTTAAAATACTAACATACATATTATTATTGAATAAATATTATATTTTATTAAAAACATAATTCAATAATAATATAAATAGTTTTAATTATTAAAAAACATAACACATAAAATACATATTTTAAATCATAATAATGAATTAAGAATATTTTTATAAAATAATATAAATATATATATTAATGGTGGAAACATATCATGGTTTCATTTTAGATCGATGTTTCATATATATAATTTTATATAAATAAATTAATTAGCTTAAAACATATATTTAAATATCTGGATGTTACATTCTTCCCTCTTAAATAAGTTGTGTCTTCTCATTTTTGAAACTCATAAGATTGGCGTAATGTTAATAGGTATATCCCAATTAACAATACAATTTTAGTTGATAGTGTATTAACTTTATATTTAATGCGATATTTCCCTATATAAAATGTTATATAATCCTTTTCTATATAGAGATAGTATATTCCTAATAGAATCCATATATGTAAAGAAGTGATAAATCCACATGATGTAAGTTATAAGAACCATGAATAATTTCCTTATAATATGGATATAAAAATTATACAACAACGAATTTTTATTTATAATTCATTATCTAGTAGGTAAAGAAATTCAAAACATAATATATCTATAAAAAATCTAAGTGAAATTTATCTTTTTTTACTTCAATAAAAGATATTGCATAGGCATTTCCATGTACCTAGGGTTATAATTGATTTTGGTGTCTATTTTACTAATTATACCTTCATTTTTGGGATTTATTTGATTAATGAATAATTTACATTTAGTATAAGAATTATTTATTTATCATATATAATTTTATCAAACTTTTGAGTTTTATGGCCTTCATCTACACTATTGTGACATCTACCTGTAACTTTAAGGAAATATTCCTCCTGCTTATTTATATATTTTCCACATTTATGGAATTGAATCTTCATTCCATCATTATCATTTTAATATAATCTTCAATGAGACTATATATTTCCCTTATTTCATTGTTTTTTGAGTTCCACTATGCATACATAGTTAATCATATATAATGATAACCAGTTTTACATAATCAAAGGGTTTGTCAGTCCAGTTCTAATTCTAATTGGGTTTTCATTGAGGTAATATTTAGATTTTATCCCACGCCCATATTTTCTACTAGTTCTAAACATTATTAAAACGAAAATGGGTAAAAATGATTGATGGAAAATTAAAAATATAATATTATTATCATAAATATATATAGGAATATTTAACCACAAGATGTACCACTTTATGAAACCATCACATTAACAAAAATTTATTTTATCTCAATCTATATCAGGATTATTTCCGCTTATAACATTATTTATTCACACTAGGTTAACTTATATTGAGTTTTTTTATACATATGAAGTAAATAATGTTAAATAAAATGTTATTAAATCCTTAATATAGGTTGGTAAAGAAATATTATTAACTAAAACAATATCTTAGGGAGTTTTAGACAAGGTGTAATGTTAGGAATGTTTATTATGTACCTAGTGATAATTGAGTTAATACCCAATCCACCATTTTCAATATTATAACCACTAGGTAAATATATGTTTGAGAATGAATCCACTTGTAATATCTATAAAGGAATGTCATTTATAGGAAAAAAAAGAGTTATAACTAATGGTCTTTTATATAAAACACCATAATATTCAATATTTCTTTATATAACATAACATTTCATATATTCCATTTAAATTATGATAAATCGTCAATTATCGACCCTTAAATTATTCTCAAATAATATCCTAACCCCAAAAGATATATAAACCATTCTCTAATACTAAATATGATATCATAAACCTATCCATCCATAAATGACATGAATTAATGAATATATTTCATTACATACATTATAAATAAATTCTAGGTTTATAGTTCAAGACTATTAATGAAAAACAATAAAAATACCCATGTTATTTGTATCAAAATAGTACTTTTCCCATTGGATGAGAAACTACTTCATCCAAATATAGTCTTCAACATCTCCCATAAATTCTTCTTATAATCTATCCATTTTAAAATATCATGTTTAATACTTTTCTTCATAACCTTGGAAATTAGAAACATTAGAAAATGTGACCTCAAACAGTTAATAGGGGTAAAACTAAATGATAACAATCCAATATCATAAGGGAGAATAAGATACACATATGTGTATGATAATGTATGTATGGAACATGAACATAAAATATATAATTCCAAACCAATAAAGAGGTTGATCATAAAGATAAAACCCTATCAAAAGTAAATAAAATTATATGATCATTAAATCATTGAATATGTTGAAACAACACAATACATGACATAATAAGAATATATTCAATGATTTCTACAAATACTATCACAATTTATAAAGTTCTAGGGTGGATTGGTTTTAATTCTGATTCACATAATCATAGTGTACAAATTATTATAATTAATTGTTGTCACTCCCAAATCCCATACATTACATCACATTACATATAATTATTTACCCAAAACATTATAGCGCTATATAATTAAGTTTCCACCCATCACATAATATAGTGTTCTAACTCTAATTGACCATGTAACACACATGGTATATAAGGAGATGAAAATGTTTCCCAACTAATTGTATGGATATAATTCCCATCAAAAAATAATTATATACACATGAATATGTGTTCCACATGAGGAAAGAAAACCATAAATATTGTTTAAGAATGATAAAACCCATGAGAAAGAAGTGGGAATCATAATCCTAACTCAAACCATAATCAAATATTATATTACAAGGATTCCCAAGATAAGAATGAATTAAATAATTTGGAATCTTTATATTTCAATAAAGAATAATATACCCTAAACATTGAGTTCTAATATAAGAAGAAACATGATAATGATCAAGGAAATGTAAAAAATGTCTAATTAGGGGACACGTTCCCAAATGATAGATGTATATTTTAAGGAAGGATATTGCATATAATTTCAATTTAGAAAAAATTGTTCTATTATGGTTTTCTTATTTAAAAAATGGGTTTTAATAATATTTTCATACTAAAAATGATTTTACAATGGTGACACATTTCATGATATAAGAAAACACAATTTTCCATTTTTATGTTTTAAAAACACCTTTTTTTAAATCCAAATCATAAAAATGATGAAATATCATTATTTTGAAAATAAGAGAAGGGAATATGAATTTCACTTGAGATAACATATAATTATATATTCAAATGAAATGGAAATGTTTCCTGGAATGGAAATTATGGATAATGAGTGGAAATAATTGTTTATGAGGATATACATTATTCTTATAGTGGCTCCTTTTTCAAGAAGGATAAAAACCATTAAATAAAGAATATTTCAAAAAACATTATCTCCCTTGATATTAATAGGGTCCACCATATTAAGAGAAATAAAAACCAAAAGGATAATAATTATAACTAAATATAGAAGATTGAGTTATGAAAAATAATTATATTTTAATGAAGATATCAATCATAGACCACTGAAAAGAAGAGAATGAATGGATATAAAAATTCAAATTTAAAAAAACCATTTCTTGAAATATTATTCAAATAAATATTTAAACCATAAAAGGTAATATTGGTGAATAATATTAAATCATTCTCTAATTAATGATAATTTAGAAAAAAACATTATAACTGGCCTAACACATAGGTATAAGGAAATTGGATGAAAAGAACATGATATAGATGAATATATAAATATAAATATAAATATATAATTATGAAAAAATAATATATAAAATATTCATGTGATAATTAAAAAATAAGAATCATACAAAATGATTAATGTTCATAAAATTAATCATGTACTAGAGAATCTCAATTAAGACCAAGAAAAAACCATACATTTTATTTAGATTTCTAGGAACGAGCTCTCACATCCATTATGAAAAATTTAAAAATATTAGTTAATTTCTCCATAATAGTAATAATTACTATAATATTTATATCTCTAAGTTATATATTTTTATCTACAAGTATTTGAGATAGTTTCTAACCATTTTCAATATTGGGTTTGAGGAATCTTGATCATTTTGAAATGCTTTCATAATAGTGGTGTCATTATTTATTATATCACGAAAAATAATCATTATAATAATATTAAAGGTTATATAAAATATGATTTATACTTATTTATGTTGTTATAATTTAATTACATAGGGGGTTCATATACTATACATGATGGTAAAACTGGTGATAAGTATGTTTCTGTGATTTTTACGAAAGGTAACAATAGAATCTCAAATAATGAGATTAATATCAATTTTACAATTAAAGAACAAAACTAAATTTATCATTTAATCATTTATATAATATATTATCATTATTAAAGTTATCATATCCATCCATTACATTATTTGATTGTGGTTAAATTGAACGAGACATGAACATACAATATCTTAGTAGACATTTATAAAGTGGTGAAGTTGCAATATCACTATAATAGAAGAACAATGATTCTAAATAGTATTAATAAGTCTGATATATAAAAATTAAAAATAATTATTTAATGAATATAATTTATATAAATTCAATATATTGAATAAAAAGGTCGGTTTGTTCTTCATGTACTAGTTTTAAGAGTTTTAATTTCAGAACAATTGTTTATTATCTTTATCATTAATAGGTTATTGAATGATTGTTAACACAAAATTAATCAGTAAATAAACAACATATTTATACTATAATATTATTTACACATCTATACAAGAAGTACATAATTTAAAAATTAAATACAATGTTAAATGAGGGAAATACTATACACATACACGTGGAAGTGGATTTTAATATTCCATTGACCAAGACAGAGTTTTAACATGATTTAACATTTGAGAATTTTAAATAATTAATATTTATCTTTTTATATATTAACATAAATCTTATAAACATCCATATTAGGTTGTGAAGTAAAACAAACAGGTTAAATCATGGAGGCAGTAGTCTGCATGTACCAATAATTCACATATTCGTTTTTATTAATTGAAAAGGGAAATGTTGTAATCATGGTATCATAATTATAACAATATAATAGTATAATAATTATAATTATGATATAATTTCAGATTTATTTAATGTAATTTAATGATGAAAAATGGATATAATTAATTAGAAATGAGGAAGGAGCAGTTATAATTTTATACCTCACTTATTTGATTATGACATTTGTAAAGGGGTTATTACCTTGGGGGATGGTATTTTGAGAATAAAAAAACTGTTAGTGGTGGATATTAATGTGGAGTATAGTTTTCGATAGATTTTATACTTATCCATGTGGGTTTTAGTGTATGTAGATGTGATGTGAGGAGTTACCCTTTTAGAAGTGAAAATGGATTGCACTTTTATAGATACCAATAAATATTCAATACTAGGAAGTCACTATCAAGAAAAGAGAATCAATAATTAAGAGATAATAGTTATGGTAGAATATAAATTAAACATATGTGTCAAACACCCATTCCTATATAATTTTTAAATATTTTTTCAACTCATGATAATTATATTTGTTTTTCACATTTACCATTTTAGCATTTACCATGTTAGTTTGTTTTTACCAAAGGTAAGTAAACATTTAGGACAAAAAAATAATGATAATTACATAATAAATAACTAGTGATTAAAAAATTTGAAAATTTTTTATTTTTTTAATATATAAATGTGATAGAAAATAATTTTAAAATACTAAATGTATAATGTATTGAAAATAATGTTTTTTTGAAAATTAAACTTATGTAAAAAAATGTAAAATATGGGTTAGTCAATTTAAAAAAATTAAAATTATATAATAAATTATAAAATATATATTTTGTCTTATAAAAATATATTTCATGATTTTTAAATTCATACATATATGCTAATAATGTAATAACAATTATATTATTTAAAAAATGGTACCTTACTCAATTTACCTAAAAATAAATATTTTAAGAAAACCCCAAAAACTGAGCATAATCGAATATTTATATTATCAATCCAAATTTGAATATTATTTCTTAAATTTTAATTCTTAAAATTTTATGTTCTTCCATATAAACTAAAAAATAAAATATATTGAGATAGTATTTTATTGGGAAATACAATTTCAAAATACAATTTCTTCAAATTCATAATTTATATAAAATGGTAATAAAGATATAATTAATCAATAAGTATTATTTTTAATAAATTAATAATATAAAAATAATCTAATTAGTTTTATTTAATCAAATTAAAATATATAAAAATATATATTCTTAAACAAAATAATGAATTTATTAAATTTGTATAAAATAAATTTAATATATATATATATTAATATATTTTATAATTAGGCACCTTTTATTATTAAATAAGAATTTAATTACTATGTTTTAGATATCTCAAAATATCATGGATCATTTTAGTCTACTGTTGTGTATAGAGCAACCTATCGAACCTATTTTACTTTATTAGGGGAATACATGTATTAAATTCTCGACATGTTACAGATTTCAATAATAAGTATTGAAATGAAATATAAATTATATCGAATGATCTTCGGGATTATTAAGAGGTTTTTAATATGTGTTATGTGTGAATGAAATATAAAAGGTATATGGGACAATGAGAATGTGTTTAGGTTAATACTTCTGAAGGATAGAGAGTTACATGGATAAAATATGGTGACTGAATCTATGCATTTGAATTATTTTTTACACTAAAAAATATATAATTTTATAATGTAATATTTTCATTTTTTTTAATATTTATTGGAATACCACACAAGTGGTTGAGGTACAAGTCGATCATTATGCTGTATAGTGATGATGTGTTTCATGATTTTAGAAATTCCCTGATTTGAACACTATTAATGTGAGATATTCCATGATTCTCTCTGTGATATGATTTGAAGGATTCAATGATAATATTTTACATGATTTTGGGTATTTCATGATTTTTTCTATAGTAATGAGCCATTATTTTGGATATAAAACAAATTTAACTAGAGGAGAGATATGACATGTGTTTGTAAGGTCATGAGTTTTACATTAATATCCGTTGTGATATGTATATGTAAGTAACCTATTCAGAAAAATATATTAATCATCTAACAATATTCAATGAAGAAGGTATATTAATTTTTCAAGGTGTCTTGGTAAGAAGATGGAAATTTTTCAGTGTGTTACTTATCAATGTTAATTCATGGAATGACATTTGATAGTAAACTTGTGTGAATTTTAGGTTCTATGTGAGGTTTCTAGTACTTCTTGGTATTGTTCTAAAATGAATTTATTATATTATGTACATTTATATCACTTAAAATACATATTTCACTAGTGTACATAGAGAAAATGGATAAGAGATTGTGTATCTTGGTAGTAGTGATAAGAACATTTATAGTAGTATTTTGAGGTGTTTGGAGAAGATATCACGGGAATATATTTTTACACTTATACTAGTTATATATTTTTTATTAATTTGAGATATTTATGTTAATATTATTACACGATATATATTTGGTTTGTATGGTATCAGGGGAAGTATTCAGTTCTATTTCTTAGTTTTAAAAATGTCTTCTGGAATTATTTCTCGTCATAGATATTGATTTTCTATAAATAAGTTTAATTTTTTAATGAACCATTAGAGGGTAAATCACTCACCTTGTGGTATATTTAGAACCTCTATGTTAGTCTCCATCATATGGTGATGTGATTGTTTACTTGAGGGAATGAAGTTTTTTACCTCAGTGACAGGTTCATGCCCGAAGGAAATGATATATATGACACACAATATAACAGAAAAATACATATTTTTTTATAAAAAATATTTAAACATCTAATTATAGAGTGAATAATTTCAATAAAAAATATAAAATGTAATTCATAATGTATATTATGTTATTTTTTAATCATATAAAACATATTTTATATTAAAATATAAAACATCCATAATCATTAATTTAATGACTAATTTATAATAAACTATAATAAAAATGTTATTTTCTAATTTTTTTTAACAAAATATAATCATTGAACATATTATGTGTCATTAAAATCGATTAAAGCAGTTGAAAATTTATATGATATATAAAAAAAATATTACCTATGATGTGTTCTCGAATTTATAATAAAATTATATTAAATAAAAATAAAATCATGTACTATTTAAAAAATAAATAAAATATATTAATAAAACCTAATAAATTATTTTTTGCAATACATAGAAAAAATTCAATAAAAATTCAAAATACACGCTATATCATTAATTATATATGAAAGGTATACTGTTTATTTTTTATTAAACTATTTTGTCACAATAATATATGAAAATAAAAAAAATAACTATTGTTTAAATTTTTTTAAAAAAAATTCATACTGATATAAAAAATATTAAATTTTAAAGAATTAAATATTGAAAACAAATATGTCAAATTATTTTTTAATAAAAGTATATTTTTAATTATTAATGAAAAAATACAATACTAGTGTTATGTCCTTAAATATATATGAAAATTTTGATAAATAATGCACCAAAATATAATATTCAGTAAACAAATAACTAAAAAAATTAAATTAAAATATATATGTATATAGAAAAAATAATAATACTGTTATAAAAAATATTTCATTAAAAATTATTGAATCAAAATAGGGATAAAAAATTTAGTCAATCGTGGAATAAAAAATTTAATTCACCAACATATTTTTTATATTCAACGTATGATTAGTTAGATTATCATAATTCACTTATCATTTCAATTTTCATGTAAGAATGAAATAATAATGAATAAAAAAGTGATTTCTTATTTAGTTGTCCCTAATTTATAGACTACAATTAAATATCAAGGACAATTCACATGTCTATTTACAAAAATCGCAATGATTAACACATTGATTATGTAATCCCACTATCCCTTATATATTTCTGTGCTAACAAATATTGATTTACTATAATAATTAATTTCTCATACATATTATAAATTATTAAACTAGTAAATAATATATATATATATATATTATAAATTCATAACAAGATCAATGTTATAGTGATAATGAAACATGAAATATTATCTTAACATTAGATATAGATCATTTTTACTATTTTAATTTTATACATTAGAAATCATATTAGTTTAGGTTTATAAATCATAATTTGATTTTAGGCATGACGTGTTGCAAAAAAATGATTAAATAAAGAGTTTTATGAGAATTTTTAACTAATTAATTGATGATATTAAAACATAAAAGGTTGGGTATCAAATGATTATTTGTTAAATTCTTGAAATCAATGGTAGATCCTTTATTTATAATTGAATCTCTATAAAAGTATCTCATAGATTCAGTATTTAAGAAATTAATTTCAGTTACATCATAGAAATAATTGATTTTCTCTTTTCATATCCTTTATTCCTTATGTAACTAGCATTCCCCATTGACAAGGGAGGCCCGCCAATAGAGTTTGTTGCCTTCATAGATAAATGGATATATTTTAGTGGAAATAATATATTGGTTTTTTCTTAGTGTTATACATAAATAAAATCAAGTATGAATTTTATAAATTGTAAGATATGTACTTTATTATACTTCTCATATTATTCTTAATCCATTTACCAATAACGGTTGTATTATAGAATGTTCTTAAACTACTTGAGGGAAACATTATTTAATTATAACACATCAAAGGTATGAAGTCCATATTTAATAATGTGTTGAAATAAAATAAAATATTCAATCTTATAAAAATTTACAAAGAACATCATGATGTGAAGAGTGATATAGGGATCTCATTTCCTATTCAAAACACAGTCTAGAATTTTTTGGGTGAGAAATATTCATGAAAGTAATATTTTATGTTTTTGTAATATCATAAAAAATCATTATGATATAACATTTACTATGTATTGAATCATAAAGAATTAACAATTTCACTAACATAGATACTTATAATTCTAGCATGTTTTCCAATTACAATTGAAACATCAAATGGGTTTTAGATATAGATAATGATTCCCATAGAAAATTATATTGAAATTTTTTATATTGACGGTAGGTTTTAATGATGTAATAATATATTGATATAATATATTACTATATCTTATAAAATTCCATGAATGTAATACTATATATGTTATTATTTATAAATAAATTATTTTAAAACACTCTCTATCATATCTCTAGATGGTTTACACTAAATCTAGGTTAATTTATTCCAAATCAAATGTTTTCTCAATTGAAAATAACAATCGACTACAGTTGTTATATCCTATGATGAATATATGAACTATTAGTTTATTTTTATAATATTCTTGAATATAAATTATTATATTATTTATATAAGTGTATTTTACTTTAACAGATTTAAATTAATTATTTTAGTTTTCATCTCATTCTTATAAGAATTATATGATAATTTTGACATAAGAATTTTTTTTATTAACAAATAGTATGATTTTTTTTAAAAAAACTAGTTAATAAAGGATGATTATTATTTATAAACACCTGGTACTAGGATTATATTGGAATATATTTCATTTAAAATATTTATTTATAGAAATCGAGACTCTTCATTAGTCTACACTATCCTAGGTAGTATGGTTCCATTATAAATGTGATTTATTGGTTACCAGTCACACTATACATGGTATTACATAATATTTTTTTAATATGATTTTAAAAATTTACATAAATTGGACTCATGTACCTCGTGCTTGTGATGCATTTATATATGTGTGAATATAATTATATTTTCTTTTAGGTTTTAAATTAAAATCAATTTATGTATAAGGTTTTATCTATTCGATATGGATAATAGGGTTAGGTGACATTACCTTTTTGGATGAAAACTAGGCAGGCCATTCACTTTTCATTCCCAGGTTATTTAATCATTGTATGAGTTTATATTTGGTAGTGGAATATCTGAGGTTTATCAATAATGTTTATGATGATGTTAAAAACTCTATATTTTGCAACATTGATGTTCTTGATGGGCCTAGCCCTTGGGTTTTCAACATATCTAGATTAGGGTGATTTCTTCACATTTCTATTTTATATTGAAATTCACTATAAACATGTAATATGACCTAGGGATGAAACACTTTTAATTAAATACTTCATTTGTAAACAAATATTCTAGGTGTGTAAAGTTTTTTATGGATTTATCCCCACTATAAACATGATTTAATGTAAATAAATCCATAGTACATCCAAATGATTCCTAATTCACTAATTCTAAAAATATACTAAAGATCAACTATTTCTAGAAGGGGAGTTGTAATGTTATATATGTAATTTACACTAAATCCACATGGGTGTTTAAATTTATCTTGGTTTAATCAATTAGTTACTGTTTATTTTGTTTTTTAATTTTTGTGTTCTCTGTAATTAAGGTGGCACTCATTATGTGTCTTTTTCGGAAAGTGATGGGTTATTCTGGAGGTGTGTAATAAGGTCAAGCACCACGTCACTTATAATGAACCAAAATATTAATACATAGATATTTATTCATTATAGATAAATATTAATTAAATAACATAATTATCAATACTATAATAAAATAGTTTTAGTATCTTTAAAGACCTGGAAACATAAACAACTTCTTCATAACTGAGATATGACATCTCCACCAATGTTCTTCATAACATTCACCCTTCCTTGACATATGATACCAAATACCTTTTATTATATCCTAGGGAAAGGAAGTGTAAAATAGGCTGAGTTTATATGTTTATTATGGGTAAAAAGAAAGATATCAATGATCACATAATCGTAACATGAGAATAATGGTATGAGAACCTAAGAATAACTTCTGAAAACCATACCCTGCATATCATAGATAATAAAATTGAGTAATTGAATAATTTTTTTTACTTCATATAACATTAATAATATTGAAATCAAAGAATATAACAGTTGATAACATAATATAAGATGAATACATAATGTTTTAGCATACACATAACAATCGGAATTCTTATGTTAAGGATACCCACCATGAAATTCATAGCATGTTAGGCTTGGGATAACTGCTCTTGTACCTACTTTTTGAGTGGTAAAACCTCCCAAGTACCATCTTTTGGTTTATAGATATCCACACTTTTACCATTTTTGGGGCTTTCAGTGACCAATCATGTACCCTATTTTTGGTATTTGGATATCCTCCCATGTACACATTGATATCATAGGAAATCAATAATTACCTAATGCATTGGATGGATATATAATTCAGGGTCTAGACATGAGATACTGAATATCATACCTATGTGTGCCAAATGATTAAAAAAATCCTCATATCATAAAAAATTATATTTTATCAAATTTCATAAATAGTTCATTATACCATAACCCATGGAAGGGAAGAAGATTTTATAACCATTTAATCAACCCATCATAGTATAAACCTTGAAAATGAAATAGGATTCATAAACATTTCATCATCATAATAATAAAACAACTAAATAAATACTAAGGATGGTTTTAGTGGATCAAATCCCAGGTAAAAATTACGTAACATCAAAGGGTTCAATCTTAGATGAAAATTCCATTAAAGGATCACTTTGAAATTTTGTCTAGGAAAATCAAGTATCGACATGGAAGTAATTTATTCAAAATCATAAAATAACCCAAATAATAATGGAAAAGTTATTTAATAAAACCTTGGAAAATTTTAAAATAAAATTAAAATCATATCATAGTTATGATTGTTCGAAATTATGTACATGTTGTACAAGATAAATAAACAATTCACTTTTCATTTTTGATAAAAAGATAAATATACCTCATTCAGAAAATTATAATAAGATTAATTTTAAACAATTTTTTACAAACAAAAAAATTGTAAAAATGAATTTAAAAACTCATCCTAGAATAGTAAAAGCATTCATTAATTTTTTCTAAATAAGGACATGGAGTAAAATATTATTTTTATTGAAGTGAGAAATAATGTCAATTTTTCCTAAAAACATAATTTTAGTATCTTGTGTTCTTAAATTAATATAAAAGAAATGATATCCTATTTTCTTTATAAATAATTGTATTAAGTGAATATTGTAGAGTTTATTGAGATATAAATGATAATATTTCAAAATTATTATCTTAATCATCAACAATCCCAATATACAATGATATTGTAATATAAAACCCTTACCACTTTGGTTACATTTGAATCATAAGGATCATTAAATAAATAAGATCCAATTAGAAATTAAATATAAAAAATGAAGATAATTCATGATAAATAACTTCAATTCATTATTTTATAAACCACATCAATGATATGAGTGGCGAATATGGAATATGCATACCATAAATACAAGATAGACTAGAAATCCCATATCTCAGGTATTGAATTTTGTCATACACATTCAAAACAAAGGTATAATATATATAGATTTATTAAAAGTCTATTATAGAACCATACTCATATATATGTATATATATCACACAATATATTATTTAATTATAACTTTTATGACCCTTTTATTAAAAATTCATTGTTAAAATTACTCCTTTGGGTGACAAATTATTTATTGTACAAGTATATTTTGGTCTGGTAGATTTGGTCCTTGTTCATTTATTAATAATTTTATAAATACAATATATATTAATTATATTAATATTTAGATTCTTTCAAAAAATATAGAGATGGAATTTTTTTTACACCGTTCATGGAGACAGTGGGCTGTATATATACATGAATGATGGTTTCATTTTTTCAATGGATGGAAAAAAGAAAGGGATTTATTAATTATCATTAATATAATAATATATATATATATATATATATATATCATATATATTCATTAAATATATACATAATAACATCTTCTTCAAACTTAAATGAAATATGAATCGCATGGCATCTTACAGGTAGCAGTCCACACATACAAAAAACGGCATTGTCATTTTCCAATGGATTGAGAGGTTAGAAGATAGATGTGATATTATAATTACAAGAGTATAATAATGTAATAAATATAATATATATACATTAAATCTATCATTATATTCTTTTGTAGAAGTTGGTTGTGGAAAATGAATTATATGTGTTTGTTAGCTGGCAGTCTTCTATAGAAATGATCGACCGTTTGATTTCCCATTTCATTTAATATGATATGGATTTATGTTTTTAAACTAAAATAATAACATCTCGTTATATTTTAGATAATTATTTTATTATTTTAGTACATTTTATGAATATTTTAAGAATTTGGATGGAAAAATAAACAAAAATTCATGGTTTGTAACTATACATCTTCTTTGGATAACATATTGAGGTATACTATTAAAGAATTATTAAGAATGGTTTTCTTATAAGAATAACAACTATATGATGTGGGGAGGGATTTAACCAAGGTATTAAGGAATGGATTGGATGAGAGGTGTTTTCATTCTATAATTGTAGAGTGGAACCCACCTGAAAATAATACATGGATTTCTCAAAATAATCCAAAATAATAAATACATTCACTAAAAAAATATTTCAATTTTCCATGGATTAGTTTTTTGGATATAGTAAGGTTGGAATATGGATAGAAAATATGAATTTTGGCAAGTTTTATTGGAAAAAATACCCTTATAATTCGGTTTAACCCTCACTAAACTTATTTTAACATTAACCCCGATAATTATTTTTTATTTTTTTACTAGTATTTATGAAGAAAAATTACGCTTTATTTGATATTTAATATTAATTTATCTTATTAAAAATATAGAATCCATTTTTTTAAATTTATTTCATAGTAATGGTAGAATTTATTTTAATTGTTTCCCATAGAGGTGCTGAAAAAGCAGATGTTCAAAGAAAATAGTTTCATAAGTCTAAATAGTTTTTATATTAACATTCATCATGAAACTTAATATTGTTGAATAAATTGGATTAGTACTAATATAATTGAACAAATTTTAATTTTAATCCATTTTAAAACAAGATAACACAAGGTAAATATTTTTAACGTGTAGATAGGTTTCAATATAAATCACTTTTTTAACAATTTATTTAAAATTTAATCTCTTTTAAAAATTAAAAAAGAAAGTACTCTAAAATATTTTTTAAATTTATATTTTAAAAGTGAAGTAAATTTTTACAAATAAAATTTCTATAATTGAGAAAAATTACATTAATTATTTTTTTAGAAAAATAAATAAAATCATTTTTCTGAGAAACATGTATTTTTGAAGCATATCAAGGCCTTTATAAAAATTAAGTACAAATTTATAGATATATCCTGTTTATATAAAACCATTATAGTAAAAAAAAATTAAAAAAAATTCCTCTTTTTACATCCAAATTCAGCTACTATGTTATAACTTTTACATTAAATCATTATATTTTAATATTTTATCATCGTTTGACTAAACTCGAAGTCACATGTAATATAATTATTCAAGGAGATTATATTTATTTGGAAAAAATATTTCATAAATTCTTAATATATTACATTATATCCTCCAAAAATTGAATTTTTGCCTCATAATTAGATCATTTTTATACAACAGATTATGGATACTTATTCCACATTATATACTTTGGTTCCTATATAGCTTCATAAAATTGTTGGTTTTTTCAAAAAAATTAATCTGGTGAGTGGTCTTCTTTCATAATAATTTTTATATATGATCCATAATATCAATTTTTTTATTCATAGGAAATATCATGATCCGGATGTTTGGCGCCTCAGGTTAGTATATATGACAAATCCTTTTTTTAATTCTATAATGGAGATATATGGAACAAATCATGGACTTAAGAGATGTTGCGTAGAAGCTATATTTGATAATCAACCATCCCATTTGATTCAAAATCCTGAAGGAGACAACATACATAGTGTTCAAAATTACTTTCATTCTAAAAATAATAAATCTATTCCATATATAAATTCATAGAGACACTTTATCACCAACATTTAACTTCTAAACTCATCAATGATTATCAATATATGTTTTTTGAATTTGTGATGGCCTTATGTGTTTCTGAATGGATATAACATTCTCATAAATTTTTTCAGATTGACCAGTTTCTAATTTATTTATGTATCTATCTTAATCCAAATATATTTCAGTTCTACACTTCTTTCCATAAACTAATTTCATAAGTAGCCATATGAATTCTTAAGTGAAAGCTATTTTTGTAGGAATACTCATCTAGTTGATGGTTTTGATCCCAACATCACTTTACATACATACAAAAAAATAAATATATTATCTAGGGTTTTAATGTTCCTATTAGACTTACCATATGTTTTAGGATGATATGTGGTACTAAAATTTAACTCTATATCCAGAGCCTATTGAAGAATCCACCATAATATAATGGTAAATGTAAGATCCTGATTTGATACAATATAATCTGGTACTCCCTAATATAAAAAAACATTATTAATTTAAATCTAATAAATAATATTAAAATACTAATATTTTGTAATAGTTATTAAATGTGATTAATTTTTAAGGAATTCATCAAGAATCAATATATGATTGTTCCCATTAGATGTTTTTGGGTGTCCAATAAAAAATTCAACAGTGATGTTTCCCCATTACTATTCTTCAATGTTTAATGTTTTTCACATCACTATTAAATTTTTCTCCTATACATAACTTTAAAACATACCATGAAATGATTTAAAAACTCTATAATATCTCTCTTAATACCATCCCCTGAAAATACTCTTTCAAATATCTATACATCATTATACTTCCAAGATTAATAGAGAATATAGAACTATGAGCTTCTTGTAAAATATCCTTATTCAAATCAGGTATGGATAAAGTGAATACATGTATTCTAAACCTTATAATTCCATTATAATCATGGTTAAACTGAAAAATATTTCATAAATACCTTTTCAATTGAACAACACCCTTCTGTTCCTCTTTAATCATCACATGGATAGATTACATAACATTCATTTCAAAAATATAATATTTATCCCATTCTATCAAAATTTTAATATCCATCCTTTGTAAATACATTATTTTTGGATCTTTTGTTATCCACATCAGAGATAAGGTTTCATGATAATTTGGAATCAAATCATTGACCACCTTGTTCACATTCTTTGGGTGGTAATGTATTGAGAAATCAAAATCTTAAATCGTCTCTAACAATATTTTTAGTGCAGGTTGAACTATTTCTATGGGAATATATAATTTAAAGACTAATGATCAATATATATATCACACATTTCCCCATAAATATAATGGATCCAAATCGTTAATGTAATAACTTCCACAGTTAAATGAAAATCATGAGTTGGTAATTTTTCTCATGAACAGTCCATTTTTGAGAGGAGTAATAAATAACCATCTCATTTTACATGATAATTCATGAATATAAATTAAAAACCATTCTCATATATTGGGTAATGTTATTATAGGTCCACTAACTAACCTTATATTATGTTCCTTGAAATTTTACTCACAGTCATCTGTCCAAAGGAACTTTTCTCCCTTCCATGTTAACTTGGTTAGAGGATATGATATTGATGAGAAATGATCCACAAACCATCAATAATATGCATCCAAACCAAGACAAATTCATACTCCAACCATAATGGTTGTTATTTACCAAGGTTTAGTAGCTCTTGCCTTTGATGGATCCACTAATGTTCCCCTTATAGATATTATATAACTCAAAATGAAACTTTTTATCTCCCAAATTCACACATTATATATTTTTCATTGATTTTATCCTACATTTTGATCTTCTATATAATCATTATGATATATTCATACGCCTTATTTATCCACAAATATATAATAATATCATCTAAAATCACTACCACAAACTTATCATGGTAACCCCTAAAGACTATTTTCATTAAATACATGAAAATAGTTGGGGAATTGTTAATACTGAAGAGACTCAATATATATTCATAGAGTCCATACCTCATATATAATTAAATATTGGTATTATCCTTATTAAAACATAAATAATGATAAACTGAATGAACGTTAATCATAGATATTTATTGATCTCTATGCATCATATCAACAAAGTCATTAATATGGGGTAGGTGATACTTGTTATTGTTTGGGATCTTGTTTAGTTCACAATAATTAATTAAAAGGTACATTGATCCATCCTTATTCTTGAAAAAAATAAAAACTTCAACCAAACATGACCCACTTGGCTAAATAAATCCATTCTCAATATTCCCCTTGATTTTCTTATTCAATTCATGAAACTCAATTGGGACCATTAAATAGTGAGTCCTTGAAATAGTCCAAGCACAATGTATGGGTTATATTGAGAACCCAACATCACATTTTGATGGAATACTAAGAAACTAACCTATATTGAAAATAATATACTCCTTCAAAATAAGAATATCATCTATATCGAGTCATTCTCCAACCATAAAACATAAAGAAACCTTTTAAATGGGAATCAAGACCCATAAATCGAGATCAATTTCCATTGGATGTTTATATTTATCTTCTCAAAGGTAGAATATCATAAGTTGGTACAAACATCAAACACAAATTCAATTCATTTGTAAATTATGTGGAGTTTTTGTAGGAAAATCCAATCCATGTTTAATATTACATCAGGTTAAACAAGAGGGACCATAAAAAGGTTTCTTGGATAGAAATTCCCACAAACTCTTAACTGAATAAGAATCATTGGATTTAGATGTGATCATTATGCCTTTTAGTGTTTTCAATACTAATTCAATATATAATAATTTTGGATGGAATTATAATTACCCTTGAAAATCCATCATATATAAATGAGTGTGTATATCTAGAATCAAATTAGACATTATGAGCATCATTGTGGACGTTATGTGTTCCTTTACCCATATTCTTATCATACCCCTCATTAGAAATAGTGATCACATGAGATTTACATTTTTGTCTCAGATTAAGAGGTTACTTATATTGATCATCTTTATTAACCATTGGATTTGATATGTTTTTAGGATAATTCCAAAATTCCATTAATTTGAAAAGTTTAGGTGTGGGTTGTTTATTATATAGAGGATTCCCTTTATTCATGTCACTATATATCTTTTTCCAATCACTTTATCTACTAGACTATTGATGACCTTGCATTCCATGCATAAAACATTTACTAGACCCCTTAAGATAATTTATTCAATGGTTACTTATATACTTTTAGAATAATAGTAATGTTAACATCATTTCTCCAGTATTATTATAGTCTCCTTTGAATAACATATTTATTTTATTATCAAAACCGTGAGATAGATAAGTGACTCCAATTTCCATTTCCACCTGGATGGCACAACGAATGATTTATTCATTGAAACTGAACTTCCTCCCAGATAAATCCCATTAGATACTTGGTTTCTATCCATTGAATATTTTAACTACTATAATTTACCTTTTGACTATAATATTGGAGCTTATTTTACATGAATTGTTAAATTTTCTATATAGGTGCCAACATATTCATCATCCATTTATATTAACTCATGTAATTCTTTCCCATTTTTCATATGAATAATTTTAGTAAATAATAAACTTAAAAATAATCAGTTAAACTAATCCCACTCCATGGATTCAATTTTATCATATTTCCTCAAATTCATAATAAGAGTCCTCCATTGATCGACTTCACCTTCCAATTTAATGTATTATAAAATTAATATTCATGCTTTAAATACAAGATAGTGGAAAATATATTTTCAATGGTACTAATTAATTTTTGTTAAACTAGTGGATCAATGGAACCACTAAAAGTTATAGGATGTTTCCTCATGAAAATATCAATCAAAAATATTTCCCATTTTATCATTTTTTAATTTCATCACGATTCAATGCTAGTGAAATTTGAGTGAGCATATCGATGTGATTTTACATTTAATCTCCTATAACACTAGGTTGCACTACAGGGAAATCAGTATGTTACCCACTAAATTCATCATTATTATAATTTATTAATGTTCTGGACATCAACTAAAAAAATCAGAGTCTAAGTAATTATAATAGTAGTAGGAATCCACATAATCCAAAAAAACACAAATACGATGTATAAATCATATAAACTTCTTTTAAATATATGAACCCTTTGGATTAACCTAGTCCATTAAGGGAAATTATTCCAATCCATCATGAATGTTTGTAAAGTGTTTATAAATTTCCAAAAAATATCCCTTCGGAGTGTCAAAATAGGTATAAAACAAGGCCTATTTTTCTGCCCAAGGTGAGGATTGACTGAAAGACAAATGCACCATTTCAGATTTATTAACCGTAGATACAAATTTTCGAGATACAGATCCACATTTAGTATCTAGGAACAAATATTATTGTTTGGAGACCACTCACTCTTTACATCTCTATAATTTTAGGATATTTTACATTACTTTTTCATATCCTTATGCTTCTTGCTAATGTTTTCTCATCCTAGCTTCTAATTATTAACTAATCCGTTCTATGATACCAACTATAATGAAAATTAATTTTCATATAATGATTATAAATCTTAGTAGGTTAATATTCATTACATAACATTAGGATCCATGCCATAATTGTACAGTTATATTTTCTTTGGAAACATGGACACAAAAACCACATGTTCATAGGTGAAATACATTATTTCCTACTATTTTCTTCATAAATATCACCCTTATAATACATATCATACATAATACCTATTTTATAACCTACATAACATCTCTTACCTGAAATCCACTAATTGTTTCCCAGAGTTAGATCATAGCATGACCTCAAGCATGCCTCCCGACATGCCAAAGGATTTCCACTAGCAGAGAGGGTGTAATATAACATGTGGGAAGACATACCCTCTTCATCCAAGTAATCCAAAAAATATAAACTTAATAAACAAATAAAACATTTAAAAAGATCTTAAATATGCTTTACCAACAATTTTCAAAATTTGTTACAACCCATAATGAATAATAAATTACGATATTTCATTATCTACAGTTTCAAGTGATAGAAAAAAAAATAAATAGAAAAAAACCCAAAATAAGTCATGACTCAAATCCAAGTCTTCATATATGAATATCCCAACTCTGACGGAACTCCCTAATGTAGGGAATTTTTCCTTTTCTAAATGTAAAACCATGAAATATTCATGGGTAACAAAGGATGGCCTGAGCAGGGTGTAAATACAACCATGTAGGCCACTTCCAGCAATGTCTGCAAAATATTGAATTTAAATATACAGTTCATTCATGTAAGAATTATATGTAAACAGAAACAAAGAATAAATTGGGTTCCATTAGAAAACAATATTCACTTTAATTGTTTCCATCATTTATTCTATTTTTATCACTAAGTCCCCATGTTTGGAATTTACATCCTTTTGGTTTCACCAATGGTAATCAAATATTATAAATAAGGGAATAAGTCAAATTCCCTAAATCACTAGGGAAAAACTACACCTTATTCAAATTATATCACACTTATATTATAGCCCTATTCTAGGAAGTATCATCCAATGCATCCATTAGAGGCATAGAGCCTCGGTCCATGATATTTACCAATTAATCACATATTAAATATCACATACCTGGCCCAAATAATACACAAAATAAATCCCCATTAAAAAAATCATTAGATACATTATTCATTCCCATTCTATAACATAATGGTTTATTTAACATTTGCAATTCATTTCTAATTATCTTGTTAATGATATTCTAAACTCTCCTTTATACCATGATATTAATCAAATACCATTTACATCAATTTCATATTCATACCATGTAATCTAGTTTAACCCATTTCCAGTTCAAATACATTTAACATTTAAATCATCATCAAGATATAACTCATTAGAACATCTAACATTTATATTACATATACCATTTAACCCAATTAACTTTTTTGTACCTTCCCACATTTAAAATATTCAATAAATCACATATATTATCCCATTTACACATTTATCATTTTATGTTACATAATCCCTTAACACATTTCCTTTACAAGTTCATAATAAATTTGACACATTCCCATTTACCCATTTTACCCATTTTCACATTATTCAATACAATCCCTTATACCAATGCTAAAAACTATACACAGTATCTTTAATTCATCCATAAAAATTTAATATACATGGAAACACCTTAATCATAGGATCTATTTCAATATAAATAAATTTGACACTTATCATTTTCGTGCTTCATGTTCATTAATAATGGTGTACCCCATGGGTGTCCCTAAACCAGTCCAAAAATCCTGAACACATCCCCTAATGATCATGAAAGGGTCATTTTTTCGTTTATCCAACCTTTTTATCAACCCCAATCGAAGGCATGAAATTAAAAATTAGAGACATCCAAGAACACAGCTGCAAATGCACAAATCAACTTCAATACTATAAGATATAACATGCAAGCCACCTGCCTCAATTTTGAAGAAACCAACACACTCAACCTTTGACCATGACTCATATTCAAACACCCTTAGAAACTCTAATCTAAGACCTGCAGAAAAAAAGAGGGATTTTAGGGATTTTTTTGAAAATGAGGAACTACTCAAACCCTAATACAAAAAATAGATTAAAGATGAGTATTAGACTCACCTAGAGCTTCGATCTACACCTAATGATCCTCCAAATGACCTAGAATAAAAAGGATAATGTCCCTTGGGAAGCTGGCAACATTTTTGTTTATCAATAGCGATAGAGGATAAAGGGGGAGAAGTCCCAAGAATGAACACCTAATGTCTGAGGAGGGAATTTAGGAAAATCGACCTTTTAATAAGGAACATGTCTTTCCAAACTATGCAACAACTATGCACCATCCCATGACCAAGAGGGGTCTATATTGTACGGTTACCTGAGAATCACACACGGTTTGAAAAAGAATGTTCCAAATATGTGAAATTCATCTTTCCATAATTGCATTGTTTGGCCTCAGCCATAGCATGGTATAGACTAAACATGAATCAACCATGAAACAAGCAAAATATGGCCCGATTAAAAAAAATTAGAATATTGATGTACCTTCCCAATGTCTAGGATCTAACAACCTCCTCACCTTATAATGAATTTTCCTTGATCTGCACTTCTAAGCATCAAAGAGCTTTCGAGGTAAACAAATTAGTCCAAAATGACCACATATTCATCTCCCTCCCTTTTAGTCTCTTATTTTTCATTACCATCCTACAACAAAACTCGTACCATAGGCATGATCGTTCCGCCCGTTAAGTTCTCACTACGATATATAATGAACCACATACTACCCAAAGGATACATCAACTTCTTACCATATATCAACCACAAGAATACCAAATGAAATTCTAGGAAACAATGCTAACATCTCAACACAAGGAAACATATCACATTGCGTCGTATCATTATGGAAGATCCAATCAGCACCCCATTAGTCTGATACTCATTGTAACTCATTTCCCAAATCACATTGTATCATTTTACAATGTTTTCAAAAGCCTACTTTTAACCCAAACTCAACACCACCTAAAAAAACATAGAGTTTTCCCCACTACATTTCCTTACCTTCATTAATAAAAAATCAAGGCTCTATGGATCCATTCCATAATTGATCATCCAAAAAAACAAAATCTCTCAAGGTACACAACAATTCAAACTTTAGTTAACAGTCGTTATCAACGTAAAATCACAAAAATGGTAGTTACTCTAGTCCATCCAAACAGAATCATTGGTCATGTCATGAACCAACCACTATCCCACTATGGTGATCCACAAAACACATATTAACATACCACCAACACATTCTATGGATGGATCATTAGCTATCAAAAAGTCCATATGAAAATCAACTCAATTTTCACAACATAAATGAAGTATTCCCAACTCACTGCACCCAAATATCCATACGTCCTTCACTCCATATATGAATCTAGAGTCAACATTGAAACTAACTGGGAGGAAACACCTTCTATATTCATTCATGGACTAAGAAAAACGTGACCTTACTCAAGTATGAAATCATCTCAGAAAAATAAATTTCCATAATAAACATCTGACCGGATGTGGGTCACTAATTACCAGGTCCATTACTTTTACCATATCATGCCAGAATACCCTCGATTGGCTTGTCCCAGAAAATTCATCCTCCATTATTCGAATACTTCAATATTTTCACCTTCCCAAGGATCACACTAACATGAATCTTATAAGAATAACCGAACACACCTTTTGGGTCTGGTTGCTGACTTCCAATAGAATTCCACAATTATGACTTCCATTATCCTCAAAACCACCATTGTGCTCCACTGCACCCATCTACAAACTCAACACTAGCACATCTAATGTACATACACTAACTAAAGGCAACTAGATTCTTACTCAAACCCATTAAAAAATTAAAACAAACTTTTCAATCCAAAACATTCGCCGAATATGGTTTACAACTCACCACATTCATCCCTTACTCCAAGTGAGGTCTAGATATCCCCGACTGACTCATCATAGAAATACTTAACTTCACTATTGGTATAACACTACATAACATGGAAAAGTTTCATAATCACTGTTGGTGCCAAAATATTTGACGAAAAGAACAGAGAAAAGAAGGCCCCACGGCCTACCCCGCGAAGCCCCGACGCGGAGACACCATGCAACGCGGCCGCCGCGAAGCACCAGAGGTGGTAACTCTCCGCGAACGCCTCTGATGGTCATGAACCCGCTGCGAAGCAGAGGAAGTAGTAACTCTCCGTGAACTCCCCTGATGTTCACGAGCCCGCCATGAAGCAAAGGAGGCAGTACCTCAATGTGAAACCGGTTGACGTTTGAGACCTGCCGCGAAGCCACCGAAGCACCCTTCTCGCCACATGAGCTCTACTTTGCGGACCCTCTTGCCTATAAATAACGAGATCCCCCTAAGATCTACAGATGTTCAATACGAACTTTCAGCTTCTCATCTCCCAGACTGCAAAGCATTTATTTCTCTTGGAATCATGAGCTCTGTGAGGTATTTTTTCTTTGCGATAGGACTCTCCCCTTGTCTCGTTTTGAGACCCGCTTCTGAGAGGGATGCCCTTCGCGAATCCTAAGGGCATTCACGAAGGAATGGGATCCCCAAGGGGACCCGGGAAGTCGTGGATCATTTATGCTACGCGAAACACCCACCCTGTACACGTGATCCACATGCCAAGGTAGGGTCATTGTACTTTGCGAAGCATATTGCTGAGCGACACTTTACTTCGCGAGGCACCTAATCTCTGTGAGGAAGTGCTTCGTGAACACCGTTCCACTTCACGAATCACCTCCCATTTTCATCTCTTCCCCATAATAAGGCTAATCCACCCCACTTCGTAAACCACCCCTCTTCGCAAGTTCCCTCTACTACGCAGAGCAACCGAGTTCCGCAAGTTGTCTACCTGTGTACCCATATGCTTGGAAATTCCTTTTCCCATGCGACCATCCAGGTTTTTAAGATGTGATTTCAAAGTCACCTAGACGATACCACACATAGCATCACTTCGCCTAATGCTTCTTCGCATAGGCATGCTAACGGTTATTGATTCTTCGCATAGCCACGCTAACGTGGACCCCTCAATTGTTCGCTCTGCGACCCCCCTTCTCCCCAGCATTGTCGATACCTTCCCTCCCACAAGGAGAAGAGTGTACTGGTAATGTAAGTCCTAGGGGTGCAAAATAAACCCACCTCATCTATGCTTCAGGACGTTAAAATTCAAAACACCTCGTCTTCAACACTGGATGTTAAACTATCACTCGGCCCCATGCCTTGCATGCAGGGTCCCCCCAGCTCGGGCATTATTTACGCCACTCATCCCATGGGGATGGGATCACCCACCGAACTTGGGATGGTATCCTCTATCTGAGAGTGGCATCTGTCTGTGGGGGAAGGGAAACCATCTTGGAATAAGCCCCCCCAACACCTATTGCGGAAGGTAGCACTCATGATCCTCCGTACATATTAACGGCCAAGGCTAGTGGGGGAAGTGATATGGAATGAGGAACCTCCTTTCTTAGGTCCCAAATCCCTCTCCCTCTATGATTGTTTTCTTTCGAGCCTCTATCCTGGAGTAAGTCCCAGCACCAGGAGCCGCCTAACGCGTAAGCCCCTCTTCGGTTCCCACGGACGCACCCTTCACGACGTGATCATCAGGTCCATGCAACCTCTTGTTTCTCACACCGAGCATAAATCCCATGGGCTTTGAGTGAGAACTGGCCATGATACACCCTAGGCCACCTCAGATTGTAATCCCCAAAACACCCATGTCCAGCACGACGTTAAACTGCACACCTGAACTAAGAGGAATTTGATCCATGTTAAGGTATGGTACATAGGAAACCTCCCTGAGTTTCAATCCAACCACCAGTGGACCCCCTGGTCCATCTTCATGTCATTCCACGGAAAGAACCCTACCTGAACTACTAGGACATTTCTCCATGTCAAGGAATGGTATGTTGGAAGCCTTTATGAGGTTCAAGCCTGACAATAATTGGCCCCGACCATCTCCATGTTGGTGATCCAAGCCACCATTCTGAACTACATGGTCTTTGATCCATGTCAAGTAATGGTATGTAGGAAGCCTCCCTGAGGTTCAAGACCCACCATTCATTTGGATCAAGGTCCTTCTTCACGTCGATTCACCGATACCCACACCATTCTGAACTATATGGTCTTTGATCCATGTCAAGGCATGGTATGTAGGAAGCCTTCCTGAGGTTCAAGCCCACCATCCACCTGGGCCATGGTCCTTATCCATGCCAGTTCTCCAACACGCCCCCATCCCACATGACGTTAAACTACATCCCAATCCAGTGGTAAGCCATTGTGACTCCAGCATCTAGTTTTTCTGACACCACTTCTGTCAGTTCAACAGCCCGTTTTTTCACCCGAACTACGTGAACTTTGATCCATGTCAAGGCATGGTACATAGGAAGCCTCCCTTAGGTTCAATCCCACCACCCATTGGACCAAGGTCCATCTTCACATCGGTTCCCTGGCGCTTCATTCTGAACTATGTGGTCTTTGATCCATGTCAGGGCATGGTACGTTGGAAGCCTTTTTAAGGTTCAAGACCACCACCCATTGGTCGCTCTGACCCCCTATTCACATCGGTTCTCCTCAATTGAACTATGTAGACATTGATTCCCTGCCACGTGGATACATAAGAGGTTTCTTCTAGATTCAATCCCATCACCACCGTCATCTCCATGACGGCCCCATTTCATTCCCCCACCACTCTATTCAACTTTCCATTATCCATCATAATTATTATATTGGCCTCCACATCCCAGTGAGATCATGCCACCTCACTCCCATCTCCATTGGACGTTAAACATGCAGCATACCCTGTGTTAAACACAGGAAGCTGAGTACAACCTCATATACATGCTTATGGAATAAGATTCCCCACCCTCGAGGTGGGATGCCTCGGGCTCCCACACCCTTGAGAAGTCCTATAATATGGGACAAAAGAGAGACACACCAATTCCCCAACATTCAGGCACGTTAATGATGCCTCGACGTGACTACTCCCCCAACTGAAGGTTGCTTCCCTAACCGGACCCCTAGGAATTCCCTAACCGAAGAAGTGTAATTAACCGGCATCCATGGAAGCATGGCACTGAGAAGAGTTTCACGAACAATGTATTAAATCATTGAGGGAGACCCGGACGAGGTGATGATTTCTGAGGAAGAATCCACGGATGGAAGAACCGACATCCCATCATCCTGGTTTTGATCAAGGAGTAGACGTCCATGAATAATGATCCAATTCTTCCCACCTTTGGAAAGTGGGAATGCGGGGAAGCAAAGAGTCACACCTGTCGCACCCAAGAAGACGGACGTGTGTGCCTTGATGAAATCATCAGATACTGAAATGGTGAACCTAATGTGATGTTCTTCTCCACAATGTGGAGATTAGTAGAGCTCAAGACATCATTAGATTGACGTGTCACCGGATACAGATATCCAGCCTCAAGTCCATCTGAGCAAATAGCGAGTCTTGCATGAAACTCACCATAAGTTGGGGTAGTAGAACATGGGTCATTCCCTTCTACAACATTTTCAGTGTGGATCCCTCTTACCGGCCATGGAGGATGGAATGGAGTTGGGGCATTGGTTTTCAGTTTCTTTTCCTCGTAGTGAAGATGAGTTAATCTCCCTGCTTCTTAGGCTTTAGGTTGCTGCTACAAGGACACAATCACCGCCCACCCGCCTATGCAGGGGAAGGGGAAACATTAGCACAACTGCTCCGTGTGGATCCACTACTCTCAAAATGGCATCTGTATCCATGAATGTGGTCCAAACACACCCCATCTCCCCATTAGAAATCATTCAATGAAGGGTGATTAATGACCTCGTATGTCGTTACGAGGATGAAGACATAATCTCAACTTGAGATATGGCCCGCCTGGACCTGGAGGCATCCAGGACCCACCATCAACGCTTCCCTCAAGGGCCACGTAGGGATCCACTGCTCCCCACCCCAACATTCATTCTTTTCGGGAGTCTGTCCCTGGAACGCTTTGATGACTCCCTACCTTATGCTGATGAGGTGGGTGACATCCGGCTCAGCTCGGTCAGAGTCCCAAACCAAGGGATCGAAGCAAGGGTCCCCACCCGGCCACGTCAGCATCACCGTCCAGCCTTGCTAGAGGAATAGTTGTAACACTCCAAGCTTCCTCGATATGTTTCCTTTCGAATAATGCAATGACGTGCATTGTACGCAACTTTGAGATTTTAACACACCATAACCAATCAAACTAGCCGTTATGAATAGTAATACCTATGTTTTGAAATTTTATAAATTCTATATCTCACAATGGACTTCATTTTTGGATTCATAATATCGAAATTAGCCTAGGGTGATATTTTGGTACTTTTCGGATAACTTTCATATTTTGATGAATAGTGAAAATTACTAAATTTTAATTAAAAACAACTTTTTTAATCAAAATAATTAATAGTGATAAATTATGAATTTGAGTGGTTTTAAAGTATATTTAGAATATAGTTTTACCATATATTACAATGTGGGTCATTGAACAAAATTTCAGATTTTAAACCAGACATAAACAAGTGAAAATCTTTTGATAGTTATTATCTCTAAAAAACACGCTTTTTGTTTTAACAACGGGATTTAATTTTAAATTAATTTCTGCCACTTCTGTGTTTTGAATTTGGAAAAATGGATTCCATATTTGGAATCAGGATGTTCAAATTGTGTAAATAGGTAACTTTTATTTTTAAACATTTTGAATAATTACTCCGGTAAATATTTTATTTACCATGGTTAAAGGGTAAATCCGGTAAACAAGGGTTAAAAAATAATATTATAATAGTAATAAATTACCTTAAAACGTGTCTTAACCCTATTGGTTGATACATGGTCGGCCATGGGCATATTTTGGTCGATTTTGGGACTCCATGGATCCACTTGTAAGTGATAATGACACTTTATTTTAATTAAGTTAAAATAAATACAAAAATGACACAAGCATATATCTTTTAACAAACAAATTGTTACAGAGGGTTATATATGTTGTATTTTAGATTATAAATATTTATTAGAAAGATAAAAAGATTTCCTACATAATGATATTTTATTTATAATTTTTAGACATTAAATAATTTAATTTATTTATGACACAATGATGATGAATTAATTACTTTAATAGTAAAAAATTACAATAATAGATATTATAAATACCCAAATAAATATAATATGAAACTTTTAAGGAATTAAAATAATTTTCTAGGATACTATGACATATTAGGATTGATTTATTGGACTTTTTTCTAAGTAATAAATCTGTTATGAGTTTCACAAAAATCAACTATTGAATAGTGTCAAAATTGACATAAAAGTGATCTTAAAACAAATATTATATTATTAATTGATATTAAATTCCTAAAAATCTAAGGTTCGTCCAAGAGACTTATATCATGATAGTTTCATCATTAATGGACCACTTGGGGGTCTCCTGGATGTATATAGTAAGTTTATTAACCATATAATATAAAAATACAAAGAGACATTGTAAAAGTGAAACTAATTAACTAAGAGTTAATACTTAAAGATAAGGTTAATATAATGACCCAAACCTGTCTAAATTCTATTGGTTGAGGTGTTTTCGACCCATAACCACCTTAAAATTTAAATAATAAACTTTTTATCCATTATAAACCGAATATGAATTTATTATAAATTAATATTTCTAGCATTTCCAAAGGTGCCCCTCACCCCTCTTATAAAAGGGCACTCCTCCTTCTCATTTCTTCACACCTTCAAAGCCCTTTGGTTGGGCCAAACCCTGCCCAAATACTATCTCAACTTCCCTCACTACAACCTAAAGGCCTTAGTTTTATCATAAAGCCAACCTATGGAGCCCTTTTGGTCAAATCAAAAGGAAGAACCCGAAGAAGAGGTAATGTCTTCACCACCCCTTTTCAAGTTCCTTTCTTCTTCCACTTACTCTTTCTTTGTTATTACCATTATAAAATAATAACTCCAGTATCATATATATACTGTGATGTTATAATAAATATGGTACAACCATTTTCAGTATTCTATCTATCCTTTGAATAACATGTCACCATACGTGTGTACGTACGGCTTACCGTCTCCACGTCGTTGTGTAATTGTTATTCAATATATTATTATTTGGATGGGTATAATAATGATATGTAACTCATGTAAATAATAAATATAACATGATAATGATTCTTTATATATGATATAACATCCAATTATATATTATTTTAATATCAAAAGAATGATATTGTCGTTCGTGCGTATGTACGGACTACCGTCTCCACGAACGCGATGAGATTCATTCTCCATCATATCCATTCAAGTATAATTATAATTTGATGATTTAAAAATAGTATCTAAGGACTTTATATCATTCTGGATATTAATAATATACATCTCATTAATAAATATGGCTCACATAACAAAGAATATAAAGTAAAATGAACCTGTTAACACCCGAAATGACGATAATTCTAAGATATTATTAACAAATCAATGTTAAAAGATCATATATGATATTATATTAAAGTCAATGATTCTTGTATAATTAAATAACAATTATTTCACCATTATACAGGAGGTAAAACTACCGTCGACCAAGGAAAAAGTACAAAGTAAGGGATTTTCTTATCTCACATTCAATTCCGTGAGATTTCCATTGTTCGCCACTAAATTATTGAAAGTGGTTTATTGTGTACTGCCATTTGATATATATTATCATGATTCTATTTATATTCATTTTATTCTGGAAATCATTTGGTGGTTATTAACTTTTGGCCATACGACTCAGTTTATTAACGTGGTAAGGGGTTTCTAATCTCACTTTTAATTTCGTGAGAATTCCATTGTTCACCACTTAATTATTGCATGTGGTGTATGTGTACTGCCCATGATTGTATTCATTGTGTAATATACTTTAATTTATGAGTATTTACATCATCATGGTATGATACTTCTTTCATGGGTGTATTTTTCGCATGTTACCTAATCGATAAGGGAATTTGAGATTTCAATTTCCACTCATTTGGCTTTAGGCATATTTCATTGATTATATTACCCCAAGATTATGTGTGGAATCACTATTCATTTGATTATGCAAACAATTTCCACTCCCCTTCCTGTGGACATACTTTTGATACACATAATCACTCCATTGATAATTCTCAAGTCATTGATATGAATTTGATAAGAGTAATTTTAACTCATTCACCATTTGTTGAGTTAAACATCCAATTCGTTGGTGTTGTTTTTACAAGATTATTTGTGAATATCCTTGATTGTTTTACACTAAATATCCAATAAAATTTAGTGTATTTATATTTTTCACACATAACTTTGTCGTTGATTTATCCTTAACCTAAGGATACGGCCTTTATGAGAGATTTCATCTCAATTTACATTCCATTGAGACTTCTTTGTTGATATACACCAAATCACTTTTATGTGGTGTATATAATGTACTTTAACAAAGTATATCATGAATCCCTTTATTCTCATGATATTACAATGTTTTGATTACCTTAATTATTTGTAGTCAAGTGTCTCTCTTTTGGTTAGAAACTCTAACTAAAATACCATTTTTAAATGTTTTAAAGACTTATTCTTCTAAATCTTGCTCATTAATGTCCATGTTTTAAAAATGGTTTTAAGGATTTATTTATATGGACATTAAAGTTATAAAATTAAAAATCATTTTAAAAGTTTCAAAGTGGTATGGGACACTTTTATTCAAAAAATCTATTTTTAAATGGCTTCTTGACAAATAGTGTGACTTTTAAATGATTTCAAGAAAAGGGGGATATTTCCCTCAAATAGTTTTGATGATTATTTTCATCTATGTCAACATCCTTCATTATTCATGATTTAGGTTAATGTGATACAATACAATCTTCCATATTGTATCAGATGAGTTATGTTTGACTGTGGATGTTCTATTTTTATACCATTCATTGTTTGTGGTTAAAGTATTGACATTTCGTATGCTAGTTTTAATACGAATGTTTATTTTTTGTTTAAACCTATTCATATGAGGAATTCATTGGACTTAATAAGTGACAGGTGGAGCCCGCTATAGCTCCTCGATGCATCGGTAGGTCTCATGAGACAAATTAGTGTCTTGGCACAAGGCCTTGGCAAAATCTTATTTGTAGTCTTGGCACGAGGCCTTGGCTATGTGGTTATGATAGTCTGGCATTATGTATTCCATCATTATGAAAGTGGTTATTGATAATGCATGGGATTGTTCGACTAGTATAATATCCATGTCAGTAAGTAAATGGCATTATTTTATTTTATCATTGTCATTTTATGCTGAAGTTCAAGTTTAAAAGGCTTTTGTTTTAGTTATAAACTGCCTTAAGTGTGTATGCTTATTTATGAAATCTTCTGCTATAATGTTATCCATACTGAGCATCTGAGCTCACCCCTTTCAATGTTTTATTTTTCCCAGGATTATGAAGAAGTAATTTATGAATGACCTGCAGGGATAGTATGAGGGGATATGAAGACAAGATGTTTTTTTATGATGTAATGTAAAAATTTATGGATGTATCTAGTTATTCCAATGCTACTAAACTAATCGGTCTTTCGAGACTTGATCTTTCTCGTGATCATGCCAATGTTATGTAATAATGCACCGACTCTAGGTAACTAGGGTCGGGGCATTACAGTTGGTATCAGAGGAAGTTTAGTACAAACCTTGGAAGCTAGATTTAGATAAACTCTGATTAGAGCACGTAGACCTAAGATGAACTTTGAGGATTAGTATAAAAGAACTTCCTATAATTTTGGTATTGTAGAGATTTTGTGAGTTTTCCGAGCAATACATCCCTGTCTGGATACGAGCAGGTAGAGGCGGCTCTGGCACAGATGTACCTAGGGGTAAAACCCGAAAAAACCGCTTTGAGCTAGACTCGAACGGGAACTGGTGCACGACAACAGGCCTTGCTGCACTCTTGGTTACGACACTCCCGGGGGATATGCTTAGGATAATTTACATTTTCTTTACAAACTGATTTAAGTAGTATATACATAATATGAGAGTAAATGACCTTGGTTAATCCTAATATGTTTCAAATTGAGAATATGGTGACATTTTAATCTCTAAATGATTTTACGACTACTATTACTCACACAATGATTTCTGGTTTTAGTCAATGGTTGGATTCCAAGGAAGTCATAGTGACTTTGAGAATGATGTACAAGGTGGGAACAGTGGTGGAAATGAGCAAAAAAACGGAATGTTGATAGGCGTAAAAGATATCGTCTTTATGCCAAATCAGTTTTCCAAAAATATGATCAAAAACATATATATTAACCAACTCCCAGACTCAACAAGGAAGAGAAAGGTGATAAATGATAAGATCTCCAGCAATGGAGACCATGGAGAAAAGAAACCTCAATTTTCATCATGCAGGAAATGTGGAAAGAGACACCCAGTAAAGTGTCTCAATGGGACAACGAAATGTTTTACGTGCGGGAAGGAAGGACAGAAAGTGAAGAATTGCCGAAGAAAAATGAAGAGTACTATGGAAGAAGATAAAAATGGTCCCAAGAGTCCATTTACAGTCATTTGCCGTAAATGTAGGGTACCTGGCCATTACCCGAGTGAATGTCCTATTCTATAGGATATTTTCTTGGTCAAAGAAGAAGATATGTGGAAATAAATGGTTGGAGAAAAACGTAAAAAGTATTAGAACTCCTTGTTGATGGGTACTTTGGAATAATTTTTCTCTTGTATTTGTAACACTGCAGTTTGCCATGTGAGAATGATATTTGAAGAAGAATTGTCTCTTCTCTTGTGGATATAGGTATAAATAACCATTTGGTTTTATATGATCATTGGGGTTTGAGAAAATTTTAAGTTATTATAATTTGGGATGAAAATGAAAAGTATGATATAACATTTGTGGTTAAATTATGTTATTTTGAGGAATTTATCTCATTTTGGTAATATTATAAAATACAGTTTTTGAAAAAGGACAACACGTAGACCGTGTGACAACCCGTCGCGTCGGAAAAAGCTGTGGGAATCGAACCCACAACCAAAGTGCGATTGGGATTTATCGCCTACCACTGGACTACGTGAAGTCCCTGGTTAGTGTGACTATTTTTTTTGTTAAATGATTTTATTGATCAATAATATGATGATTTGGGTTCTTATGTCTTATCAAATGAATACCCTTGGTATAGGAAAATTATTTGGTGATTAAGTGATAAATGTTATTTTAGATGTTTGCTTTGTTAGGAACACTATATGCCGAAGGAAAATAGAATACAATGGGGTTTCATTTGTAGAGTAATGGTGGATTTTTATCTACGTTTTTATTGTTGATTTATAGTGATTTGGGTTATTTATGGAAATGATTAACCTATAACAGAGAATATGTGATGATGTTAATTACTTTTAAGTATGTGACTTTAAGAGTATTTGATGTCATTTGGAGATAAAATGTAACATGGGAGACTACATGATCAAATTCTTCTATGTTTTGGGTTTCAATATTAGTTTGGATTATATTAAAGGATTTTAAGGACAATTGGTTATTGAATGGTATCTATTTAACTTTGGGGTATTGTTGGTTTAATTTTAGAAATTAAGATTAGTGCATATTTATCTCAATGAATATCCTTTTGGGGGATCATTAGATCATTCACTAACCATTTTGGTTTTGATTAATCTTCAAAGACAATGTAAATATATGGTTTATCCTGCATGGATCATGTGATTCTATAGAAGTTTATTCTAGCTCTTCCAGTGTGACCAAGTCTTCTTGAATACTCATCGTTTAAAAAAAATTGAGTTAGTGGTGGAAATTTATTAAAGAATGAAACTCTAATTAAAATGTAAGTATATCTCATAATGTTCTTAGTCAATATCATAAATGAATTCCTTGTCCTTATGTAATGTAACTTTAAAAAAAATATTGTCCGTTTACTTTTCTACTAGGAGACTAATGGTCATTTGTCCCAACACAAGTTTGTGGTTTTCTTATTGTTAACTTTCTCCTGATCATGATTTCTATCCCTCTCCATCAGAACTTGACACTTAGTTTATCATCCATATCCATGTTTTCTTACATGGAATCCTAGTATGGGTTATCTTGGATGACCCTTATACCTCTCTTTCTTTCTTTTAAAATGATAGTTTTATTGACTCTTTTTCCGATGTGGGACTTTCCATTATATTCCCAAGAAAAATTTTAAAAATTTAGAGGACTCAATTTATTGTAGGAGGGGAGAATGTAACACCCCAAGCTTCCTCGGTATGTTTCCTTTTGAATAATGCAATGATGTGCATTGTACGCAACTTCGTGATTTTAACACACCATAACCAATCAAACTAGCCGTTATGAATAGTAATACCTACTTTTTGAAATTTTATAAATTCTATCTCTCAAAATGGGCTTCATTTTTGGATTCGGAATATCGAAATTAGCCTAGGGTGAAATTTTGGTACTTTTCCGATAACTTTCATATTTTGATGAATAGTGAAAATTACTAAATTTTAATTAAAAACAACTTTTTTAATCAAAATAATTAATAGTGATAAATTATGAATTTGAGTGGTTTTAAAGTATATTTAGAATATATTTTTACCATATAATACAACGTGGGTCATTGAACAAAATTTCACATTTAAACCAGACATAAACAAGTGACAATCTTTTGATAGTTATTATCTCTAAAAAACACGCTTTTTGTTTTAACAACGGGAATTAATTTTAAATTAATTTCTGCCACTTCTGTGTTTTGAATTTGGTAAAATGGATTCCATATTTGGAATCAGGATGTTCAAATTGTGTAAATAGGTAACTTTTATTTTTAAACATTTTGAATAATTACTCCGGTAAATATTTTATTTACCATGGTTAAAGGGCAAATCCAGTAAACAAGGGTTAACAAATAATATTATAATAATACTAAATTACCATAAAACGTGTCTTAACCCTATTGGTGGATACATGGTCGACCATGGGCATCTTTGGGTCGATTTTGGGACCCCATGGATCCACTTGTAAGTGATAATGACACTTTATTTTAATTAAGTTAAAATAAATACAAAAATGACACAAGCATATATCTTTTAACAAAACAATTGTTACAGAAGGTTATATATGTTTTATTTTATATTATAAATATTTATTAGAAAGATAAAAAGATTTCCTACATAATGATATTTTATTTATAATTTTTAGACATTAAATAATTTAATTTATTAATGACACAATGATGATGAATTAATTACTTTAATAGTGAAAAATTACAATAATTGATATTATATATACCCAAATAAATATAATATGAAACTTTTAAGGAATTAAAATAATTTTCTAGGATACTATGACATATTAGGATTGATTTAATTGACTTTGTTCGAAGTAATCAATCTGTTATGAGTTTCAGAAAAATCAACTATTGAATAGTGTCAAAATTGACATAAAAGTGTTCTTAAAACAAATATTATATTATTAATTGATATTAAATTCCTAAAAATCTAAGGTTCGGCGAAGAGTCTTATATCATGATAGGTTCATCGGTAATGGATCACTTGGGGTTCTCTTGGATGTATATAGTAAGTTTATTAACCATATAATATAAAAATACAAAGAGACATTGTAAAAGTGAAACTAATTAACTAAGAGTTAATACTTAAAGATATGGTTAATATAATGACCCAAACCTGTCTAAATTATATTGGTTGAGTTGTTTTCGACCCATCCCCACCTTAAAATTTAAATAATAAACTTTTAATCCATTATAAACCGAATATGAATTTATTATAAATTAATATTTCTAGCTTTTCAAAAGGTGCCCCTCACCCCTCTTATAAAAGGGCACTCCTCCTTCTCATTTCTTCACACCTTCAAAGCCCTTTGGTTCGGCCAACCCCTGCCCAAATAATATCTAAACTTCCCTCACTACAACCTAAAGGCCTTAGTTTGATCCGAAAGCCAACCTATGGAGCCCTTTTGATCAAATCAAAAGGAAGAACCCGAAGAAGAGGTAATGTCTTCACCACCCCTTTTCAAGTTCCTTTCTTCTTCAACTTCCTCTTTCTTTGTTATTACCATTATAAAATAGTAAATCCAGTAGCATATATATACTGTGATGTTATTATAAATATGGTAAAACCATATTCAGTATTCTATCCATCCTTTGAATAACATGTCACCATACATGCGTACGTACGGCTTACCGTCTCCACGTCGTGGTGTAATTGTTATTCAATATATTATTATTTGGATGGGTATAATAATGATATGTAACTCATGTAAATAATAAATATAACATGATAATGATTCTGTATATATTATATAACATCCAATTATATATTATTTTAATATCAAAAGAATGATATTGTCGCTCGTGCGTATGTACGGACTACCGTCTCCACGAACGCGATGAGATTCATTCTCCATCATATCCATTGAAGTATAATTATAATTTGATGATTTAAAAATAGTATCTAAGGACTTTATATCATTATGGATATTAATAATATACATCTCATTAATAAATATGGCTCACATTACAAAGAATATAAAGTAAAATGAACCCGTTAACACCCGAAATGACGATAATTCTAAGATATTATTAACAAATCAATGTTAAAAGATCATATATGATATCATATTGAAGTCAATGATTATTGTATAATTAAATAACAATTATTTCACCATTATACAGGAGGTAAACCTACCGTCGACCAAGGAAAAAGTACAAAGGGATTTTCTTATCTCACATTCAATTCCGTGAGATTTCCATTGTTCGCCAATAAATTATTGAAAGTGGTTTATTGTGTACTGCCATTTGATATATATTATCATGATTCTCTTTATATTCATTTTATTCTGGAAATCATTTGGTGGTTATTAACTTTTTTCCATACGACTCAGTTGATTAACGTGGTAAGGGGTTTCTAATCTCACTTTTAATTTCGTGAGAATTCCATTGTTCACCACTTAATTATTGTATGTGGTGTATGTGTACTGCCCATGATTGTATTCATTGTGTAATATACTTTAATTTATGAGTATTTACATCATCATGGTATGATACTTCTTTCATGGGTGTATGTTTCGCAAGTTACCTAATCGATAAGGGAATTTGAGATTTCAATTTCCACTCATTTGGCTTTAGGCATATTTCATTGATTATATTACCCCAAGATTATGTGTGGAATCACTATTCATTTGATTATGTCATAATTTCCACTCCCCTTCCTGTGGACATACTTTTGATACACATAATCACTCCAATGATAATTCTCAATTCATTGATATGAATTTGATAAGAGTAATTTTAACTCATTCACTATTTGTTGAGTTAAACATCCAATTCATTGGTGTTGTTTTTACAATATTATGTGTGAATATCCTTGATTGTTTTACACTGAATATCCAATCAAATTTAGTGTATTTATATTTTTCACACATAACTTTGTCATTGATTTATCCTTAACCTAAGGATACAACCTTTATGAGAGATTTCATCTCAATTTACATTCCATTGAGACTTCTTTGTTGATATACACCAAATCACTTTTATGTGGTGTATATAATGTACTTTAATAAAGTATATCATGAATCCCTTTATTCTCATGATATTACAATGTTTTGATTACCTTAATTATTTGTATTCAAGTGTCTCTCTTTTGGTTATAAACTCTAACTAAAATACCATTTTTAAATGTTTTAAAGACTTATTCTTCTAAATCTTGCTCATTAATGTCCATGTTTTAAAAATGGTTTTAAGGATTTATTTATATGGACATTAAAGTTTTAAAATTAAAAATCCTTTTAAAAGTTTCAAAGTGGTATGGGACACTTTGATTCAAAAAATCTATTTTTAAATGGCTTCTTGACAAATAGTGTGACTTTTAAATGATTTCAAGAAAAGGGGGATATTTCCCTCAAATAGTTTTGATGATTATTTTCATCTATGTCAACATCCTTCATTATTAATGATTGAGGTTAATGTGATACAATACAATCTTCCATATTGTATCAGATGAGTTATGTTTGACTGTGGATGTTCTATTTTTATACCATTCATGGTTTGTGGTTAAAGTATTGACATTTCGTATGCTAGTTTTAATACGAATGTTTATTTTATGTTTAAACCTATTCATATGAGGAATGCATTGGACTTAATAAGTGACGGGTGGAGCCCGCTATAGCTCCTCGATGCATCGGTAGGTCTCATTAGACAAATTAGTGTCTTGGCACAAGGCCTTGGCAAAATCTTATTTGTAGTCTTGGCACGAGGCCTTGGCTATGTGGTTATGATAGTCTGGAATTATGCATTCCATCATTATGAAAGTGGTTATTGATAATGCATGGGATTGTTCGACTAGTAGAATATCCATGTGAGTAAGTAAATGGAATTATTTTATTTTATCTTTGCCATTTTATGCTGAAGTTCAAGATTAAAAGGCTTTTGTTTTAGTTATAAAATGCCTTAAGTGTGTATGCTTATTTATGAAAGCTTCTGCTATAATGTTATCCTTACTGAGAATCTGAGATCACCCCTTTCAATGTTTTATTTTTCCCAGGATTATGAAGAAGTAATTTATGAATGACCTGCAGGGATAGTATGAGGGGATATAAAGACAAGATGTTTTTTTATGATGTAATGTAAAAATTTATGGATGTATCTAGTTATTCCAATGCTACTAAACTAATCGGTCTTTCGAGACTTGATCTTTCTCGTGATCATGCCAATGTTATGTAATAATGCACCGACTCTAGGTAACTAGGGTCGGGGCATTACAATAGGAATGATATGCACTTGCACCACACACACCATCTCATCTGACCCGACACCAGCATTGGGCCCAAGATGAGGAAGCCTTCCAAGGGGCGTTAACGACAATAGATACTATGGTCGATCCACCACCGGAACATATCTTGAACTTCCTGCAGACACTGAGTAGGGGTGCTCCTACATCCTACCGGGATTGAGGCCCCTATCGCCCCACTGGAAGGCTGGGATGACTCTCCGGGTCGGAGGACTGAGTGGTGATCGCCACGAACCAATCCTCATTGATGCCAGCTCGTATGGAGGTCCTCCTCTTACCCCTACTCCACAGAGCTTTGGATTTACCCACTCCAAATTATTTCATAGAGGTATGCCACGTGCTACCCCCAACACGAATTAAGACCTGCCCCGCGGTAGTGACACTCGGCATGGAAGCCTTTCTCATGCCCACCACACTGGGTATGGAATTCCTCCTGCCCCCCGACCGTCGATGTAAATTCATTTCCCATCCGGTCCCTCTCCAATTTGGGGATCCTCCCTATGTTCTCTCTGCAGCTGGCGAAGGTCCTCCTCACCCTGGCAACCAAAGGGGTGAAGGTCAGCCTTGCTCCACCTACACCAAGCATGGAGGTCCTCCCCATGCTCCTACCTATTCCAACAGGGGGTTTCGCCTGCTCTGGTACTGCTTATAGAGGTCCTCCCCATGTCCCCTTCGACATTTGTCCTCGTGATCCTCGCACCCTCGGTTGTCCCAAGTGGACGTCCTCCCAAACCTGACACCAGTGAGGCCCTAAGAATACATTTCGGGAATCGGCCTTATTCTGAGGAGCCACCTAGGGGCAGGAAGGCAGGTCGTCACCACAATAAAAAGAATCCTGGAAAGGCCCATACAGAGATCAAACCGGCCTGCTTCTAGGATTTTGAAGCACAATACGACTCAACTGGGGAACCCTCCCATCATTCCTCTATGTCTAGGACTGGGGTAGGAAAAAGTCATATAATCCTTTCCCTTCTTGAATGCGAAGTCCGTCAGTTTCCCTCCTCTCTTCACTGGTACATCCACGAGGAGGAAATTTTGGGAGTCCCACAGGTTCCGACCGTGAAGTCACCAGCATCATCATAGGAAGCGCCCTCTACCTCGACCAGAGATCATAGAGAGCTATTTTGGGGACTGATGGTAGTTGAGAAATAGCGTGACCCATTGTCGGTAACCACTACCCCTACACCAAAGGTTGAAACTATCAGCATGTCGTATCATGACATTTTTGTCAGTTCATTGCACTCTTCAAAGGATGGCCCGGAATTCGGCGGTCATTCGACTCGTTCTTTTTATTCTTCGCCGCTTAGTTTATTGTCCTAGCGGTCCGCCTCAGTGACGCTACTGATTCCTCAGCCACATCCGGTTGACAAGTGGGGAAATACGGGGCCAGACCTTGAATCTGAGCCTAGGAGATTCTGGAACATTCTTACGGTGGATCACTTCCCGGAGAAGTTCTGGCTGGCGGCAACAGCGAACTTTTGTGCACCGGAATCCGTCACCCCAGAGGATATAAAGTGGTTCCGTCAAACCCTATGGAAGACACACTTCCATCTTCATTATGATCTGGTGGTGTACCCCCAGATCCAAGTGCACTTTGAGGAAATAGGCGAGCAATGTAATTTGGTCAATTTAGCCGCACTTCTCGTGGCCCAGCGCCCTGAGTCACCAGGTCACTAGAGCGCCCTCCAACAAAAATGCGTTCAGAGTTTCAAGGTACTCTGCAAAATCACCATGTAAGCTACCGCCCATGTGCATGTCCATGGTTGGGGACAGTATGCCACCCTCCTCTTCAGTCCTATCCGGCGACAACCTGACTCATTATGTGACATTGAAGAAATGCCCCCAATAAGGGTTGCGGTCCACATGGCTGACATAGTGGACAAAGAGGACGAGCTGGAGTTTCTTGTGGTGACTTACCCCCCTGAGGGTGTACCACAACTGTTGGACCCATCATAGAGGATTACTCGTCAGTATAGGAATCTCTTAGGCCTCCCTGCACCCACCGAGTCGCTGGTACTCAGTCGGAATGCCGATAACGGTAAAGAACAAGTCGGAGTGGTCAAGAACTCCGACCCATCCTCCTCAGTGCAGAAGACGGACGAATACACTGAGAAGTCCATGTTGCGCCAACAAATTGATGAGCAGAAGAGGCTGGTCGACAAACTCCTGGACGAGCATGCTATAGAATGATGAACCATCTATGGTGATCCTAAGCTAGGGCAGTAGGGGTAGGAACAATTTCCCCCTGTGAGATGCCTCCAGGAAACCATGATCATGCTACTCCCACATACAGGTCTAAAGCCGAAACTCACGGAAATAGGGTGTGATACATCTCACCAAACCCTCCCTGACGGCGAATTAATCCATGGAATCCATCCCGGGTTCCCCCAGTTGCCCCGCAAGCCATTCTGCTAGTCGCTCCATGAGCCGTTGAAGCTGTCTACCATGTCGAAGATCCCGGAAACTCACTCGTGGTTAGGGATACCTATCATGATAGGGACCCCACCCATATAATCCTATAGCAGCACTCATCGCTCACCTCGAGACATTAGAAATGTGGCAGGTGGCAGTCCTTCCAGATGGCAATCCATATCCCACGTGGGTGGATGATATGCCTGCACCTCCGGGATTTCAGAATCCCACTTTCTCACACTTTAACTTGACAAGGGACCCACAACAACACTTGGATCGCTTTTCCTCCATGTGTTGTCCCATGTTTGGGACCCCCATCACAGCAGGAATCTGCCAAGATCCGATGTTTCATGTAGTCAATGGAGGGCCCTACATTCGTCTGGTACATCCAGCTACCTATTGGATCGGTGACCGGCTGTGTGGATCACCGCCGACAATTCCAATACCAGTTCAACTCCACCACATGAAAGACTAGCATCACAGACCTCTTCAAGTGAAAACAGAGGCCTGATGAGCAAGTCGTGGACTTCATCGCCTGGTGGAAGAGAATTACATACTCCCTTGACATGCCACTGACTTAGGAGAAATTACTGATGATGCATGTAGGAAATGTCAAAACTGAATAGGTCCTTTCCCTGATCTCCTAGAACTACCCTGAAGGGTTCTGAGATTTATTAGATAAGGCTCAATGCCTCTAGGAAGCTCTGCAACAGGCTAGTCATGTGCGTCTACTACCCGCTGTGTTCCCAGCAAGGAGGGCTTCCAGAGCTGAGCCCGCCGCAGTGGCCCAAATAGAAGACCCCAGGTAGCTAGAATTGCTTCCATTTGCACCAGCTCTACATCCTCGTAGAGGCCCTCCACCTCAGGCCCAACCTCCATCCCAACAGCGACCGCCTTAGAATCGGATAGTTCCCCCACGCAATGTGCCACCACCACCTAGGCAGGACAATCAAGATCTGCCTCCTCGCCAGGCCCCTCCGGCCCCTTATAAGGGCCAGGCTCCCAGATCCCCATATCTGGAAAGAAGGCACCAGACTTACTCGTTCAATGAGAATCAGGTCCCCAGTTACTTCCGAAGTTCCCTAGAGTAGGGAATTGTGCGCTTACCTAATTGCAGAAGGCCGACAGAGGCGAATCTCACCGATCGCCCCAACTACTGCCCCTATCACTGGATCCTAGGGAACACCCTCAAGTAGTGCTATGTGTTTAAATACTGGCTCCAAGACCCGGTCGATAACAATATAGTCAGGTTGGGCCCGGATCTGACACAAGTGGTTGGTGTCTTTGTCAGGTCATAAAGCGGTAGCGATGATGAAGGTGAGTGGCAGTAGGTTCCCAGCCACGGGTCCCAGAAGTATGATGCATGGATGGCCCGTAAAACAGTCACCTGTGCCCATGGTATTATTCGGGAATGTCTGAATCAACCGTAACATTAAAGGATGCGACCAATGCTTCTGCATCGTCATCTCAGTTGGCCTCTTCCAAGAAGGACAAGTAGCGGCGACACAAGAAGAAGCAATGTGCTCCACCTCTCCCATCGTCATCCCACACTCTCAGAGACTTCATGCCCATCAAGATGGGGGTTCCTCCCATAATCCGCCTAGTGGTGGATAAATCCTCAAGCGAAAGTTAGGGGTACACTTCAGTTAATACTCTGGAGTTGGTAAATCCCTATATGACTCCCGATGAGGGGTAACTCCAGGCGAACCTACCCAACGTCCTAGGTCGACGTCAACGTCAGCGGAACCGCGGCCACATGGGTTGTCAATGCTTGTCAGAGTGTGCTTTCATCTAGGTTGTGCAGGCTACTGACACCAGACAACAGGCCCAACGCAGAGCTCAGCATGCGCAACCTTCACATCTGGTACCCTCAGATCTACCTCCGCCACTGTTTATACAGCTGGATGAGGTAGAGTTGCCCCGTCCATACCGCAGAAAGTCTCTCCCTACTACATGAAAATCTCAGTTTACCACTACTTATTTGGAAGATACTCTTCAAGCCTTGACTTGTGCGCAACGGGATCTACCCAGTACCAGCCAGCTGCTGGTCCAGCCGGTAGGGTTCACCGTGCCTCCAATTGAAGAGCGGACTTCTGTAAGCAGAAGCTTGCATTTGTCATGGAAGTATCTTGTTCTAAAACACCATGCTGGCATTCTAGTGAGGATTTCTATCCTTGTGCTCTTGGCCAGTCATCTAAAATGTGTGAGGCATTTGTCGAGGCCCTAAGGATCCCCCTCTAGTTTGAGATGGAGGTAGCAGCTGCAAAAGCCTTCCACATTGAAGCAATTGAGAATCCCTAATGCCAAGCAGTTATCTCGTTCTCTAGTGAAGACAAAGACCCTCCTATACAGGGACACATTCATCAACTATACATCACTGGCCAATTCAATGACGTGGAAGTCCACCGTTGTCTTGTTGACATGGGCTCTAGGATTAACCTAGTCCCGACTTGGACACTGTGGATGCTGGGTTTGTATAAGGACGATCTAACCCCCTCTGACCATAGAATCCAGGGATACAACTGGACCAGGCAGACCCTGGTTGGTATGATTTGTTTGAAGACCCAGTTCAGTGGCCTAGTTTCAAGTACCTAATTCATGGTCGTATCCCAGGACACCGCATACAACACATTGATGGGCAGGCCATGGCTCCATCTGCATGCAGTGATCTCTTCGCAGTATCACCAACGCCTCAAATACTCCCTCAATGGTCGAGTTGGCGTGCACCAAGGAGATGCATCTCCTTTTTCCTCTTGTGAAGCCTGCTGTCTGGACACTGACTATTACATGATCAAGGATAAAAAATTCTAGCAAGTGAGGATGAACCCGCCCCGGTCACAAGTGATCCCTGGGTAGGTTTGGATGATGCCTACATCTTCCTGATCAATCTGTTAGAGGCCACAACTCCCGACATGGGGTAGTGTTTTGTTGTTTCAGGTAAAAGAGGATGGAATATTCCCAGGTCCAAGCGACAGTGGAAAATGAACTCATACTCCTACACCAACCAGGCTCAGGTGATCCTGAAACCTCCTACCCCTGTAGGGTATCGAGACTTCAGGCTCATGGCAACGACGGTACATCATACATGTCTCTTCCGTTAGGCTAGAATCAGCCAGTTCAAGACAACGTGCCACTACTACCTTGATGTCATCAAGCATGGCCCCTTGGGCCGTTTCCCAAATTGGAATGGATGAACTGCCTTCATTGCTATGGTCTCAATGGTTCATGACTCTCCTAATATGATGACCATTGCTGCTCAAGCCAGCACCAGCCTCCCATTAGTGCCTAGTGGCTCATAGATAACTCCCCCCCTACAGAAGATCCCTCCACAAGTGGGTAAGAGGATCTAGAGGATGCTCCCTCACCTATGAAGATGGCGTTTCTACCTTGGTCGACAAACTGGTACAGGTGAACCTTGGTAGTGAGGCAGATCCGAGACCCACATTGATTAGTGCCGCCATGTCCCTCGAGGAGCAGCAGTGGTACTTGAACTTTCTAAAATAGCACCATGATGTGTTTGTCTAGAGTTATGGAGAGATTCCATGACTAGATCCCTAGGTTGTTGTCCACTGCCTTGGCCTCCCGAAAAACCATCGCGGGTTCAAGAAGCCTCCCAGAAATATACACCCTTCTCACGGTGCCCTGTTTGAGGCCGAATTTGACAATATTATCAAAGCCAACATCATCAAGGAAGTCTAGTACCCCAAGTGGCCAGCCAACATTGTGCCAGTCAGGAAGAAGAATGGACAGATCAGAGTCTGTATCGACTTCCGTAATCTCAACTGCCACTGTCTGAAGGATGATTTTCCCCTTCCAGTGATAGAGTTATTGATTGATGCTAAAGCTAGGTTCCAAGGCCTCTACTTCATGTATGGGTATTCTGGGTACAACCAGATCCGAATGGCACACAAAGACGAGGAGTTGAATTCCTTCAGGTCTCCCCAAGGTACTTTCTGTTACGATTTCATGCCTTTCTGCCTGAATAATGTAGGTTCCACCTATCAGTGGTCCATGCACCGCATGTTCAATCCCATTCTCGGGACATTGGTGGAGTGATATGTCAATGATATGGTGGTTAAATCTCTTTAGTGACAAGACCGTCTAGAGGACTTTGCGAAAGTGTTTGGTTTCCTCCGCTCCCGCCACTTGAAGATAAACCTACTTAAATGTGCCTTTGGGGTCACCTCCGAGAAGTTTCTTAGCTTCATTCCCAGATACCGAGGCATTGAGATCAACCCCGAGAAGATCAAATCCATCATCCAGATGCCTCCCCAGTGTAATATTTGGGAGCTTCAAGTTCTTCAAGGCCACATAGCCTACATACGTAGATTCATCACGAATATGGCTGGCAAGTGTAAGCCATTTTCCCAGCTCACGAAGAAAGGATCTTCCTATGAATCAGATGAAGAGTGTCAGGACACCTTTGAGGAAATCAAGCAGTATCTGCTCCAGCCTCCAGTTCCGATGCCACCCATCACCATAATTCCGCTAGTCTTTTATGTGACCGCTATGGAATGGTCTCTCGGCGCCCTGCTCGCCCAGAAGAACAATGAGGGGACAGAAAAAACCCTCTACTACCTCATCTAAATGCTCCTAGATATGGAGACCAAATACTCCCCCATAGAAAAGAGCTTCCTGGTGCTCGTGTTTTCTATACAGAAATTGCAACATTACCTGCAACACCATGAGGTACATTTGGTCTCTCAGGTAGACCCACTGAATTACATTCTAGACCGGCCCATGTTGACTGGACAACTAGCACGGTGGGTGGTGATCCTCCAACAATTTGACATCTAATTCATGCCTTAAAATGCTATCAAGGGATATGAATTGTCAGACTTCCTAGCAGCCCATCCATCCTCTGCTGATCAATCCCTGTACCTGTATTTTCATGATGAGGCATATCCTCTCAGTCAATAATTTCATCTGATGTTGGCGATTGCACTTCGACGGTGCCTCCCGGAGCCTCACTGGTAGGAGGGTCAAAGATCCTAGGATCAACAGAGTGGGTGTGGGTATCGTCTTCATCACCCCAGTACAGGACGTCCTGCCATACTCATTCTTGTTGTTAGAAGGCTGCACCAACAATGCGGAAGAGTATCAGGCTGTCATCACCAGCCTCGAGCTGGCCCTTGAGATCAATGTGCCCCATTTTCACGTGAAAGGGGATTTCGAACAAGTTATCAAGAAGGTCAATGGAATATATGTTGTCAGAATTCCAGAGCTCTAGCCATTGTTGGAGTGCACCCTCTATCTAATGGCGTAGTTCCCTTCTCGACTACAGGTTACCCATGTCCCTCAGTCACAGAACGATCGAGGGGATGCTCTAGTCAGCCTAGCTGCGTCACTCGCAGAACCCAAGCAGGATGAATTGATCATACATGTGCCACACGATAGAGTCGTCACCCCCATCACCTCAGAGGATGACGACGGCCTGCGGGTAAGCCATCTTACTGCCGGACCCTCCACGTCATGAGCCCCAAGTTATTCAGATGCAGTGGTAGAGGCCACTCCCAACTGGAGGGAACCTTTTGTCGAGTATCTCCAAAATTGTTTCCTCTTGGATGATTGGGCCGAGCACAAGCGAATCTGATGCCACACATTGCAGTTTACCCCCCAGAGTGGTCCCAGTCTTGAGCGGATCCTATATAAGTGTGGTTTGGATGGTGTTCTCCTCCGTTTCATTCAAGGATTTGAGATTTCTCAGGTCATGAAAGAGGTTCATGCTGGTTTCTACGGTGTCCACCAGGCTGGGCCAAAGCTGTCCCATCAGATCCGGAGACTGGGGTACTTCATGCCCTCTATGATCCATGATTGTATTGAGTTTTCCATGAGATTCCACGCATTCCATGTTCATGCTAACTTCTTGCATCGGCCGCCAGAACCTCTCCACTCCACCAAGTAATCTTGGAAATGTGCGGTGTGGGGACTCGATGTCGTGTGACTATATCCACCGGTGACAGCTCGCCAGTGTAGGTTCATCCTGACTGCTATAGATTTCTTCTCCAAGTGGGCAGAGGTAGTTCCACTCAATGAGGTCAAGGCCCATTCCATCGTCGAATTTTTGAGCTGCAATATCATCCACCGGTTTGGAGTCCCTCATGTTTTCATCACCGATAATGACACCAATATCTGAGCAGCCATGCTGATGAAATTGTACGCCACGTAAAATATCCATTCGAACCATACCTCTAGCTATCATGCACATGAAAATGGGATGATCGAGGCATTCAAAAAAACCCTCTCTAAAATTCTTCAGAAAATGGTTGGTTAGAACAAGAACCGTTGTACGAAAAAGCTGCCCAATGCCCTCTGGACATATTAGATGACAACTCGCAATTCCACCCAGGTGACTCCATATTCCCTAGTGTATGGTACTGAGGCCAAACTTCCCATAGAGATCTAGCTACCATCACTATAAACTACAATCTATGACCAGCAAGTTCCATACAAGGTGGCAAAAAATTTTCTAGCTGAATTGGAAGCAATGGACAAGAACATGCTCTATAACATGCACAATCTGTAAAGGCATCAGAACAAGATAGCGGGAGCCTTCAATAAGAAGGTTCTCCATCTATCTTTTCAGCAAGGCGACCTGGTATTGGCTCTCTGAGAACTAATGATATCTGGCAAGAAACCACCCATGCTAGATCAAAATGGGATGGACCATAAATAATTCATAAGGTTTACCCCAACGGAGCATACTCTTTGGTGACCATGGATGGTGATCACATACCTCCTCCCACCAACGCCAAGTTCATCAAGCAATTATTTTCCTGAGCCTATGGGTCCTGCATGACCCTAAACTGCACCCCGGTCCCGCACGACCTTAAATTCTATGGTCCCACATGACTATAAACTGTCCCGTCTTGCATGAATTTAAATTGCAACATCGTGCTGTAAGATTTTAAACTACATCATCATCTGTCATGATGTTAAACTGATCATTATCATCCCTCTTGACAATAAACTGCAAAACGGTCTGAGCTCTATGAACCTAAACTATGATCTCCCTCTTCCCCATCGCAAGAAGATAAAATGCAAGCTGGTCAGGACTTCCTGACCGAGGACCAGCCTCAGGCCCCATGGCCTTCCCTAACCCAGGTTCCCTCTTGTGGGATTTTACTGTGTGGTGTGTCATTATGTCCACATTCACGTCAGATTACTTTTCGTACCGTACACATCTTCAGATGAGATGTGTCTCCCCATCCTACATTGATGTCTAATTGTGTTTCCAGAACTATGCATTGCATGATTCCCATCCTAATGGGATATGTAGGAACGCTCAGACGTCCCGTCTTTAGCCCATCCCCGAGCTATTCTATTTGACTATCCCCCCTGGGTATAGTTTCCTCGGAGGGTCTTCACATGAAGTTGGTTAGGCTTCCGTAGAATACGAGGATTATGTTTGTTGCACCGTGTTCCCACTCTCGTTCTTCTATCCTCCCACATCTTCACCGCATGACGTTAAACTACATGGCCTTCACAAACTATGTTTGGCTTGATTCACATCCTCATGGGATACGTAGGAATGCCCGGACACTTCGTCTGTTGGCCCAGCCCAATGCCAAAATCTTCCCCTCGGGTCAAGACATATGGCAGGGTGCACACTTTTTCCCCAATGCACATCGAGAAAGCCTCGGTCCGGCTATACGTACCCCTCCCTAGAGATGTTCGCCTCTTTCATATATGGGTACAACTATGCATCACCAACTCCTTTCCTAGAATTCCATCACTTTCCCCGTACGGAAGGGCCTCATAAAGGTATGGATGCTAGGCCTAAGAGATCTCTTACCACTTCAGGCAAATGTCCTTGAGGATACTAAGCAACAAGATGATACAAGTATTGCGTTTTGAATGTGGTCAGCGGTCGACGCTCATTTGTTGCTCCCATATCATGTTACAATAGAGATGTTGTGTTTTGAATATGGTCCATAGTCACCCTGGATCTTTGGGTCTGCCCCAAGATCTCCCAAACATCGAGTGTAGTGGTTCGTTCGGCCTTATCTTGAACTGACAAACTTCCCTCCGGGTGGTGCCAACAGTCGAGCCCCTAGCCCTAATTCTCTTATGGGAGTGTACAGCGTGGTGTGGGATTATGCCCTCATTCACATCAGGTTACTTGCAGGCTGTACACATTCCCTGACAGATGTTCCACTTTAGGCCCCATGGCCTTTTCATGCCTGTGGCCCTTGTCACCACTACAAGACGTTAAACTGCTAGCAGGTTAGGCCTTCCAGACCGAAGCCCAACTATCAGACCCTTTGTCCTTTTTGGGCCCCTAGAATAGGTTCTTTATGATGGGATTGTGCGGTGTGGTGTTGGATTATGTCCTCATTCATGTCAGGTTACTCGACGTACCATGCACATCCCTGGAAGAGAAACCATACCCGACCCTCATCCTTACTACAAGACGTTAAACTGCAGGCTGGTCAGGCCTTCCTGACCAAATACTATCCTCAGGAACCATGGCCTTCCTGGGCCCCCGACCCTTGTCCTTACTGCAATACCTTAATTTGCAAGCGGGTCAGGCCCTCCAAACCAAAACCTAGCCTCAGGCCCCTTGGCCTTCTTGGGCCCTCGACCCTCGTCCTTACTGTATGACGTTAAACTACAAGCTGGTCAGAACTTCCTCACCAAAACCTAGGCTTAGGCCCCTTGGCCTTCTTGGGCCCCCAGCCCTCATCTTTACTATAAGATGTTAAACTGAAAGCTGGTCAGGCCTTCCTGAGTGAGGCCCCCTATCCTCCTCAGGCCTCTGGCCTCCTTGGGCCCCCGACCCTTGTCCTTTCTACAAGATGTTAAACTGCAAGTTGGTCATGCCTTGCTGACGAAGCCCCCCTAACCTCCTCAGGCCCCTAGCCTTCATGGGCCCCCAACCCTCATCCTCACCGCAAGATGTTAAACTGCAAGTAAGTTAGGCCTTCCTGACCAAAGCATAACTATCAGGCCCCTTGGCCTCTTCAGGCCCCCAACCTAGGTCCTCTCTTATAAGAGTTTATGGTGTGGTGTGTGATTATTTCTTCATTCACGTCACTTTATTTGTCGTACCATACACCTCTTTTGTGTGGAGGTGTCCTACTTCCCTCTTCGTCCTGCATGACGTTAAACTGCATCTTGAGAACTACGTGTGGCTTGATTCCCATTTTTATGGGATACGTAGGACCACCCGAAAGTCTAGGCTTCGGGTCCATCCCCATATTCCCATCATCCAGAAATCTCCATCCCACCTTGGCCCCTTGGCATACCCTTCCCCAGAGAGGGGAGTATATATCATGTTTTGGGATTAAGACCTCATTCACGTCGAGCTTGTAATGACCACACCAGGTACCTCTCCCTCCTGATCCGTTTCGTCGACCCTTTTTAGTGGTCCAACAATGTGCCTAAGGGTACTCTGGTTTGGTGCTTAGAATGTCGGACTCTTCTAAGACATGTTATCATCCTCTTTTCAGGTTTTTTATTTCGTTTCATCATGGCTTTCATCACCTTTCATTCCTAGAGGGACCCCAAAAAATGGCATGGATACTACGCCCAAGGGCTCTCCTACTGTTATGGGCCAACGCCCCCGAGGGTTTTGGACAAAAATCGATACATATCCCACGTTGCAAATATGGTCAGCGGTGGATGCTCGTTTGTTGTTCCCACATCAGGCTAATGCGATATGGGGACTTTTTTCCACCAGAGTTATCATTTATCCTCCATCGCCACGTCAACCCCGTTAATCCAAAAATGTCGGTTACATGATTCACGTCCTTCTCCACTTCATCAAGTCCAAGTAGAACATCGATACTCATGGTACAATTCCTCAGTGTGCATCAGCATGTCAGGGGAACAAATATACGTTAAAGGTGTCCTCCGGGGCTCTGCATTGAATTCCCTTTGATGTAAGTTCATGGTATTTCAATAAATAAATTATTCCCTTGTTTCCCACATTGAGTTTAACTCGTGTGGGCTTAGGGATCAGCTCGAGGTCTGCGCTTACATGGAAAGCATCCACCCATTTGGGGTCCGAGCTCTAAGACCATAAACTAATATCTCATCAGAACTATGTATATCATGATTCCCATCCCCATGGGATATGTAGGAACACCCAGACCTATTGTCTTTGGGTCCAGCTTGAGTTCAGCTAATTTGTCTCTTCTGCCCTTCCTTCGGGACTTTGACTATGGGACCGCATGGCGTGCTGTGGGATTATGTCCTCATTCATGTCGGGTTTGAAGTAGCCTCACCACATGCACCCCGTTCTAAGAATTTTCCCTCCAATTTCATGTCCATCATGACATTAAAAGGAAACTTTCTAGAACTACAAGCAGCTTGATTCCCATCCTTATGGGATACGTAGGACCACCCAAATGTCTAGACTTCGGGACCAACCCCACCTCTTTAATATCTCACGATCTTCTGGTCACCTAGGCCCCTTGACATGTCCCTCTCCATGATGGGTATATATAGGTGTAGTACAGGGTTTTTGGCACCATTCCCCCCTTCTCCCCGAAATCCAACATCTCTCGGAATGCCCTCAAGTTGAGTCCCTCGAACACTTGTAGTGGTTCGCCCATGTGTTATGAGTACTCTGGTCTAGGACCAAGAGTATCAGATTTGACTTGGTCAAGTTTCATCCACTTTTCAAGCTCCGTGTTCCCCTTCAATCGGGCTTCCATCATATTTCACACCTAAAGGGACCCCCATGAACAGCCTAGATACCATGCTTAAGGGCTCTCTTACCATTATGGGCCAATGCCCCCGAGGGTTTCAGAAAACAAATTGATACAAATACCATGTTGTGAACATGGTCAGTGGTCGATGCTCATTTGTTTTTCCCCATTTTAGGCTAACGCAACAGGATGCTGTGTTGAGAACATGGTCAGAACTAATCCTCCGTCGTCATGCCATCCCATTCAGGCCTTGAATGTTGGTTTCATGATTGACGTTATGTTCCACCCCATCATGTCCAGGTGGAATCTCAACACTCTTGGCACTATCCATCAGTTCACCTTTGCACGTTAGGGGGAAAAAGATACTATACAGCACCTTTCGAAGCTCCCATGGTGCAAGCTCTAAGACAATAAACTAAGATTTCTGTCTAGAACTACGTATGGCTTGATTCCCATCCTTATAAGATATATAGGACCACTCAGATGTCTCATCTTCGGGTGCAGGTCACTTGGTAGCTAGTTTCTCCTCCCATTTACGTCTTATCACTATTTGGGCCCCTTGCCCCGAGGTTCGTATCTCGGAATTTTGTACAGTGTGATGTGGGATCATGTCCCAATCAACGTCGGTTCTATTTCATGGCATCGTACACATTCCCTGCCTTCCATTATCTCTACTACGTCTGCGCTGTGTGATGTTAAAATGCATGTTTGGTCCTATGACATGACCCTAAATTGTAACATTATCGTCTCGGCCGCACGATGAAATACAGATCTGCATTGTGATGACCTCATTGTAGAGGACGTAACGTTTGGTATCAGTCACGCGCCATGCCATTTTTCAGTGCCTATTGTGGCTTGATTCTATTAGAGATTCTAGGGCCTGCTACACTGGGTCTGTCACATCAAAAAAAACACTCACCTTAAAGGACAAACAAGATTTATCAAATACAGCTTCTCTTGGTGCGAGGGCTAGACCCGTGTGCCCCGTTCATCCTTTGCATGGTTACCTTACTGTGATGTGGCCCCTTCTAGAACTACGTATGGATTGATTCTCATCTTCATTAGATACGTAGGAGCACCCGAGTACTTCCCCACGGGCCCACCTTAATTTTCATGTTTTGTCCCTCGACTTGAGCACTTTCACAAAGAACACGTGGTTAGTAATTATTATGTTCTCATTCGCTTTGGGTTTTGTAACCACCTCACCGTGTGTTTCCTTCTCTCCTTACCCATTCACGGTCCATGTTCTAAGACCTTATACTAAGCCCCTTTCAGGAACTACGTGCAGCTTGATCCCCATCCCCATGGGGTATGTAGGAACGCATGTGCATTTTTCCTCAGGCCCAGTTCAAATCTTTTTTTCAGTCCCTTGACCTAAATCCTCTTCCAAGGGGGTTGTGTGGTGTGGTGTGGGATTATGTCCTCATTCACATCTGATTTTTTGTAATTACCCACCACATGCCTCTTGTGTTTCCTCTCATCCATGGTCTGAATTCTACGACCCTAAACTAAGATCTCCCCATGGGAAGGGACTCGAATCCCTCTATCTAATACGTCTCATTGTCATATTCAGATGCGTTTTGACAAAGAGCCCAAAGTGTGGGAGTTTCATGGGGACATTCCCTTCGTTCCATGACCAAGATTCATGAGATCTCTATTTGGATCCTCATCCTCTTCCATGAACAAAAGGACCCTCATACGATATGGACTCTAGTTTTAAGGGCTCTCCATGGATGTTGGGCCTAAGGGATCTCCTATCATTTCCAGCCATTGTCCCTAAGGATCTTGGACAACATTTGAGATAGTTCCCTTGTTTCAAACATGGTCAACGGTTGGCCCTCATTTATTTGTCCCCATTCTAGGCTAACGTGATATGAATGCTGTGTTTCTACCACGGTCAACAGTTATCCTCCTTCGTCACACTACCATCATTGTGATCCCAATCATGAGAATCATGATTCACACATTTCCACTTCCTCATATTCAAATGGAATTCCGACATATTTGGATTTACCTCTTCACGCGTCTGGGTGAGCTACATGGATGGGTTAGCATCATTGGTCTGGTATTTACTGAGTGTCCCTTCACCATAACCTACCCCTTCCTATGTCGGGAATGTCCCCCATTACTTCTTGTTTTCCACATCGAGCATGACTAACGTGGGCTTAGAAGTTTTGGTGGGATATGTACCGGCACAAATAGGCTTCTCCTTGTCCTACATGACATTAAACTATGCTTCTAGAACTACGTGTTGCTTGATTCCCATCCTCATGGTATACGTAGGGACACCCTGGTATCTTGCCTAGGGTCCAGCCCATGGGAATCATTAGTCTTGTTCCTCCCCATATTCTGGCCCATGGCCTGACACCTTGTAGAGGACCGTACAACTATAACTCTTCCCTGAACATGTTCAGGATGGCCCAAGATGACATTGGGAAGTGACAGACCCCCTCGCCAGAGAGGCTTTGTCTGAAAGAAGGAATGATCCACGATCAAATCGATGTTCCCACCTAGTGTATTCCCACCATGGTGGTGTAATTTCCTAAGTGTTAGATTCTGTTTGAACAAACCATCACTCCCCATACCAAACTTCACGTTCCCCTTATTCGGACTCTCGACCCCATTAAGGTATCGAGGAACCCCCTAACAGTATGGATGCCTGACCTATGGTCTTCCTGCTATCCCAAGCCAATGTTCCAGAAGACTGTTCATGTTTGGAAGGACCCCCCAACGGTATGGATGCTCAACCTATGGTCCGCCTGCTGTCCTAGGTCAACATCCCAAAAGACTAATTAATGATATTTGATTTAGGCCCCATGTTGTGAACATGGTCAGTGGTCAACCCTCATTTGTTTTCCCCATTTCAGGCTAATGGAATATGGATGCAGTGTTTCTTCCATGGTCAATAGCAATCCTCTATTGTCATTCCACCCCTATAGTGTTCCGAATCATGGTTATCGTGATTCAAACTTCCCATTCCCGTCCGTTCAGACCGATTTCAACCCCCCCTGGAATTGCACCATTCGTGCACAAGAGCACGCTGGAAAAACGACAATTCGACTGTTCTGAGAACATCATTTTCCTATCAGGTCTCTCCCATTTCTCAGAAATCTGGACCAGTTATCCAAACCCCAGATTCCCAAAGCTTGGTTTGCACTCTTATGTTTGATGGGGTGATGAGATGACTATCCATTGTTTCTCATATCGGGCCCGACCCATGTGAGCTTATGGAATTGTCGTTGGATGTTCCGCAGACATCATAAGGATTCAATGAACCAGTGGAAATAATGGAACTCCTGCAAGCTTTGGCATTCAAAAAAAGTTCAAGGTATGAAGGTACGTTTAATGATTTTTAATCATTATAATACCTGAGGGTCAACTCCCACCACGGACAGATTAACTCAGTTAAAAGAGCATTACAGCTATGCCACCCTTCGACTTATGGCGTCCAAGAAATGTTGTCGCTGGCTTAGATCCCACTCCTCCTCAGTAGAGATGGGGTGCAGTTCATCAGCCTCAGCTCGGGCCTGCTCTACGTCTGCCTGAATGACGACCACCTCTTTGGAAGCCTGCCTCATACACTATTCCTCCTCTGCCCGTTGGGCCATCAATTTCAAGATCAGCACAGATTGTGTAATGAGGGAGGTTGAGTGATCTTCTGCCTGGATCTGTAGTTGTTGGACTTCGTTTTCCACCTCTAAGAGCATCTTGATTTTCATCGCCTTCCTCCACTGCCAGCCCAAACTGCGCCTGCGATCATACTCCCGGATCTTCTCTTCCATAAGATCTCAGATGAGCATATGAGGCCTCTTGGCATCCACTCCCCCAACACACAGTTCGCACAACCGCGAGCGATGTCTTTCCATTTCATTCAGCCATCGCGTTTGGGGGCTGTCACTGATGAAGCGTGTGATCAGCTTCCATGATCGGCAGTAGACTATTTTGATGTCCTCTTCATCGAAGGCCGTCTCATCCCAGTCTACACGATTATCAAGCCTGTACGCGGGGTGCACCCGCAAGAAGTCTTCAGTGGGATCTGCATCTGTCATGGGATCAGGCGCGACATCTGGCGTTGGATCCAACGCAGCGGGAAATGGGTTGACCGACAAATCCTCATTATCGTACCTCACTGTGAAGACCTTAGGCACAACCCCACTGGTGTACCTTCCAATGATAGGGGGCATTGCAGCTCGGGTGGGTGGGGTAACAATCTCCATGATCACCAGAATGCCCCTAGGAGGGATGCCGCCAGAAAGCCCGACTAGCCTCGCCGCAGCGGCCCATACCAGTCGAAGAACTTTACGTGGTAGAGAAGGGCATGGAAGTCAATTAGAATGATCATTGTGTGGCAGTATGGTAGTAATGAATTCATTTGATAGGGCTTACAAAGATTAAACTCTTGGTACTACTCCTGAGAAGAAGCTGACGGGACCCTAGAGCGTGACCCTTCGTATATTGTCAGAAGGTCCGGAGATTCTAGAGGAGCCACATCGGGTGCCGTAGCCCAGCCAGACACAGAACTAGATGCGGCCACTGGCGTGGGTTCTGAGGGTCCTGCATCATCACCCACTGAGGGGCAAGAGCGAGGTCTGCATACCAGGTCTTCCTGCATGGTTCAGATGTTGGTAAGAAGTCCATAATGGCTTGAGGGAAGACTCCGGGGAATGAAACCTGGAATGTTACCTAGAGGTACTCTGTGAAATCCTCGAGATCCGAGTCATGATCACCGACTTCACCATCCTCCAACAGGCTCTCTTCATCAGCCTCGTCTCTATGAGAGAATTCTTCTGAATCTTCCGATAGGGGGAAGCGCTCCCTCAACTCGACGGATGATAGTTGTGAGGGAACTGTCTGATATAGAAATACCCTCACCCGCTCTATCATTGGATGTGGGACACCATAGGAATGTATGTAGTCCTCCAGTTCATCTAGATACTGCTCCGCCTCCATCGGAGACACTGTGAAACCGGCTCAGACATGGCCTATACCTGGTAAAACCATCCCAAGACGGTTCAGGTGTTCCCACATCTTGGGCAGTCTGAGGTTTTTCTGATTGACATCCCAAATGCCCCAGGCCTCTAGGAAGATGGCATCCCCTCGCATGTCGATATGACACAACCATTTCCCTAGAGCCTATGTGGATATCCTGCGAAATCCCCTCAGTGGCCGCCCCTCCAGATGGCTCTGCTCCCTTGGGACCATCAGATCCGCCGCGGCTGTTGGATCCACCACTGTTGCCTCACCCTCAGTTGGTGTAGGTCTCGTCACCATAGCATCTCCTCCACTTCGAGAGGCCCTTTCCACCCTCTAACCCTGACCTCGGGATAGGGGAGGCCCATCGGCACCATCCCAAATGGTTGGTTTCTTTATCATTTCCCTCGGATAAGCTACCTCCCAGCTAATGGCATACTCCTTCACTAGTCCAAGGAAAACAGTGGACGGAGGAAATGCGTTTCTCATATTCCCGTCTTCCCATGTGAACATGAGCCACAATTTCCTCATCACACATGGGTTCTTCTCATGGTGCACCTCCCAGTAGACCTGCGAGGTCAGCCACTGTAGGAACAATAACTGCCTCGAAAATCGGTGCGGGGTGTATGACTCGCAAAGAGGCCCACGGTCTACCATCTCTACCAAGACTCCACCTCGGAAGGCCAGAAGATAGGCCTGGTGCTCTTCTATTCCCTGACCATCATCGGTGAGTACCCCTGTTGGGAATGGAAATGGGTGGAATTTAAACTCATCTGCCTTCCACACCTGGTTTAGCACCATCAGTACAGTTAGCTTGACTGGGAAGGTCCCGAAACCATTCAGAATGGATGGACGGAAGTTCAACCCCGATGGAGAGATGGGGTTTGGATATTCGTAAACCCCCCTGATGTGTTCGTAGATCCACCCATACCGAAGATGGAAGGGTCCACATATCCTCGGAGGCTTCATGCCCTCGCTGATGTGCCATAGAATCTTGTACAATCTGGCGAGCATCGGAATCCCCAGATTGACCAGCCTTCCCATGGACAGCATGGATGCCATGATGAATGAACTAGGCCGCACCCCCCATGTTAGAATCCCTCATTGTATGGATCCAAAAATCGAAAAGGGCTGCTATAAATGATGCCAACCTGACTATTAGATCTTGTTCAGTGCTGACACTGAAACCCCGGGTCTTCCATTGGCTGTCCTCCAAGAGCCACCAATACGAGTTCTCCTTGCCCCGTTGAGCCCCCTTCGGGCATGTTCGAGGCCTCAGGGGAAACTCGAGGTTCACATGGATGTTCAGGAACTGCATGAACCACTTCTTAATGTGGACATCTCTCACCGCCTCCTTGTCCTCTCCGGGGACCAGTCTCATCAGTGCCAGTGCCAGCCACGACATCTGCTCCGAATCCTACCACGCACTCATGATAGAGATGAACTCATTATAAATATCCCCCAAGATCAGGACCCCTAGAGTTTTATGGACATCCAATAGACGGATGCCATCCTCCCCATGGTGTAGGTGAAATGTGTTGGCCCTAGACGACCATCTGCTCAACAGCTCCGACCTCAGCTGTTTTGGTTGATAAATGTGGAATTGGGAGGCCCATGCAGCCTCATAAAATCCCACTCTCCTCATCTCGGCTCAAAATTCCTCACATTAGGTACCTACCTAGTAGGCCCATGCCCAATCATTCATGATGTTTCCACCTAGGCGCAGGTCCCACTCATCAAGGTACCCCTTCTTCGAATCCCTCAAAGCTGCCTTCAGTATGGTGCGGTACATGGGAGGGGACGTCTCTGGTTGCAATGGCTTCCCATCAATGTTGTTTAAATGATTGTACTGGTAGTCAGCGGTGACAGGTGTGAAGTCCTCCAACACATGACTGTCGGCCACCCTGAACCATTGGTGCCGGTACGGTGTGCTTATGAACCAGTAAGACGGTTTGTCCCTACTCGCATCAGGAATGAGGACATCATCCCTCAGCCTGAATCCATACAAGGGTAGCTTCTTGCACAACGGGTAGTTCTTTTGGCTCTCTAATAGCGGTTCTGTCAATAAATTAGGTTCTTATTTTCTTTGTACTAGCTCCCCCAGGCCCAGATAGTTGGCCATCTCATCCCTCCAGGAGGTGTCTGTGAGCACCCCTAGTGCAAATTCTTGATGGGTCATTGGGTTTCAGAACTCGGAAAAATTTCTGGTCAGGTCACATAGCTCATCCATGGAGCTCGTTCGTGGAGCTCGATCACAAAGCAATGACGTGGAGCCTGGCCTCCTCTTGCAAGCAGATGTTCGCTTGGAGTTGTCGCAGAGTCGGAGACTCCCGGTTCGCCGCAAAGCTCGATTCGCGGTGAGCAGACGCGGAGTATGCATAGCTTCGCGAATCGAGAGTGAAAAGGACAAAGGAATAATGAAGGGAAAGGAATAAAGAGCAGTCTGCCCCATATTTATAGGTGGCGGCCCACGGAGCTTCGCGGAGCGTGCACCCCGCACGGAGCTTCACGGCCCGTCCGGACCACGCGGCCCCTCTCTGCCTCACGTGCCCGCTTCGCGAGCCAGCACTGTGAACTGCCGATAATTATGGCAATTTACCTCAGACATCGACCCTTGATCCTTCCGCGGCTCCATGTCTGAGTGGGTGGGGGAGGGAATTTGTTGGTGCCAAAATATTGGGCGAACAGAATAAAGAAAAGAAGGCCCCGTTGCCTGCCCCGCGAAGCCCCGATGTGGATACCCCCAAGAAACACAGCAGTCACGAAGCACCAGAGGCGGTAACTCTCCACAAACTCCCCTGACATTCGTGAGCCCACAACAAAGCAAAAGAGGAGGTACCTCTCTACGAAACTGGTTGACGTTCGCGACCCACCGGGAACCCACCGAAGCCCCCTTCACGCCGCGTGAGCTCTGCTTCATGGAGCCTCTTGCCTATAAAAACCGAGCTCCCCTTGAGATCTTCGGACGTACAAGCTGACCTTTTTCATTCTCATCTCCCAGATCGTGAATAATTCTTTGCTCTGGGAATCATGAGCTCTGTGAGGTATTTTTGCTTCGTGAGAGGCCTCCGCCTTGTCTCTTTTTGAGCCCCTCTTCCGAGAGGGATGCCCTTCATGAAGTCTAAGGGAATTTTAGAAGGGGATTCCCAAGGGGACCCAGGCAGTCTTGGAGCGTTTATGATTCGCGAAACACCCACCCTGTAAATGTGATCCACATACCAAGGCAGGGTCACTGTACTTCACGAAGCACATTGCTGAGCGATACATTACTTTTCGAGGCACCTAAGCTCTGCAAGGTAGTGCTCTGTGAACACCCTTCCACTTCACAAAGCACCTCCCATTTTCATCTCTTCCCCATGCTAAGGCTAAGGCACCCCACATCGCGAAACACCCCTCTTCGCACGTGTAACACCCTGAGATTTTAGGAAAAATATTTTTTTTATTTCATTGATGTCTTGTGTTTTACGCTACACAAAGGAGTCCTTCACTACACACATCCCTGACTTGGCTTTCATTACATGCAATCAAAACCTTCCTAGATAGCGTGTGTTGTACGCAATATCGGGTTTCACTAAACAACAATATATGGTTATAATATTATTATAAACTAGATGTTATGAATAGTAGTAAATACATTTTGAATTTTATGACCTTATAATTCATCCTACACATTTTATAGAACATGGTATGAGAACAAAATAAATGTTTTTGGTAAAATAAGTATTTTTCAAAAAAAAATGCAGTTTTGCGACTTTTTGATGGCACACCCATTTTAAATATAATTTTTGACAAGTTTATAAGTTAAATTTTCAAAATAAACTTCTTATTTTGAATGAGGATATAAAAATTTACATTGGATACAGTTTTTTTATTTTTCTGATAACTTGCATATTTAAATGAATAGTAAAAACACGCTATATTTTAATTAAAGACAACTTTTTTCATCATAATAATTTATATGGTTAAATTATAAGATTTAATGGTTTTAAAGTATAAATAGAATATATTTTTACAATTTAAAATAATTTATGTCATTATAATTGATTTTACATTGAATTCATAGGTAAAATCATTTCAATCTTTTGCAATGTTTTATCTTTTAAAACTCGTTTTCTTAACAAAGAGATTTATTTTAAATTAATTTCTGAAACTTTTGTGTATTGAATTTTGAAAAATGGATTCTATATTTGGAATTAGTGGGCCCAAATTATGTTAATAGGGTACTTTTTATTTTTGGGCATTATGAATAGTAACTACGGTAAATATTATTTACCATAGTAAAAGGTAAATCGGGTAATTAAGGGTAAAATTAATATTATAAAATTGCCATAACACTTGTCTAAATATAATTGGA